>JAVXUO010002186.1:0-281765 GCA_033065855.1 Escallonia rubra | reverse complement strand
TGTAAAGAAAGGGCATGGCTGAAAATTAACACATCTCCTACTCTTTCTTTCCTCCTTGTCCCTTACCCACACACTACACAAAACACACACTACACGGCTGCCTTACAGCCCTTCTTCCTCCCTTCATTACACGCCTATAAACCACCTAAACACTCACATGAACCCAGAAATTAATCCCCATGGCAGCCCCTCCATGGATGTCCTCCTCACTCTCTCTCTCTAAGCCCACATGTTACATACACCATGAACACAATATTCACACAACACACGTAGACTGACCCATCTCATATTCCTCAAGGTCCAGTTCCCCTTTTTCTCTCCAATCATCCTTTCATGGCAACAATACACACCAAACTCACGCATACACAGGCTGTCTTCAAGGCAGCCTCACGCACACACTCTTTGTTCTCACACAGTCACACACAAAACACAAAGACCTCGCCACACCCACTACCTCACGGCAGTGGGTTCTCTTCTCCCGTCACTTGTTCCTTGCACCCCTGCTCATGGCCACAGTCACAGCCACCATGGCTGTGACCTTTTCGACCCAACCCGTGCCCTTCATGGCAGCCATCCCTCTTGGTGATGACCCAGCCTACTGTATCAAGCTGCGCACCTTACGGCTCCACTGCGCACACATACAACAACCCATATACACGTCTACAAACACACGACCATATACCTATATACACACTCAAACACTATCTCTCCACACGGCAGAATTCCCTTACCCCTTCTTAATCCCGTAATCAGTAATGAACAAGAGAAAAAGAAAAGTAGGGAAAAACTTACCGGAAAATTTGATCGCCGGAGAACCCTTGTCCCGTCCTCTCTCTTTCACTCTCTTGCTCTCTAGGTCACGTACAGATGGGAAATATGAAGGAGACGGCTGCTCCCTTTCTCAACATAGCTTTATATATATCAAACCCTAAATTGATAATTTTCCAAAAACTCCCTACACTTTCATTAGCCGCTCAAATTTTACCCAAAACTTTTATATATATGCGAAATGGTCCAAAATAATATCTATGATAGTTTAGGTGCTAGGAAAAATTATTAACGGGTTGTTACGCCAACCCGTTGTACAAAACGTCGCTAAAAGTAGCTACCTAAAAATATCAAAGCTAACTAAACGAGAATTTATTGTTAAAAATATATACGCCAACGTTAAGTATATACAAAAATGTACGTTGCTAGAAGTTGCCGATAAAAATTCGGTCACGCTAATCACTAAACATTTAAGTTGCCGCTAAAAGTTGTTAAAAAAAAAAATAATATCGACACTAAGAAAATATATTCGCTACTAAAACTTTTAAATAATTCCGAAAAAGGATCGGGGTGTTACAACAACACTGTTTTAATTTCTTACTCTTAGGTAGCTACAATCAATTTCCTTTTCTTGCTCTGAATAGAACTTTAATGTACGACGCGTCGGTATGCGAATTAAGACCAGCGACCTTAGAGCTATCCCCAAGGCTTCCGCCATTTCTCCCACCCCTTGAGTTCGGTAGCTAGAAATTTTAAGCATATTATTTATACATTAAAGATGTGCTTCTAAAGCATATAATTGCGATATGCAGCACTTCATCGTGCTCAGCACAACCCACTTGATAATCAAAGGCAAGATAATAAATTGAATCAACATGTCATCAAATCAGCATTCAACCACAGACGCATGAACTTACAGTGATTAGCCAAGGACACAGAAACTAGATAAATAGAAAGCATGAGAGAGAGAGAGAGACTAAATGTACCACTGTTAACTGAATAGAATAAAAACCCTAAGCAAACCGACACTAAGTGTACCATGAATGTGAGACTATATACTCACGCACTCACGACTAGATGTTGCATTTGTTGTTAATAAGAAGCCTAAAGACCAAAAATATGCAAGGAGCAAACCCGAGAGATCAGCATACTTTTCTGAACCCAGATATACCTAAGATTACTACAAGAAGCATAAACAGTCCATCCCTGATGTAATACAAGAAGCATAAAATCAGCCTTTTCCTGATCTTACTACCAATTATGACAATATAGATACCTTAAAATCATATGCCGCATGATATACGCATATTCACCACAGGAAAGTCCCTAAGAGCGGTCATAGAGACATATTGCTTGATTTACAAATTAAACAACCACAAAAGTTATCAGACAAGGAAGATGGGGGAAAGGAAGCTAGGCATAGCAGATTATCGCTGGAGGAAAGGAAGCTAGGCATAATAATAGGATCTTCAAAAAAGGCATCTTTTCATCTTAAAATCTTAAAATCTAACACAAAAAAAAGGATCTTTTCAAAAAATGCATAACAATAGGATCTTCAAACTCTCCCAACACAATATCTTAGCATCTTTTCATCTTAAAATCTGCCAATTCACAGGCAAAATACCACTGTTAACTGCCAATTCACAGGCTACCTCCACTCCCTTCATTTCTTTTTCTTATGGAAAGATAGTCAATATACACACGTAGTGAAGTTACTTAACACGTCTAGTCTAGTAATGTACTCCTTCCGTTATTTATATATATGTTTTTTGGACTGTTCCGAAAAAAATGATCACTTTTCCGTATACTGTTAAGTGTTAACATTCCTATAATTAAATGCTTTTTATGTGACAAATGATTCAGAGTATATTGTATTTATCGACAATATCTCCTTCGCTCCAAGATTTTTTAGGAGATTGTTGTTAGCATGAAATTAACTCGTACTGTGCCATGGTTACATGCAGTTTTAGCAGCGGATCAACTTTGTTGCCTTTTAAGAAGCAAGTCTAGAACCCGAAAAGGTTTGTGTTTCATTTAATTCTTCTGAAGCCTATGATTAATTGTCATATGTTTTCTGCCATTATCTTCCCTAAAATTGAGATGTTTGATTTGTGATGGCCAGATTTGTGTAATCTGAGTTTGTGATGTCGCAAATGATCAGTTGTGATGTTTGATTTGTGTAATTGTCCTTGGTCTGACTTGTTAATTATGGATTAAACTTTTGAGAATTGAGATGGTTGATGGAGAATGGGACCCAATTGGATTGAGATATTTGATATGTGCATTTTGAACAATTGTTTGCCTATTTGAGCATTGATTATTTTCTTACTCTTTAGGTTGTTGATTGTACATTTGAGAATTAAGACTGTTGATGGTTTTAGGTTGTTAAATGTGCATTGAGCATTTGAGAATTGAGATTGTTGATGGAGTATGGGACCCAATTGGATTGAGATATCAAATATGTGATTTAGTTAAATGGTGGGTTGAAATTAGCTTAATTCAAAAATGAAACATGACATGGTGGGTTGAAATTAGGTTCATCTGCCATAGGTTAATTAAGTTAATAAGGTTCATATTTCATTGGGTGAAATTTTGGTTCCGCCACTGATTAGCCCTAATTAACACTAATTAATTCTGATTAGTGTTAATCTACACTAAGTAGGCTAATCAGCCATATTATCCCTAATTAACCATGATTAACACTAATTAGCCCTAATTAGCCCTTGGGAAGCACCGACACTTCACATGAGTCTAGGTATGGTGTCAGACAACTACCGACACCCCGACACATGAGTCTAGCCCTAATTAGCGCTAATCAACTCTGATTAGCCCTAAGTAACACTGACGGACACTAAATAGCCCTAATTAGCACTATTCACCCCTGATTAGCCATAATTAACACTGATGAACACTAAAAAGCCCTAATTAGGTATAATTAGCACTAATCAGTCCTAAATAGGCCTAAATAGCCCTAATTAGCACTAATCAACATTGATTATCCCCAATTAACAGTGATTGACACTGATTAGCCCTAATTAGCACCTACGCAGTACCGACACTTTATATGAGTCTAGGTATGGTGTCCGACAACTACCGACACCACGACACCTCACCAGCACCTTCAGACACGTGTCCGACACCTCTCTGCGATGTCCCAGTCGATGTCGGTGTCGGACACAGTGTCCGTGTCTGTGCTACCTAGATTAGCACTAATCAACACTGATTATGCTAATCTGCCCTAATTATCCCTTATTAGGGCTAATTGACAATAATTATGCTAATCAGGCCTACTTAACACTGAGTACCCCTAATTATTCCTAATTAGCAATAATCAGCCCTAATTAGCCCTAACTAACACTGACGGACACTAAATAGCCCTAATTAGCACTAGTCAGCTCTAATTAACACTAATAGCTCTAATTAGGACTAATTTGCACTGATTAGCCCTAAATAACACTAATGGACACTAAATAACCCTAATTAGCACTAATCAGCCCTACTTAACACTAAATTGCCCTAATTAGTAATAATTACCCCTAATTATCCCTAATTAATCCTGAGTACCCCTGATTAGGGCTAATTAACACTGATTAGCATCGACACTTTAAATGAGTCAAGGTATGGTGCCCGACACCTACCGACACCTCGACACCTCACCGGCACCTGCTGGACACGTGTCAGGCACCTCTCTACGGTGTCCCGGTCGGTGTCGGTATCAGACGTAGTGTCCATGTCCGTGCTACCTAGATAAGCACTAATCAACACTACTTAGCTCTAATATGTCCTACTTAGCCCTAATCATCCCTACTTGACCTTGATTAACACTCACTTGTAAGTGACTACTCAATATATATTTTTCAAATTGAAGGTTAATTTTGAACTCGACTTGTATAGGTTTACCAGGCAGTGAGAGATATATATCATGTCAGTGGATAGAAGTTGGATGCGAAGGAGGATTGCTCCAAGTGGGATTGGGGTATCAGAAGAGTTTAGACAGGGAGTGAATGGGTTTATTCTATTTGCTTTGAATCAACGGGAGTTTGTGGATGACGACATGATTAAATGTCCGTGCAATGATTGTCAACTGTTAAGTTGGAAAACCCCCGACGATGTAAGTTTTGATCTGTTCCGTAGAGGTTTTATGAGTAACTATACGAATTGGACTCAGCACGGGGAACCAATTCTGAGGGTGCCCACTGAGGTCACCGCTGAGTTCAGACAGTACAGTCCTAGAGATCTGGGATTTTCCCAGTATCAACATATGGTAATGGAAGTTGGGCCTAGTGGGATTAATTGGGATAACTATTTTAACGATGGTAACCCTAATGTGGAAGAAAAGCCAAACCCGAGCGCACAAATTTTTTATAAATTGTTACAAGACTCTGAGGAGCCAATATGGAATGGAAGTACAAAGCACACCAAGTTATCTGCTGTGACAAGGATGCTACACTTCAAGTCTGAGCATGGTCTAAGTGATAGGGGTTTTGATACTTTTTTGAAGCTTAATAAAGAAATATTGCCAGAGGATGCGAAGTTGCCTGACACGTACTATAGTGCTAAGAAAATGATGATGAAACTTGGTTTGGGGTACCAGAAGATAGATGCTTGCAATAATGATTGTCTTATTTTGGAAGGAGAACAATGACTTGAGCGAGTGTCCGGTTTGTGGCCATGCAAGATATAAACAGACCAGTGGGAATAAAAGAAAGATAGCATGGAAGATATTGCGGTACTTCTCGCTGACACCAAGGCTTCAAAGGTTGTACTACTCTTCTAAAACGGCAGAGCATATGAGATGGCATAGCCACGTCCGCAGCAAAGTTCCCGATTTATTAAGACACCCTGCCGATGGAGAGGCATGGAAGGAATTTGATTATCGACACCCATCTTTTGCTGAAGAAGTTCGAAATGTGCGATTTGGGCTCGCTACCGATGGGTTTAATCCTTTTGGGCACTCTAGCACACCCTACTCTACGTGGCCTTTGATCATTGTCCCGTATAACCTTCCTCCGGACATGTGTATGAAGAAACAATTCATGTTTTTATCATTACTCATTCCTGGACCTACGAGCCCGAGTAGAAATATAGACGTGTACTTGCGGCCGTTGATCGATGAATTAAAAAATCTGTGGGAAGTTGGAGCCCCAGCATTTGATGCATCTCTTAAACAGAACTTCAACTTGAGGGCAGCAGTCATGTGGACTATCAATGACTTCCCTGCATACGGTATGTTGTGTGGGTGGAGTACACACGGTAGGTTGGCATGTCCTTATTGTATGGAAGTGAGTAAGCCTTTCACCTTAAAGCACGGGGGGAAGCCTTCCTTTTGGGGGTGTCACAGACAATTCTTACCGCCTAATCATCCATTTCGAAGGCAAAAAGATAAGTTTGATAAAACTGTGGAGCGTCGCCTAGAAACACGTGACAGATTGTCTGGCGAGGAAGTGTATACGTGCGTAAAGGACCTTGACATGGATGCGGTACCATTTGGAAAGTGTGGTGCTAGTCTAAAACTTCATGGCTTTGGAAAAAAAACACAACTGGAAGAAAATGTGCATCTTTTGGAAGCTGCCTTATTGACCGACCCTCCTTCTGCGCAACAATCTCGATGTTATGCACACTGAGAAAAATGTTTTCGAAAATGTGTTTAATACAGTCATGAATGTCAAGGGCAAATCAAAGGATCACTTAAAAGCACGCAGAGATATGCAGGTGATGGGTATACGGCGTGAATTGCATCCACAAATGGTTAATGGTAAGCTGGTTTTGCCGAAAGCAGTATATACATTGGATAAAAAGTAGATATAACAGGTGTGTGAGTGGGTTAAACTGTTGAAGCTACCAGATGGCTATGCATCTAATATATCACGCAGTTGCAACCTTGCAGATTGTAGGTTTTATGGTCTAAAGAGTCACGATTGTCATGTATTCATGGAAAGATTTATACCAATTGTCTTTCGTGACCTCTTGCCGAAACCAGTAAATGAAGCATTGACTGAACTTAGTCATTTCTTTAGGGATTTGTGCTCAAAGGTGCTCCGAGAGAGTGATGTTAAGATTCTTGAGAAAAACATTGTTGAGACATTGTGCAAGTTAGAGAAAATCTTTCCCCCGTCCTTCTTTGACTCGATGGAGCATTTGACCATTCACTTAGCATATGAGGCTAGAGTGGGCGGACCTGTGCAGTATCGTTGGATGTATCCATTTGAGAGGTGATGTCACCCATCCATATTTAAATTGTATTTCATACTTGCACACGTGCGTTGATTACTGAAATCAATCCTTATTTCTGACATAGGCATATGTTTGACCTTAAGAAAAAGGTGCGAAACAAAGCCTGGGTTGAAGGTTCAATTGCAGAGGCTTACATCCTTGAGGAGCTTACCAACTTCTGTTCCCTTTACTTTGAGACTGATGTTGATACAAAGATGAATCGACTTGGTCGCAATGACAATAGTGTCGACACAGAATTCGATGAGCATCTTTCCATATTCAAGCATCTTGGTCGTGCACTTAGAGCAAGTAGCGGTCGATATCTATCCGAGGAGGAGTATATTGCCGCAACATTGTACGCTCTCATGAATTGTACTGAAATTACACCATTCATAGTGTAAGTAGTTGTGTAGATACCTTCATTCTCATAGTATTTACTAACATAATATAATGACGATGCCATATAACATGCAGTGAATACGACGAGGAAGCGTTATTAGCAAACCCTGGGATATCAGATGGACAACTTGAAAATTTACGAAACAACGCATTCCCTGATTGGTTCCGACAGCGCGTAAGTTCTAAAACCTACAGTTCATTTCTAATATAGACCGCATGTAATAAGCTAATACTCTGTGCAAATTGTTTGTTGTTGTAGACCGTCCATGATGGAGTTGATGTCCGTCTCAAGTTGCTTGCTGCTGGCCCAAGTAGACTAGTATCATGTCATAAAGGGTACATTGTCAACGGATTTAGGTTTAACACGATGGAAGTTGACCTTACTAAACAAACCCAAAACAGTGGAGTTTTGATTAAAGGTGACTGTTATAATGATAGCGAACGAGATTTTTATGGGCAGTTGGAGGAGGTTGTTGAACTAGACTATTATGGCAGCGGTAATCGACTGGTAATGTTTAGGTGCAAATGGTTTGACATTACAGCTGGTATTCGAGTTAGTCGACATGGGATTGTAGACGTTAATATGAGGTCAAGGCTCGGATCCTACGAACCATTTGTATTTGCAGCTCAGGCAACGCAGGTCTTCTATGCAAAGGGTGTGACAAGGAAGGATCCAAATTGGCATACTGTTATCAAGACCAAAAGAGGCTTTGTTGATGATGAAGTGTTCGTTGAGATGTACCAAAAGGATGATGCTCCCACAATGATACCGCTTCAGGACAATAACGATGTTATCGATGAGCCTCTTTGCGATTTAGGCCATGCTGGAGAAGAGGTCGATGCCGAAGCCATCCGTGATGATGATGGTGATGACGATGATGACGACGACGATACTGAGGAAGACGTTGATGACGAAGAAGAAGACAGTGAAGATCAAGGGGACGAAGATGACGACGAGGAGGAAGACGTTCTGTTGTCTATTAGTGATAGTGATTGACTGTGTAGAGTAAAAAATATATGAGGTCAATGTACTTTTAGACATGCCTGTTTATTATTTAAATTAAATTGGTTATTAATTGATGGTGGTTGACTATTTAATTTGGGTTGTATTTTATAGTCGGCAGTGCCACATTGTTAGCATACTAAGTTTTGCACTTAAGTTGTTTATTATTCGGGCGAACTACATTGTAGATATGCCGAGATCCAGTGCACCCCGAGGTCGTGGAGGTGGCCGTCGCGAAGCTGATTCGGCACAGTCAGCCCCTCTCCCTAGGATTGGTGATGCAACTACTACTGAGCAGCCGTCATCGTCATCAGTTGCTTCAGGCCATGGTGAGACGATATTAGTTTTGTGTCGGATTGAAAGCAATTACTTGCAATATATATAAATATAATGCTTTCTTTTTTCATCATCTGCAGTGTCTAGTTCATCTGTACCGCGAGGTATCACCCGTGGAATACCTCTTCCAGCCACCTCGGAGCAGAGGATTACTGCTCATGTCAGAAACAATTTGTATGTATTTAATTTTCAAATCTCAATTCTATTGTAATATGCACTTATATTGGGATTGATGTATCTCTCTGTGATTTCTTGTAATTAGTTTTGTTGAGGATTGTGTTAAGACTAAGATCGGTCCTATTATCAAGGCTCACCTCCCACAGCCTTATGCGACGTGGGGGATGTGGACGGAATCAGACAAAGAGCTTGTTTGGGGGAAGTTTTTGGTAAGGAGCGCATAATTTTTTATATGCTTTACTTTTGCGGTTTTAGAAGTACATTATCGCTGAATTTTTCTTGCTAACTGTGTTTTTTTAATTGTGTTGAATTATGTTCAGGACTATTTCACATTTGGGTCGGACAGTGAGCGAGAACTTGGGAGGCAGGCGTGGGAGTGGCATTGTGCCGAGAACTACAAGAAATGGATGCTGAATGCGAGAAGGTGGGCGCTAGCTCGGGCGGGTACGACATATATATCTATGACCAGGGACCACAATCCCGAGTACTTCTCCAGAACCATGTGGGGGGAGCTAGTGTCGCATTGGAGTACTCCAGACTGGGCGAAGCTGAGTGAGCGAGGCACGGAGATAACTCAAAGCGAGAAGAAGATGAAGCACAGTGCTGGTTCCCGTCCATTTGACGTGCACGAGCTGAGGTTGACAGAAGAGGACCCTGACAGGAGGCCCCCTACGAAGCTCCGCCATTTTCAGCGCATACACCAGAATAGTGATGGGAAGTGGGTGTCTGAGAGCGCCGAGCAGTTTGCGGTGAGCACGTAACGAAGCAATACTTTTGTATTCCTATTGCATTTTTTGCGATTGTGGCCAATAGAATTTCTCTAACATTTTTGTTGTTTTCTTATACAGAGTTTATTTAGAGAGAGAGTTCAGGCCAACTCCCAGCCACACGGTGGCAGACGGTGGACGATATGTCGTTGTGGTCAGACGCGACTGGGGGTCCTAGGAAGGACCGTATACTCGGCCACCCTCGTCAGTCCGCTCGAGCGTTGTTAGCAGACAGACCATCATCGTCAGGCGAGACGAGTTGTACCGGTCCTCGGGCAGACGCGACGACTATGGCTGCGACGTTGGCAGAGTGCTTCAATACAATGTTTGATGCGCGCATGCGGATGATGCTCGGTGATAGTTATGTAATTATAAAGGACCCCAAACTACATGTAATACAAATTTTCTCAATATCCTGCTGTATTTTGAGCTCTATATGTGATCTTGATTAGATATATGATGTTGAATCATTTGTATGGCTTTATGCAGGGCAATACCGATGATCTCAGTGCCGGTGACCCCCGGGGCGATGAAGATGTTGTTGGATCAAACGTGCCTTCATCATCGATGAATGAAGAAGATGATGACGGGGCTGGTTGTTCTACCGACAAGTGATTTAGATAGGGGTTTGGTTAGGTTCATCTGCCATGAATGTTATTTTCTTGTTTTGAATTGATCATCGGTACTTAACTGTATGAATTCTATTATTTTAATGTATATGTTAACGTTTATCTATACTTTGATGAATGTGTGTAGCTGTTTGAATGAATGCAGGACGGGGGGTAAAACGGTTTTGAATGAATGCGTTGAAAGCTTTCAACGCATTCATTCAAAAACGTTTTAACAGAGGTTAAATCGGTTTTTGGATCGATTGGATTGGATTGGAATTGATATTAGTTTTGCGACAGGTTTTGGACAGGTTATCTGACCTGAATTTTTTTTTTTGCAAAGCCAGGTTTTGTGACCGCAATATACGGTCGCTAAATTAAAAAAACGCGGTCGCTAAATTTTTTAATTATTTTTTTTTTAAAAAAAAAAATAATAAATTATTTAGCGACCGCCGGTCGCGGTCGCTAATTCGGTCGCTAAATATATAAATATAATTTAATAAAAAATAATTAAAAACATAATTGTTAAATTAATAAATATTTAGCGACCCCTAAGGGCGGTCGCTAAATTTAGCGACTGAAATTAAAATGCGGTCGCTAAAATTTAGCGACTTGGGCTAAAGCGACCGCCCTTACGCTGTCGCTAAAACCCTTTATCGACCGCGTTAGGGTCTTTAGCGACTGCCAGGCGCGGTCGCTAAAGACCCTTTTTCTTGTAGTGAAGAAGATTGATTTCTCTTTGTGGTACAAAGCATTACACAGAACTTTGATATATTACATGCTTCCTTATCTTGGAAGACTCCATCTCTTCAACCTATGTTACAGGTTCTGGCTTTGCTGTTGCAAGTCCAAGCAAGGTCTTTCTTCGTTCTGCGTGTTCAGTGAACTTTCTACCCCAATGAGGTGATGGTTCTTCGTTCTGCGTGTATCAACTTTTTTTTATATGGAAACTCCGGGTGAAGGGTTTCTGCTATCATGAGATTATGTAGTTGTTGGCTATTACTAGATAAAGCAATGATCTGTGAACTTTCACGCTTTTGGCCTAACGGTGACACGCTTTTGGCTATTACTAGATAAAGCAATGATCTCTTCCAAATTCCGCCTTCATACTCATAGAGGGAGAATTGTATATCTCCTACATTATCAGGTATTGCCATAACCTTCCCTGCCAGGATCTCAATCCATTTTCCCGTTTCTTTTTCCATCAAGTTTTCCTTGTGCCCTTGTGTGCTTCCATCCGGAAGAATGAGTCTAAAGTTGACTGGAACTTCCCACCCATAAGCAGGTTCTTTTAGCATCACCACAAATAGAACTTCGTACACAATTCCAGGTGAAAGGTTTGTGGTCTCAAATCTTCCGTGAACTTCGGCTACCTCAACAAAGGCATCACTACAAAATGACAAATGATCAGTGTGGATCTAGCTGCGTTTATTGTACTTCTTTTCTGGTTTTCTGTAAGTCACTAGCAAGTCTGATACTAGGAATTCTTCTAACGCACAAATAATCCTACATGTCAAGTTTGCACACTTTTAACAAAGTGGTGAGTTTGCTCGCAACGTGCACCACCTCTCGAACTGTCTCAAATATTAGAATCCTTAAGTAACGGGATATAATAAGCTCGGGACAAATCTCAGATGATTTTTCATAAATTAATTGGAGGGCAGCTCTCTTGTGGCCAAGTGATATACTCAAAACCTCACAGTGATTCTGGATCTATTTTCACCTTCCATATCTTGGACAATAAAGATCAATAATTTAAAGCCTGTGCAGTTCATTTGTCTTTTCATAACTATACTTGCATTACCTCGTTTCTTTGAAGCTAGGCCAGCGCCAATAAAGCTCGTGAGCAGCCCATGTGATTGCCAGATCCCTTGCAAATAACATGAAGCAGTTGTGGTCGGATGTCCTTTCAACCCAATACTTCTGCAGAAACCAGAAAAGATCATGAGAAGTTGTAGCAGGTAGGTATAACCGTATAAGGGGTACATACTTGGGCAGTAATTTGGGATATTGTAGATACTCCCATCACTACGGGGCATGTGGAGGGCGAGGAGTTTGCAGTCTTACTCCGTTGCTGCTTAAGATGACTTACCTTTCTCTTCTTGTTCAAGAAGACTCCAGCATAGAGTTGATCAAGCAGCTTCTCAACGGAAGACCTGTCTATTGGTATGTCTGCATCTTTCAGGATGGCTTCACAGTTATGAGGCTTCTTGGGTGACTTCCGTTCAACTGTGTCACCGTTCTCTGAAGGTTGTTCTGTCTGCCTGGGCTCCCTAGGGGCCTGTGGAGGGGGTGTCGCAGGAACCTGTGGCGGTGGTGAGGGTGGTGCAGGGGCCTGTGTTGGCGAAGGGGGCGGCGAAGGGGCCTCGCCAACTGATGGGCAGAGTCCCATATCTCACAAGATTACTACTGTCTTCTAAAGCCTGTTTCTTATAAACGAAGAAATTAAGGTTATTTATAAGCATCCATTCTGCATAGCAATAGCTTGTTTCAAGCACAAAATTCCCTTGTAAAAGCAAGGTCATGTCTCAGGACTTCAATAGATTCTCAGGCTGCGTAAGATCTTTGAGCTATGGAAGTTTATGTTAAAAAGCAGACCCGTCGAGGGTATCAGTCACTAGTATCTGCAACTGACACTTGTTATACACAATGTCCATCACTTTATTTGCCGTTACCACCAACGCCAGATTTAATTGAATATGGTCTATTGACCACCTTAGTACTAACATGAGATATTTTGTGAAAACGAGGCCAAAATAATGACCACTTGAACTAAAAATAGAATCTCTATTTAATTAAGGCTTTTGAGGAAGTGACGAGAAAAAAGTGATTTCTCTCGATGTTTTACCATGCAAAACATAAATATCTACCATATTTTTAATATATACACTATAAGGTTCATTATCTTGTAAGAAGATGGAGTAATGGAACATAATCGGGTTTTGGATTATTCGTTCTCTCTTTTATGCACTCGTATTGGTGTAAGAGTTTGCCTTGCTCATAATGAAAGATAATTTTTGTGAGAAAAATGGGTATTGTTTTGAGAAGATTTCTCATGCCGTTGCGTTGAAGTCACATTTAATACAAATGAATAGACATGGAGCCCAAATATCACTTTCTTATGTTAGATATACCGTCTTAAATTGGCCAATTTTTTGTGTGGTATAGCTTAGTAACCTTGAGAATAACTTTTGCGTCTGTCATTGGCCACGAGTAACGGTGAAATTGCTCTTTCTTGTCGCAGATTGCAGGTTTAATTCCGTGATTGACCGTGCCCCCAGGATTAAGCGTTGAAATAGTTGTTTCCCTTATTCTTCTCTAAAGTTTATCACATCCCATCTTAGGATTCTCTAGTTGCCAGATCATCGTTTCATTAGAGAAGTTTTTATTCCGACTCCAGTGGTTTGATGAAGATGATTAGGCATCGATCCATGCTATCAAATTCCTCCCTTTCGGCAAAGTGGTGATTTGCCGTAACTTGGTTGTTCTAATGGCTGGCAACCGCAACTCAATAGCAGTAGGCTGTAATGCATGACTTTGAGAGCGATTACAAATGCTTCAAGTCATATGCAATCAGGACTCTCAAGATTTGAACACTGGGAAGTACCCCAGAATCTTCCGCAACAGACCCGGAAAACTAGTTAGGCCTGAAGCTATTAGAGATTTCCATATCAGTAGATTAACACAAATACACAATAAGCTGGTTTCTACAGATTCTTCCTAGATCTAAGCATCAAAATAGAGAGTTACGAAAGGTTGCCAAAATTGATGAACACGTCCCAAAGTCAAGCGGAAAGACGACAGAAGATACCTCTTGTGGAGTACAACATGCAAGAGGGGGCATTTAGGTGAATCCGGAACCTATTCAAGGGTGTAATATGGATGTAAAGTTAGGAAGAGCGAGGGAGAGCTTAAAAGGACCAGTGATGGAGGCAATGGTCTTGGAGTTGAGGATAGAGGGAAGAGGAGAACCTCTGGGACCAATGATGGTCAGTAATCAGTGAGCACAACACAAAGAAAATCCATCGTTTACGTCATTTCCCTATTACTTTTATATTTATATGGTTAGTTCATCCAAGATGAAAGGCTAGATTGCTAAAGCATGATGTAAGTTGTTAAGTTCGGTAGCATGGTACCATCGCTATGATTTGGCGAAGTAGTTGAATTAAAGGGGAAGTGAACAACTGGTTATTTTTTCTTCACACGTGAGGAGTGTTACAAAACGGTATGGAGCCCAGACAATTGCTTCACAGAGGTCATGCTAATCATGTCATAGCGGCGTAGTTGGTGAAAACAAAGCATTTTTATCAGTAATAAAATATATTCTTGATGTGTTCTATACTGTGTTTAAAGATTGGAATCATGTGAAAATGGATACTAGTTTGTCCATTGGCAGCTGCACCAGCAGTAAAAGCAGTAGAAGCATTAGAAGTAACAACTTCGCACTAAAAAAAATATAAGTAACAACTGCCTAAGCTGGATTTCGAAAGGCTGGGACTGCAAAAGATTTAGAGTTTACTGTTACTGATTAGCCAAGTTAGTCACTTGATAGCTCTACTGCTTTGAGTTGTAAACCAGTCAGTCAGCAGATCTCTGCAATGCAAAATTCTGCAAGGAGTCTTCCTTTGCTTCTTAGCAGTTTAAGACTGAACCATTAAGCAGATAGTGAAACTTATTTGTCACTAGGTGCGTCTATAGCAAAAAGAGTGTATTTAGCCCTGTCAAAGTAGAAAAAAGTAGTACTTGTGGTAACGATAGAGGCACTTTCACCCAATGTATATTAACATTCTTGAAACCAAAGGAATTTATTAGGGGAAACACTGACCACACAGCCTATACGTAGTGAAAATTCATTGCAGAGTCTGGTAACACTGCTACCTACGGTGTTTTTGGGCTGATTTTGATCCCTGCGAGAACCATGCTACCCTTCCACCAGTCAGTCTCCACTTCAAACATGCCAAACTCCACATTTCCTCCGGTAATACTGTTTGAGACGGAGAACTCTCCTCCGGGCAGCTCTTGCCAGACGTCGGGCTTTACTCGGTAGGACTCAAGTATCATGCTATCGCAAAAAACCTCTTTTCCGTTTACTCTCACCTTAAACTTGATCGGGGCAGAATGCCAACCAAATGCATCTACCTGGAACTTCACGATATAGTGTATCGTGTACGTCGTAGTCAGTGACTTCTTGAACAGCGAGAGATTAATTTTCCCGGTGACTTCAATCCAGTTCACTTGTTGGAGCACTACACCTTCGCTAAACCTGGATGCTCGCAAAAAAGAAAGAATCAGATTTATGGTCTAAATCATCTCTATGTTAAAGGAAAATGTTTGGGTCGAGCACAATCATACTCGTAAAAACCAGCATACGTAATGTCTATTTTCACATCCTACATGTGACTTTTCAGAAGTCTTATTTGCCGTTAGGCGCCTAAATGAGGTTTGTGCCTCATACTCGCGCTCCCAACTGACCAAATTCACGAAAATAACTCCTTTGAAATCAGCGTAGATGCTATCGACTATCGTTCTAATCACTAGATTGGAGGGAAAAGTGACACTAAAGATCGCCAGTGTCACTTTTGGTACTCTTTCATAACAGGGGTGGCGAGATTGCTATTTCTTCTGTTGCTGCAGAAAATGTTTCTCACAGAACTAATGGCTAGTAGTACTTCCAGAAGTGCAACTTGCTTATCTGAATATCTACTTGAAAAGGTAGGAACAGCAGTACTCACTGGGTTTCATCTTCTCCAAGTGTTACCCATTGCCAATAACGAGAATCATTGCCCCAAGTGATGCTTAGCGCTCTGGCAGGGATTCTGTTTGATCCTGAAGAATCTGAATCTTTAATGTAAGTGCAATTCTGTTCATAATTACGAGAAAGAACAAGATTTTGCTGCTGACCAGGTAGCAGCCTCATGCTGCTACCCCCTACGTGGCAGCTTCATGGTGGTCCACCTATCAGGCCGTCATCTTCATCCACGCAAACCAGGCTTGCTATTGTTAACGGATGATTGCCGTCAACAGCACATCCCTAAAATCTCGGCTGATTTTAAGGATGTGCTGCTGTTAATGATCCTCCCTCCCTCTCCCTTTTCCCATCTTCTTCCTCCTTGTACTCATCTGGTCATCAAATTTTCATCAAAACATCATGAAGCAGGCTCTGCAATGCAAGTAATCAACTGGGAAATCAGCTGTGGTGACTTTCAACTATGAGATTACTGAGGATGGGTTCGACGTTGTGGCAGTACCTTTCATATGGTGTTTGATGAACAATTGCAGCAGTAGAAATGCTGGTTTTGATCTCCTTGTAATAAGCCATCAAAACAAACTTAGTTCCTTTTTGTCCAATTCAACTTACTTTGCAGTAAACAAGAAACTAGGGCCTTCCTCCTCTTTCTTGGTTGGGTGGGGGTTGAGCGCAGAATCTATGTATAACCACAGATACTATGGGGTCAAAACCCATGTGTGCCTACCTTAAAATTTTTTAAGCGGAAAGATAGTAGAATATTGTGTAATGTTAGTTGGCTTTTGCTAGTCCAATTTGCTGCATCTAGGTGAGCTAATTGGCAAAAGCTAAGCTCACTAGAGTAAAGCAAGTATACTGTCGACACTTACACATCCATCTGTTTTCTGCTCAATAAGAAACCAATAAACTGAGAATGAAGCTTTAAAATTTCAGCTGTAATATGTTCCTAAATGCCAATGTTTCTCGTGTTGTTGGTTAGTGAATTTTTCTCCTCAAGGGGGAGATAACTACCAAAAGAAGAAAGAGAAAAGGGCATATCGAACTGTTAATCGTTTAGGAAAATGTGATTTGCAGGTATGTGCCCTTTTAAGTGGAGGAGGGTATGCTAAAAAAGTTGTACCCGCTGGACAAAGATTGCACTTGGAACAAGAACTACTACCAATATAACTCGAAAAACCATAACACATGAATCAAATATGCTATTTTAGAAAGAAGTTGACAAAACTATGAATCTCTTCTGCCTTCGTGGGATGCATGTATTAACGTCAAAGCTATTTCCTTTTATTCCTGTATAGGGCATTGGTAGACTCTTCAGGTGCCTTTGTAATCCGGCACTCAATGTTGATGATGAAGAGATTGTGTATAAGAGCAAATGGTTAATGTGAAACACAGTGGCAGGGTTTTCGAGACTGGGCAGTACTAAAATGCCAAATTTATGTTATGAAAGAACAGAAAGGCGCAAGCCAATTTATTCATGTAATATGTTTGTGCGTTACATAATGTTTGAAGGCTTTGAAGGAACATAACAGTGGCTGAAGGATGTAGAAGGCTTTGAAGGAATATATCAGTGTTTGAAGGATGTAAAGATGCATGGTTTAGATCATGTAAGTTCTTATAGCAGCATGGACACAGATGAAAGTCACCATGGCTGATTTTTCAGTTGATTACTTATATGGCTGATTTTTCAGTTGATTACTTGTATGGCAGAGCCTGCTTCACGGTCTCTTGATGAAATTTTGATGACCAGATGAGTACAAGAAGGAAGAAGATGGGAAAACGGGGGGGGGAGAGAGAGAGAGAGAGAGAGAGGATCATTAACAGCAACACATCCCTAAAATCAGCCGTGATTTTGGGGATGTGCTGTTGACGGCAATCCTCCGTCAACAGTAACAAGCCTGGTTTGCGTGGATGAAGATGACGGCCGGACAGGTGGACCACTGTGAGGCTGCCACGTGGGGGGTAGCAGTATGAGGCTGCTACCAGGTCAGCAGCAAAATTTTGTTCTACGAGAAAAGGAGATGGTGTTAATCACTCTCGGAGAATAAAAGTTAACGCCAATATTTAGGATGTCTAATTTCCAACAATTGTGCAAACAAGCCCTGATGCACATGCAGCTAAAAGTGGTGTCGCCACAATAGAAATGTGCAACTCCAAACAAGCCATGATCGATGGCTACAGCAAGAATGAGGTTTTGTATGGTCATGGTGATCAATGGGGAAGAACTGTTGGAAGCGTAGCGGGATCACAAGAATTTAATACGAACAACGGCGGTGTATATATAACGATACAAAGATTTCTTATACAAGAAACACACTCCAACAAAATATATTTGGAACTCTCTCAAACTTGGTGTTTCAACACCTCTCAATTTTCTCTCTATTTTCACTCACACAAGCTGCTGCTTGTTTTTCTCTCTCAAACTCACTCTTTCTAAATACACCACCTTTCTAGCACTCTCCAACTCTTTTAAGACTTAAAACTAAACTAAACAAGACTCCATATATATAGATAGACAAGGTCGGCAACTTCATCTTCTCCAAAGTTCTAACCGACTTCACCAATTCAATTGAGTCAACAATTTCAACTATCCATTATCTTCTCAAAACTTCCAAGTCGGCAGCTTCATTTTCTCCAACCTTCTTAGCCATTCGCCATTCTTTGAGTCAAACATTGCAACCATTTTCAAAGTCGATGAGTTGGCAGCCTCCAAATCTCCTTATCTTCTTCTTGAGTCGGTTGGCAACCTAGCTGCTTATCTTCTTCCAAGTCAACATTTGCAACTCATTCAATGAGGGTTTGAAATTCTAACACTCCCCCTCAAACCCGAATCTTCATGCCAAGCTTCTCTTTGAGTTTGTGGAATATGTCGGTCTTCAATGGCTTTGTAAAAATATATGTTATTTGGTCTTCCGTTCTGCAATGAACTAATTCCACGACTTTATTTTTAACTTGCTCCCGAATAAAATGATACCTCGTGTCTATATGCTTGCTTCGACTATGTGATACTGGATTCTTCACAAGTGCTATAGCAGATTTGTTGTCGACGTATATCGTAGTCGAACCTTCTTCAATGAGAGACAACTCACTCAAAACATTCCTCAACCATATTGCTTGGCACGTGCACGCTGCTGCGGCTATATACTCGGTTTCACATGTTGAGAGAGCAACTATTTGTTGCTTCTTTGATGACCACGAAAATATTGCTGATCCAATGTGAAAAGCATATCCAGATGTGCTCTTCCGATCATCCAAGTCTCTTCCATAATTACTATCTGAATAACCAATCAATCTTGAATTTTGAGAGTGAGTATAAAATAGACCATGATCAACCGTACCTTTGACATATCTCAAAATTCTTTTTGCTGCATTGAAATGATCTTGTTTTGGTCTCTCCATGTATCTGCTGACCAATCCAACTGCATATGCTATATCCGGTCGAGTAAAAGTCAAGTACCTCAAACTTCCAACCATACTCTTGTACAATGTCGGGTTTACCGATTTTCTATTTGAGTCAACTCTCAATTCTACACCTGTTTCTGCTGGTATGGCTACTGGATTGCAATCCTTCGTTCTGAACCTGCTCAAAATTTGCTCCGCATACTTCTTTTGCGACATAAATATTCCATCTTCCATTTGTTTTACTTCGACTCCAAGAAAGTATGACATTTCACCGATATCTGTCATCTCAAATTCTTTAGTCATAGCTTTCTTGAAATTAGTGAACATACCTGGATTATTTCCTGTGAATATCATATCATCCACATATAAGCAGACAATCATGATATCACCATCCTGATTTCTCTTCGTGTATAAGGCATGTTCATATGGACTCTTCACGAAACCATTTTTCTGGAAGTACTCATCTATTCTCGTGTTCCAAGCTCTCGGAGCTTGCTTTAATCCATATAAAGCTTTCTTCAGACGGTAGACTTTGTCTTCTTGTCCTCTCTTGATGTATCCAGGTGGTTGCTCGATGTAGACTTCTTCTTCTAAGTAACCATTCAGAAATGCCGATTTCACGTCCATCTGATAAATCGTCCATTTATTTTGTGCTGCGAGTGCTATGAGAAGTCTGATAGTATCAATTCTTGCAACTGGAGCAAATACCTCATCATAGTCAATTCCTTGCTTCTGCTTATAGCCTTTAGCGACTAACCTTGCCTTGTGCTTTTCCACTTTGCCTTCTTGATTAGTCTTTGTCTTGTACACCCACTTGACTCCGATTGCCTTGTGTCTTTTCGGAAGATCGGTCAGCTCCCACGTATCATTTCTTTTTATCGCAGCAATTTCTTCATTCATGGCTTTCTTCCATTTTTCATCTTCCGTAGCCTCTTTGTATGTCACTGGATCACACTATGCCATTAAACAAAATAGTGAATAATCAAATGTTGTCTGAACAGATTCTGCAGCATCATAGATGTCATTTAGACTTCGCATTTTCATAGGTGCTCCCCCTAAATTTCTGCTGCTGCTGCTGCCACTACTAGATGATGATGGTGTTGATGCAGGCGTTCTTGGAATAGGACTTTGTGGAGGAGTCTGATCATCACCGTGCTCATCTTGCACGTTTAAGTCGTCGTCGTCGTCAGCATCATCAAAAAATAATCCTTCAACTTTCTTTTCTTCTTTACTCCATTTCCAATAATCTGCTTCGTCAAACTCAACATCACGTGAGATAATAACTTTCTTGGTAAGAGGATTATATAATCTGTACGCTTTACTCCTTTTATCGTAGCCGATAAAGATGCACTTTTCTCCTTTGTCATCTAGCTTCTTTCTCTTTTGGTCAGGAATATGGGCATATGCTATGCACCCAAAAATTCTGAGATGTTCAACTTTTGGCTTGCTACCACTCCAGGCTTCATTTGGCGTCTTAAACTTTACACTCTTTGTTGGACATCGATTTAGCAGATATACTGCACATTGAACAGCTTCAGCCCAAAACGTTCTTGGTAGGTGCTTCCCCTTCACCATGCTTCTTGCCATATCAAGAATCGTGCGATTCTTTCTTTCTGCAACACCATTTTGTTGTGGCGTATAAGAGGCTGTCAACTGATGAATAATTCCGTGCTTTTTACAGTAATCTTCAAATAACTTCGAGGTGTATTCACCTCCTCTGTCAGACCTAAGTATCTTCAGATACTGTCCACTTTGTTTTTCAGCCATTGCTTTGAATTCCTTGAATTTATCAAGGGCTTCCGATTTTTCTTTAAGAATGTACACCCAACTTTTTCTACTGAAATCATCAATAAAAGTAAGATAGTACCTATTTCCACCAAGTGATGGAATATCAAATGGACCAGCTATATCGGAGTGCACAATCTCTAGTGGCCTTCTGGCTCTCCAAGATTTTCCAACTTCAAAACTTTGCCTATGTTGTTTTCCTTTAACGCAAGCTTCACACAACTGATCTGGTTCATGAATTTCTGGCAAACCATTCACCATCTTTGTTCTTGATAACAACTTTAGACCGCTAAAACCAAGATGACCGAATCTTAGATGCCATAACCATGAATCATCTTTAATGACAGACTTCATGCATTTCATCATTTCAGATCGGATATCAAGTGTGAAAAGACGATTCTTCGTCATTTCAACTTTGGCAATTAATTCTCTATCTTTGTTTCTGATAACAAGTGCACCGTCTTTCATGTGTATATCGCACCCCTTTTCTAAGAGCTGGCCCAAGCTGATAATATTGCTCTTTAAGGCAGGTACATAATAAACATCTGATATAAATTTTCTATCTCCATTCTTTAAAGTAATCATAAGTTTACCTTTGCCTTTTACTGGAATCTTTGATGAGTCTCCGAAAGTAACTTCTCCTTTGATAGTTTCGTCCAAATCTGTGAACAGCTCCTTTCGGCCACACATATGGTTGCTGGCACCAGTATCGAGATACCAAACATTTTTCTTGCACTCTTCATTTCCTCTGTAAGTGAGAAAAATAGCATCTTCCATATTTTTCTCTTCAGCTGGTGCAAAATTATTTCTTTCCTCCATTTTAGGAGTTGATCTGCACTCGTAACTAAAATGACCATATTTGTTGCAACTATAACATTTTAACTGGGATTTATCACCTCGTTGTTGAAATCCACCTCTTCCTCTGCTTCTAAATCCTCGACCACGACTATATGCTTGATAGTCGTCGCTTGTTTGACTTCTATCAAAAGATTGTCTACCACGTCCTCGTCCACCGCGTGTATTGCGTGGACCACGTCCACCTCTATAGCCACCTCTAGGGCCACTACGTTCTCCTCTACCTCGTCCGTAGCTACTTCTAGCTTGATTTTCACCTACATGTAATTTGCTTTGCAAAGCTTGCTCCAAATTTCCGCTATTTTCATTTTGATTTATTCTCTGCTCGTGAGCTTGAAGTGAACCCACAAGCTCATCTATAGAAATTTGGGACAAATCTTTCGACTCTTCAATTGCAGTAACAACATAATCAAATTTTCGAGTCAGAGAACGTAAGAGTTTTTCCATTACTTTGACATCATCTAGAGTTTCTCCATTTCTTTTCATCTCGTTTGCCACCGTTTTCAAACGAGTAACATAATCACTGATATTTTCCGAACTTAGCATTTTTAATGTCTCAAATTCAGCTCGAAGTGATTGAAGACGTACCTTTTTCGCCTTTTCGACTCCCTGTAGAAATTTCTGCAGAATCTCCCATGCTTCCTTCGATGTCTTGGCGTCTGATATTTCTTCTCTCTCAAAGTTTGAGAGAGAAAAACAAGCAGCAGCTTGTGTGAGTGAAAATAGAGAGAAAATTGAGAGGTGTTGAAACACCAAGTTTGAGAGAGTTCCAAATATATTTTGTTGGAGTGTGTTTCTTGTATAAGAAATCTTTGTATCGTTATATATACACCGCCTTTCTAACTCTCTCCAACTCTTTTAAGACTTAAAACTAAACTAAACAAGACTCCATATATATATAGATAGACAAGGTCGGCAACTTCATCTTCTCCAAAGTTCTAACCGACTTCACCAATTCAATTAAGTCAACAATTTCAACTATCCATTATCTTCTCAAAACTTCCAAGTCGGCAGCTTCATTTTCTCCAACCTTCTTAGCCATTCTTTGAGTCAAACATTGCAACCATTTTCAAAGTCCATGTGTTGGCAGCCTCCAAATCTCCTTATCTTCTTCTTGAGTCGGTTGGCAACCTAGCTGCTTATCTTCTTCCAAGTCAACATTTGCAACTCATTCAATGAGGGTTTGAAATTCTAACAAGAACCATATCCCTCAATGCAGTGGGCGTGTGGCTTCCTCGCAATAATTGTCACCGTTGCCACGTGAGAGTTTAAACAAGATCACATAAGATGCGTGTGCACGTGCGCATGCGCGCACTGTGTAAACGAGGATGACAAGCAATCAGTAACGGAATGTGTGCACGGGCGCACCGTGTGAGAGAATAATAGGCAATTGAGATCAGAATGTGACTAGAACAGTTCTACTTACGCCTTCCCAGTGGGGACTGGTTTGTTGTGTGGAATCCATGTTTCAATCAGGATAGTGTTGCTTGTACTGAGGAGAATATGTGGTGGACTTGTAGATGGATGATGGATTAGGCGAGGAACAACCCAGGGGTGTTACATGCACCATTTATTTGCTGGATCAGAACTCGCATTTTCCGTGTTAAAGATAGATACAAAGATTGGGTGTGCTAGACAACAATAAAACCATTACTTTACTTTGTTAAAGATAGAGACCAAAGTACTTTCCAAGTGGCAGAGGTGATGCATGAGAGGGACCATTGAGGATAGAATGGAATATATGGAACCACAATCTTACTTCTTTATAGAATTTGTTCGTTCCATGTTACTACATGATTAAGCAACAACAATTGTAGCTGCCGTTGAAAGTCATTTGGATTGGGCTAAGTCGAAACTGGGATTGGAGTTACCATCTTTCCCCACTTAGAAATCATTTTGTGAAACTCAACATGTTTGTAGACGTAGTTCAATCTGCTAATTGTATGATGTTCTAAAATTTTACGTAAAAAGTTGTGTGTCACTCTTTTGGCTATTGATGTTGGGGATAGGGCCTCGGGTGGGTTGGGGCTGGGTGGGGGGGTGGGGAGGGGGGTATTTAAGAAGCAATTCGGTCTGGATCTCATTTGGGTATACAGGTTCGAGGGCGGGGCTGGGGTGTACCTAGGATCCCTTTATTTTGATTTTTGCCTCCTATAGTGCTTGTTTTTATTTTCCCCTTCTTCTTAACGGTAGGGTTTAAATGGTTTCTTGATATGGCGGTAGAATGTTGTGGATCTTGTGAAAGGGCGACCCCCTTGTTTCGTGATCCGAATTTCATAGGGTGATGATGGGTCTGCCCTCAAATTGTAATGCCGCTTGCGGATTTTATTTCCTTTTGTCTCTACATTATTGTGTTTAGAATCTCTAAGAGTCATGGATGTCACGACTCTGGTTCTGTAAATCTTCAACATTGTAAAGCCAAAAGGCCCTAGAAAAGTGTAATGCCAAAAGGCTGACCTGACAAATTCTTATTATTATTTACTCTATCAGTACTATTCTTTTGTTTACCGATAAGTAGAGGTTTCAGTTGTCTCGGTCATGTATATGTTGAATGTAGCTAGAAGTTTTAACTGTGAAAGGAAATTTTTGAACGTTTTAACAGTTTCGACTCCTCACGCTGCAATCCATACTTATTCACATGTATGATATATCTATGGTTTTACTCGTACAAAAATTGGGTTACATCCCAGAACATTGACATGTCCAGTCAAAACGGGTGCTTCTCCTAACCAAGGAAAATTAGCGCGAAATACTACTAAAGATAAAAGCACAAAATCCCGATGTTTTCTTGCTTTTTTTTTTTTGAGAGAACTCTTGCTTTATTGTTGAGATAGTCTAACTTGGTTTGTTGTTAAAATTAAAACAAAAAAAAAAGGAAAATAAGAAATAGTGTTCTCAAAATTTGAGATTCAACAGTAGTAATAGTTGGAAAGGGTAAGCATTGCTTTTCCTTCTCTTGGATTTCTCTGAAGGTGGGTCTAGATGACTACAACATTCTTTTGGGACACTGCAGCATTCTTGTGGAAGGACTTGCAGTCTTTTACTTTTGCAATAAGGATGAGTTTACTTGCATTAAATTTGTTGCTTTTTTCACGAATCTGCTTTGTCACTTTATTCCTTGAGCCACCTTCAATCAAGTAATTTATATTTTAAAATAAAGGTGTAGGAATCATCCTTCATCTCCCCTAAGCAATTCACCACAGAAAGTGGGATTCCAATGCTTGTGCCTTCTCGATCAATCTAGAGGGATAGATATGTTCTGATTTACGTACAATGTACTAGTTTGGTACGTTAAGTTGGAACCAATTTAAGTTTTGTGATTCTTTTATGTAAAACTTGTCCTATGTGGCCCACATGTTAGTTTTTATAAATCGGGTCGATTTAGCGGCCATTCATTTTTTACACAAGAGATAATGGTACATCTTAGTTACATTTTAGCCCTTGTACAAAATAAGGATGAAGGAAATTGATATAGTCTATCCCTAAAAAATTCTTTCTGTGTTCGAACTCTGCAATAGAGTGCTAGAAAAATAGGTTACGACCCAACTATCTTTAAAAGGGATGCAGAAGGACGCATAAATAGCCACACCGGTTTCTCTATTTAACATTTTTTTTTTGGTGATGACAAGTAGTGAATACCACAATGTAATTGATATAACGACTTCTTTTTCTTCTTCCTTTTTTATATTTTGACTTAGTGTTTGAGATTGTTTGTAGAAGCCGACCTGTTTAAAACATGCATTGTTTCATGTTTGGCAAAAGTAACGAAGTGTTTAAAACACCTCCAAAACGCAAGAAAGTGTTTGAACCATAAACCATACTTTTGTGGTCTATGGTTGTAAACACTTTTAGATAAACATGTTTGACCAACCAAGGTACTAAATTACTCTCACATTTCTTACAAAAATGATATTGAATTTCATATTTTAGGCTATTTAATTTTAAGGCTTCACTGTTTGTTTCGGGGGAGCCATTATACTTTTTTTTGGCTCTTTGCACATCACCTTAAAGAACTATGAATCATTCTTATACCTTAAGCAATTCACCTCAGAGAGTAAGAATTCCAATACTTGTGCCTTCTCGATCATTCAAGAAAATTTACGTACAATTTACTAATTTGGGTACGTTAAGTTAGGATATGTTTGAAGTTTGTGATTCTTTCTGACGACTTGGCAAAAAAAGACCCGGATCCGTGGATTGGCTTGTAACCGGTCAAAAAACTCGGGTATAGGTACCTATTTTGAAGACCCATTGAAAACAAACTCGTACCCGAACCGGACCGTAATTTTTGGGTTGGTCCGGATCAGATACAATTAACCCGGGGCAACCCTAATTTTTTTCCTATATAAAGGATTGCTAGGGTTTTCATTTACTCATTCCTTTCTCCCATCTTCTCTTGCGCTGCTTCCCCCTCCCTCTCCCACACGACGGTCGGCGTCACTCTCTCATTGTAGTCGGTGTCTCTGTCTCTCACGACACTGCTGTCTCTCAGCCACCAATTAAATCCATCGGCAACCAAGCTACTCCACATCAACTCAACGGCGTCTTATCATCCAGATCTGTCGCTCTGCCGTCACTGTCATGTCCGATCAGATCCATTGCTTTGCCGCCACTGTCTCCAGTCAGATCTATTTGTATTATTTGTGTTTTTGTTTTTGGTATTTATTTAAGTATTTAGTTACTTCAGAAGTAGGAATTAGTTTGTAGGTAATTTTCTGGTATTTTTGTTGAGATATTGTGCTTATTGAGCTATTGTGCTTAAAGACTTGGTGTGATTGTGTTGGATTTGAGAATTGAAATTTTTGGATGATTACTTCCCCAAGTGAATCGTAGAAATTAAATTAGAAAGTGATAGTAGTAGTAGTATAAAAGAAGGAAAATAATACTTTAAAAATAAATAGTTCAGTGAATATCTGTAAATAAAAAAATTAATAATTTACCCGCGGGTAATACCCGATCAGCCTTGGTAGGATACGGGCACTAAAAAAAACTCTACCCGAGAAAACCTGAGTAAAATTTACCCAAATTGGTTTTACCCGTACCCAGCCGTATTTTACCCATAACCGGCGAGTTTACCCATTTGCCAGGTCTATTTTGTATTTGTTTTGCACAATATCAGTTTTTTAGTAATTTCTGAAAAGGGTTCAAAAGTAGTCACAATAGGTGCGTAACTAGTCGTACCCATTTTTCTAGTTAACATTTATTTGCCCAAGAACCCAAACCAAACTCGGGTTGAGACTTGGGTGAATTGATAAAATGTCTTCTGAAAGCTTTAAAAAGCGCATTAATTATACAATATACCATGAGACAATAAACAAATGAATTTTAAAAAGCATACCTACTTTTGCTGAATCTGCAGTTATCGTAGATAAAATTTTTGTATGTTTCGGTATAAAATATAAATGCCAATATCACTCACGACTAACTTAAGAAGAATACCAAAGATACTTATCACTTTCAATAGTCCCATTTGTGGCAAACATCTATCGAACTGAATTCACGTTAGAGGTATTAGTTAGGTTACCTTATTTGTAAGAGCTTCCAGCAACTCATCGATCAAAACTCTATAACTATTTTGGCTCCTTTGATGGTCCAACATGTAGCCATTGAGTTTACTTGCATTGTTTCTTGCTCTTTTACGAATCTGCTTTGTCACTTTAATTATTCCTCTAGCAACCTTCAAGTAAGTAAAGTGACTTTCAAGCAAAGGTGTATTAATCAACAAAGAGAGAGATTGTGATTTACGTTCAATGTACTGATTTGGGTACGGTTAAGATGTAAGGGTCTGTTTGACAGAGTTTTTTTTTTTTTTTTTGTGGTGGTTTGTGGTGGCGGTGGTGGGGCGTAGCGGTGGTCGACGGTGGTGGCTATCAGCGGTGGTGGCCGGAGGTGGCTATCGGCGGTGGTGGCCGGAGGTGGCTGCCGCCCCGTGGTGGTTGCCGACGGCAGGAGGTGGCTGTCGGGCGACGGTGGCTGCCGGCTATGGTGACCGGAGGTGGCCTCCGGCCAGGGGTGGTGGCTGTCGGCGATGGGTGCGTTGTGGTAGAGGTATAAAAAAAAAATTTAAGTAAAAAAAAAAGAGCTTTTTTCTCTTTTTTTTTTTACCCTACAATTTAAAATTTTATTTTTTAAATTGAAAAAAAAAATGTTACCAAACACTCCTATTTTTTCCAATTTGTAAAACTAAAAAATAAAAACGCATGTCAAACGGCTCCTTAGAGGTTTGTGATTCTTTTCGTAGTTGTTTTCTCTAATGTAGTATTTAATAGTTCATCTAATAGTTATAATATTATTCAATTTGATATCGCAGATTGGTAAAAAGCAGATTGGTTGTCGCTCGATTTAACAAAGCCGATCTGTAATCCTATCTAATGGCTACTAATTGTAAATTGTTACACTTGCTATAGTGGTACCTTTTGCATTATGTCTCGGGCGTTGAGCGAGATAAGGATGATGAAAAGTGATACAGGCTATGCTAAGGAGTTTGTGACGGACTCCGACGTGCTATATATAAAAGCAGGGCTAGATCTCTGGCTCTCAACTACCAGCTTCAGCTTCACGCTACTCTCTTTTCCATCTCATCAAGGAGACCATTTGTAACGGTAAAAGGGGTTTTTGAAAGGGGTGCAAAAGGGCACGTAAATATATACACTACAAGGAATAAGGCAAAGGCGACGGATTTTCTCGTCGCTAAAGGCCTATATTCCGTCTCTAAAACTTTTAGCGACGGAATTACCGTCGCTAAAAGTCTCTCGTATAAAAGGCCGTTGCTAAAAGTTTTGCGACGGAATTATAAAATCCGTCCTCTAATATAGAACTTTTGGCGACGGATTTATGTCTGAATTAGCGACGGAATATCCGTCGCTAATTCTGTTTTACGTACTTTAATTTATTTTCTTTTTTACGAAATTAGCGACGGGATAAAATGTTTAGCGACGGAATTAATCCGTCGCTAAAAGTTAAAGTCATTTTTTAATTTTTTGGGTGAATTACACTAAACCCCCTGAGGTTTACACCCGTGTCTCACAAAGGACCCTAAGGTTCCAATTTCAACAACTAACACCCCAACTTTACATTTTCGATCCAATTGGACCCAAAATCGATTTTCCGTTACAAGAGCTATGGATGGCCGTTCACCTTGAGGGGCATTTTCGGTAACCAACAAAAAGAAAGAATTTGGAGGGAAAATATGATTTTTCTCGCCACTCTCTCTTCTGCACACACACACACACACACACACTCCCTCTCTCTCTCTCTCTCTCTCTCTCTATCTCTTCTGCCATTACCGACCTCTCTCAGCACCCATAAAAATCATCTTCCCCTCCCCACCCGCACCCGCACCTCCATCCTCTCAACCCCCAACCTCCCCCTCTTCATTTCTCTCTTCCTCTCAGATTGATCTTTCGTATTGAATCAAACCCCAAAATAAATCAGTTGATAGTCTTGTCTTGTGGTAAAAATGGCGCAGAAGACGGAGAAAGAAGACGCCGATTTCAAGGTCGTCCCCGAGATATTGACCCTCTGCATCAACAACTGCGGTGTGACTGGCAGCCCCGCTACCAAAAACATGTGCCAGAAGTGCTTCTCCGCCTCCTCTTCCGCTGCCTCCTCCTCTGTGAAAAGCCGTAGATCTATGATTTCCGCCGACATGATCGACGGCCTCCTTGCCGGAGCTGGGTACAGGGTTCTGTCCTCGGAGCTTTGGCAAGTTACTCGGTGCCTCGAGACCGTCATGGTCAATGCCCCCACGGAGGTCTCGCACCTCGCGAACGACGCCATTCACTACAATGGTACAACCCATCGGACGTGGCCTCCTGGGTCGACTCACTCCTCTCCAAACTCCACCAGCCCAAAAAACCGTACCTGACCCGTCAACCTTCTCGGATCTGAACCCGATGGTCACTGTACCGCAAGTTACCGACGGGAACCAAAATCGAGGAAGATTTTGGCATAGGTTGGTGCATGTGCTGATGACTTGCGTGGAGTCCGTCCACCGCGGTGAGCTCTCATGGCTGCATCCTTGACCGGAGAGCAAACGAGAGAGAGAGAGAGAGAGAGAGAGAGAGAGAAAGACACCAATAAATGTGTGTTGCCAAAATTACCCCCCAAGGTGGATGGACATCCACCATTTTTTAGACGGAAAATCGATTTTGGGTCCAATTGGATCAAAAATGCAAAGTTGGGGTGTTAGTTTGTTGAAATTGGAACCTTAGGGTCCTTTGTGAGACACGGGTGTAAACCTCAGGGGGTTTAGTGTAATTTACCCATTTTTTTTAATTTTTTAATGCCCAAACCTGTAATAAAAAATTCAAACCAATTGGGTCCCATCTTCCGTCAACAATCTCAATATATCAAATGCACGATTAACAATCTAAAATCATCGATTAACAAATCATCGATCAATAATCACAATTAACAACCTAAAATTATCAAACAAATAGTCAATGTTCACAACATTGTTCAAAATGTACATATCTGATGCGATTAATTTAAAATATTGTATAATTACGCCTCAGAGTTCAACATTGGGGGAAAGGCTTTTCACAAGTGCTTTGATCAAACACGCTGACTTGAAAACGCATTTGCCCCATGTGTTGAAAGACTACAAAGTCTCCTAGATGGAGGTCATGTTGTTCCACGAATTCGTTCCAACTCTTCGAAGCAAAGAACCTCTTGGCCAACCTTCTTCTTCAATTTAACAAGCCATGACCCCTTGCGGCTGGTTAAAGTTGCTTCAAATCTCAATGTGGTAAGTAATCGCCAAAATACTACCGGTATGGCCTAACATATTCATAATACAGTAAGACATGTAAGTTTTTAACCAAAGATAAAACTTTTAACACACACGAAAACATAGAGAAAGCGGGATGACATACAAGTTCTGTATGAAAATCAGGCATCATGACCTTGAAGAAGTGCCTGTTGACTGAAACGTCCCTGTTCACCGAAGCAGAAGCCATTTAACCTACTTTAACATGAAAAACCAATCGATGATTATTCAATCGACGAGCATCAATTTCATAGCTGAATTAAATCTATCAAATTATGTTAAAGTGATGCTAAAAAAATAGATCCACAGTGAGTTGTAGCTAAAATGACTACCACAAAAACCTCAACTACGCACATCATCATTTCACCACCCAAATAGCCACCTATGTCACGGAAAGTAAGAAGCAAAATATTGTTGTGCGATAAAGTCCTGAGTAAGAGTATCAAGCTATGGCGCATGCTCCATATTACCGCTAATAAGACAGCTCCCGTAGTCTTATATAAGCTTGGTTTTGGGAATCCATCTCCTGTGCATTTTTAGTGTCTATTCATATTGCTTCCAATCAGGTCTGTCATGTTTCGACCAAACCATACTGACATAGACTGTCACTTAAACTGAGAACATGTGCAGGATGAACTTACTTCTACTATAATGTAAATACAACGAATAAACTTGCGGATGTTCTGACTAAGTCATTGGGAAGGGACTCGGATTAATCATGATCCATGACTGTAACAAGCTAGGCATGCTAAGTGTCCATACAGTGTATTAGTGTCCGCCATCGGGGCATATGGGTCTTTGTATTAGTGTCGGCTTCTACGCTTCCGATTCTTTATACTTCACATGATATCTTACAAGTGATGTTTATCAACCTAATAGGCAAAACATTTCTAAATTCCATAAATTCGGTAACTTCGCAATGTGAATAGTTAACAAGGATTTTTATAAAGGAAAACTAAAAACTGCTCATAAATTCGGTAACTTCGCAATGAAATCCAGAGTATACGATGGGGGAATCCTAGCTCCCTATACTAGATAACCTGATTTGTTCTTGTTATCCGAGATTATGGGATGAGAGATATTTTTCACTACCTGACTCGTCTCCTGGCAAAGCCTACCCATGACCTGTGGTTAGACCGGCCCCGAGCTAAAAAACTGGGTACATGCATTTAATTTGTTTACCGGTAAATTTGGGAGTACGTTACTCGTACCCACACTAGTTGGGTAAAAGCGGGTGGGCGCGGGAATACCCGCGGGTTAAACACTTAGGATGATGAGAACCGGTTTTCGAGGAGTTTGAATTCTTCAAAAATGATGATAGAACATATAAGGCAAGGTGCAATGGTCAGAGCCGTACACACGACGGGTTACCCGCAGGTAACCATTTGCCAGGTTTCGTGTGCAGTGGCCAGAGCTGTCTCATTGTTGTGCTGATGAGAACAAGTTGTTGAAGGGTTATTTTGCCATGTTGATTGCAAGTCCATGGGTGGCTCTGCTGGTTGATTGCATGTCCATGGCAGATGTGTAGTGTTGTTGTGTGCATGCTAGTGGAGATTACTGAGTTGTGCGGAAAAGGCAGTCTCAGCAGAGTCGTAGCTTTGCAAGGTTGCAGGGGTACAAGAAGATATTCGTTTACAGATGATTTAATTCGTTCCTCGTGATGTTGGCGCTAGAATGCAAAGATCATGTTGCTATCGTCATTATTTTATTGTCCTTTCTACCGTTCTCACATTTTTGCATGTTTTTTTTTATGTGGTATGAGAATTGAGTTTCTAGATAAGTTCAAACCAGAGGTGGTGGATTTTTCAATCCAATTAATTTATTTATTGTCGGTGGTGCCGAATAGCAGTCGAACTTGGCTGGCAGTTTGTAGCCACTCAGTTCGTTTTGTTTTCTGCCGAGCTCTAAACATCTCCATTATAATACTTCTTCTTGCTGCATTGAGTACTTTGAAAGACCAAAAAAAGAAAACCATTCTTCCTTCATCCTGTCCATGGAGAAAGAAGAAGTTCTACAAATAGTGATGTTCCCATGGTTAGCCATGGGGCATTTGATACCCTCCTTATACCTCTCAAAGTGCTTAGCTCAAAAGGGTCACCAAATCTCTTTCATTTCCACCCCCAGAAACCTCCAAGGACTGCCCAAGATACCCACAAACTTATCCCCACTAATTACACTGATCCCCCTCTCGTTTCCCCAAAATGAAAATCTACCCCACCAAGCAGAATCCTCCATAGACATACCCTTCCAGATAATTTAGGGCAATTGACAAATTAACAAAAAATTGAACCTAAATTGACATACAAATCTAAATAATTCAGATAATTTAGGGCATGTAACCTAAATTGAAGACAAATTAACAAAAAATTCAGATAATTGAGGGCAATTGACATACAAATCTCGAGGTGGGTACGACGGCGGCGGCGTTGGTGGTGCGGCGGCAGTGGTGGGTTTCGTTGCGCGGCGACAGTGGAGGGCTTTGTGGCACGACCGGAGTGCAAGGCTTGGTGGCACGGCGTCGGGTGAGGGACGGGAGTGTCGCCGGAGCTGGGTCGCCGTAGAGAACGGTCGCCGGAGGTGAGAACGACGGTGGGTGGGTGAGAGCAGAATTTCAGAGAGAGAACGGGGAGAGAGAAAGAAACCAGATCTGTTTTTAAATGGAGGATCTTTAGCGACGGAATAACACCGTCGCTAAAACTCCGTCGGTGAATGTCTTATTATAAAGACTTTTTGCGACAGACTTTTTAGCGACGATTTTATTCCGTCGTTTAAATAATTTAAAAAAAAACTCAAAATTACTAATTTTATAAAAAAATATTTAGCGATGGTAATTCCGTCGCTAAAAGTCCGCCGTTAAAAATCCGTTGCAAAATACTTTTACCGACGGTGTCTTCCGTCGGTAATAGTATTTTTGCAACGGATTTTTAACGACGGGATATTCCGTCGCTTAAAGACATGTTTAGCGTCGGAATACCTTCCGTCGCTAAAACTCCGTCACAAAATACATATTTTCTTGTGGTGATAGCGGCACTTGTTTTTCTAGTTAACGTTTATTTGTGATTTCAAGCAGTAAATTGCACGGCTCGGTCTACAATGGAATCCGAGTTTATTGCCTTAGAGAAGGCAGGTGCTAAAGCAGAGTGGCTCAGGAACCTATTTAAAGATATCCCTTTTGTGGATGCTACCGCTTCAATTTGTGTCAATATAGTGTGATAGTCATTTAAACCACCTGTGGTGGTATCTTGGACATGGTGCAAATTGCTGAAACTCATAGCAATATGTAGTCAGTTTGTACACTACCAAATTGGGGATGGAAAGTCAACTTGGTTATGGAAGGACAGATGGATTAATGAGCATACTTTGCTGGGAATGTTTGGGCAAAGGGCAATCTATGATTCTGGTCTTCAGGAACATACAAGAGTGGGTGCCATCATACAAGGAGGAAGATGGAAACAGCTGTTGAACAGGTCATATGAACTACAAGCTATTAACTCTATGCTGATTCAATGTCAACAGCCTAAGCCAGAATCCTCTGATCAATGCAAATTGAACTTAACCAAGCATGGAGCATTTACAATCAAATCAGCTTGGGAGGCAATCAGAAGACATGGGAGGTGTGATGCCTTATGGAAATTTATTTGGTTCACAGGGCATATTCCTAGATGTGCAGTATTGTTATGGATAATAAGCAAGGGAGGGTTGAGAACTAAAGCTAAACTGAGGTCATGGGGTGTACTACAGGAGGATCAGTGTGTCCTATGTGGAAACAGAAGACCATCTCTTCCTTCAATGCCCATTTGCGAATGAAATCTGGAAAAGTGGATTGGGCAGATTGCAGATACTAGTAAGAATGCAATCATGGAGACAATTCAGTGCTCTCATAGCTCAATATCTTAAAGGGAAAAGCTTCCAAAGCAAACTGGGGAGACTATGGGTGGCTGCTACTGTCTATGGCATTTGGCAAGAGAGAAATGAAGGATTTTTGAAGGCAAACAAGCAAGTGCTGCAGGATGTATGGTTGTAATACAGCAATGGATACAATACAAAATCATGAGTTGGCCAAAAGTACCTGCAACAATAAGAAATAAAGAAATATGCAAAGCATGGGATATAGAAGCAACTAGTATCTTGGAGAGTTAGTTGTATAGATTGGAGAGTTAGTTGTATATATGAGGTCTTAATACTCTAGCAAATCACGTTCAGTTGTCCAGATTGAGAAAACAGAGTTGAAATTGGTTTTAATGAAATACAAATATTTGACCAAAAAAAAAAATAGATAGTCAAGGTGTGATAGGCCGCGCTAAGAACAACACTTATAATGGGAAGAGTAGGCACATTCGCCTAAGACATAACTTTGTGCAACATTTGCTGAATGATGGGATTTTATCCCTAAATTTTGTGAAGTGAGAGTTGAACTTGGCCGATCCTCACAAAATTATTAAGCATGAAGACTAGTGAGAAATACATCAAGGGGAATGGAACTTATGCCTAGGCCACAGGTCAACAGTGGTGGGAACCCAACCTATGTAAATGGTGTTCTTAGGAATTAGGTTCATAGAGGTAATAACAAGCCACTGGTTTATCAGTTGAGACACTATCCAAATTATAAAGTGACAGTCCATTCCTATGGCGTAGGATAATGTATAATTGCAACATTAGAGGTTGAGAATTAGCTCTTAATGAAATCCATAACCCAAGTTGGGTGGTGTGTTTGATTGCAATACACAATTGATGGATTCACCTATACGAGTATCGAGGTGGGGCCGTCTCGATGCGAACTTAGGTAGGTTCTCTAGAGCACTCATGAAATCCAGGAACGGCGCATGGCCAAAACGTGCCAAACAGCGATGAACAACTTTGCTCAGAGTTTGTAGTATGGGTTATATATATTCTTGGTCCACAAGCAGGAAGGAGATTCATATAACTTTTAAATTTCACCAAGTTCTTGTGTATCAAGTCTTATCAACCACTATGCCAAAACTGGCCTATAGTGTCGAAATTGCCTACAGTATAGAAGGAACCGTAGGTACAAGTTAGGTATGCCTACGGTTACGACTTGTACCATGGCTATTCGTGCTGCTTCGGTTTGGAAGAGCAGTCACGACGGTGCTTACCGTGGGGGCAAAAGTGTGGCAACTCCCTCTCTCTCTCTCTCTCTCTTCCCCCCCGACAGACGCATGACTCTCTCTGTCTCTCTGTGACTTTTCTCTCAGTCTCTCACCCACTACCAAACCGAAGACGGCAGACATCACCCCCGACGGCGACACGCTCACACGCCGACACGGCGGCCGGCAGCGGCTTTCACCTCCACTAGCCAACTCTCTCTGTTGAGGAGAGCTCAGATCTGGAACGAGTGGTCGGAGTGGAGCCATGGAAGGAGATGGAGATGGACCGGCGAAGAGGTCTTCGAGGTGAGGACTCCACCGGCGAAGAACCCACTGCCGGCGATGACGCGTCGACGACCGGTGACCCGTGACCGGTCAATTAATCAACTGCCTTCATCATTTTCAGATTTAGGTACACATTTCAGATTGTTAATTGATCACTTGCTTTCCCAATTGAGCTTTTTAGATTGTTAATTGAGGTCATTGAGCATTTCGGAATGTTGATTGTGCATTTCTTATCAATTGAGCATTTTCGATTGTTCATCAAGGTTGCTTTCCTAATTTGATTACCCTTTGTTGCTTTCCCAATTGTTTCCCAGAAGCTACGTTTACATGAGAGAGGGTGTGTAGTGATTGGGTTGTTGTGAAGGTAACATGTGCGGATTATGAGAGAGATGGAGACAGTAGTGAGGCAGCATGTATGTGTTTGAGTAAATGTATGTGTGTGTTTATCCTGTGCATTGTGAGAGAAGAGAGGACATCTATTTTAGTGCTCGTTATCAAATGGGTGTGGCTTTGCAGTGTAATGTTTCTTCGATGAGGTGAAGGGGTGAGTGTAAAAGCAAGAGAGAAAATAAACTTGGGAAAAGGAAGTAAATAAGCTGCCGTGAGGCAGTAGTGGGTGTGTGCATATGTTGGGTATTTCATGGTGTATAGGTTTATGGTGGTGTTGTGGGTTGGCAAAAAATGGTGGGATGTGTACAGGTAATGGGTGTATATGTGAGTGTAAATATATGTGGGTTCATGTGAGTGTATGAGAGAAGGAGAGAGAGTGAGGACAGCCATAGAGGGGCTGACATGGCTGTGTTTGCACGGCTGCTATAGCTGTGTTAGGGACTGTGTATGTGTATATTTTTCTGGGTGCCTCTCATGGGTTTCTGTACATAGAAAGGGGCAGCTGGTTGAAGTGGGTTCATGAAGAACAAATGAGAGAAGGTGGGAAAAATATGGTGTTTGGGAGTGGAAAAAGAAGGTCTGTACAGCATGGTGGCGTGCGTTTGTGAATGCGGCGTGCTTGGTACGGACTGTTGTGATTGCAGCTAGGTGTTTGGGTTCATATTTATGGGTATAGTGTGTGTTTGTGTGTGAGTGAAATGGTTGTAAAAGGGGGGGAAGAGTATGTGTTTTTAGTGGGTTTGTAAGCATGTGTTTGAGTGTGTGCAAGGAGAAGGGAAGGGCTGTTCGTGAGTGTGTGTGTTGTGTACATTATCTTTAAAGCACTTAACACTACAACAAATATGAGATGGCCCCACGAAAATGCCAACGGTGCTCTCGGCACCATCAGTATATGTGCATGTGTACCAACGGTAAAAGCACTATCGTCGCCTTATAACCCAAATTAGAGTAAAGAAGCTTTTTATATCTTGATGCATGCTATCTATGTATACCACCATGACTATTGAATTTCAACCATTAACATATATCAATTATGCAATTGTTAATATGTAAAATCCTTGTCTTGTTGTTGGAATTGCAGAGTAGGCAATTGTTAATATGTAAAATCCTTGTCTTGTTGAAATTTTTGTTGTTACAATTGCTGAGTTGAAATTTTTGTTGTTATGCATTATATTGTCCAATGCATCCTTGAGCGGCATACTCTGATTTCTGAATATACTTGCTTATTGGGATGCTTAGGCACCAGAGGATTGGATGTTACAGTGTGCACTCACTTGCTGAGAAAACTGCACGGTGTACCATTTGGAAAGTATGCAAGAGATGCTTTGTAGCGTTAGATTAGATTAAACAGGTTAGGATCAAAGACAATTAGCCCAAGGGGAATATGGGCAGACTGATTGTTTGTAGACCTGGGGCTGAGCAGTCACTACATAAGCACATTTAGGATTTCCTCGTACTTTCTGAAGTCTGAACTTGCATAACCAGTATCGTCTCGTTTTTTAACAAGATTGTGGTAAAGTGAGACCTCTTTCTTTTTTCCTTTTCTCTTTCTTATTACCATGGCAATGATTGGTACTTAATTAAAAAATAAAGGACGAAATGTATAATTGTGAACAAACAAGTAAGTTGAAACAATACGATACAAATGCTTACACTGATTTAGCACTAAAAAGCGTCAAAACTCAGCGTGATTAACAGCTACTCACGATTTTCTGTTCATTTTGATGTTGCAACCACATACATGCTTTACCGAGACACTTGGCCTATATCATTGTTGGCAATAGCAAACAAATATACTCTTTTTATCTGTAATTCTTCTCAAATTATTGTTTGTAATAAATGGAGGTAATAATGTTTGACTGCTGTAGCAAATACTTCACTTTCAATTTAGATCCAGTCATGTTATTGTTGAGAAATTGAGCATTCTCAAATTATTGGCTTAACCTCAGTTGGTCAAGCCATTGCTTTATTGGCTTAAATTATCAATATGGATTATCAAAAGCTGGTCTAAAGTATGAAAATATGATACTTATAGTGATTTATAGGTTTGGACTATGCAAGGAAGATACAAGTCAAACCAATAATCTTTGACAGTTCTTTGGCCAATCTGGGAGCCATTGCTTTGTCCAGTGGTGAAGACCTTGAGCTGCCAAGCGTGAGGCTGCAGGTCAAGCCAATTTTGTGCAAATATGCTAATATACTCTTCTGCTTGTTTCCAATTTTGAGAAGGGATGAGGGTACAATGGTACACACTGGTGTTAAATAATGATACTTGATCAGGTGTTGATGGATGATTTGCTTGTAAAATATCAATTTGGTGCGCCTTTCTTTCGTTTCTATTTCTTTTGAAATTGGTTTCTGTGTATTTGCATTTAAGTGCTTTAAAGATGATGTTCCACTATAAGTTGGTGCTTGGCAGGGGTGTAGTGATAGCATGGAAATGATTTTGTAAATTTTTTTTTGACAAATAAGGAGCTATGCCTACGGTATGTACCGTAGGCATAGGTTGGGAATAAAAATAAGAATACAGCTATGCCTACGGTAGTACCGTAGGCATAGCTATAAAAATAAGAATACAGATATGCCTACGGTAGTACCGTAGGCATAGCTGGGAATAAGTGGGCTACGGTATAACCGTAGGCATAACCTTCAACCCCCGTAGGCATAGATCTAGGGCATCGCCACTTCTGGCTACGGAATAGTACCATAGGGATAGGCTATGCCTACGGGACATGGCACCTATACCTACGGTACTTTACCGTAGGCATAAGCTGGTTTTCTTGTAGTGAACCATATGCATTGGTTCATTGTCCAAAAGACACCGATGCTTATGCATTGCTTGCTTATGCTTTTATGGCAAAAATTTTATTTAAAGCTTCTCTGAGATTCATTGACCAAAATGACGTGATTTTATTATCAGACAAATCCAGAAATGATTCTTCGTCTGTCTAAATCAATAAGTCATTTTATGTCTTAAGATACATACCGGAATTAACTCCTCGTTTGTCAAATTAATTAGCCGTTACAAGTCATTTATCTTATTTAAGCAGTTAACTTTTGCTAATTATCATATTTACCCTATACACCTTATTTACGCAAATGACTTTTTTTAATTACCATATTTATGCTGCATGTTTCTTACTATAAAAGGACGACCCCTTCTCTCATTTTCGACACACTGAAAGCCATCAGAGCTCTCTCCCTCTCTCTTTATACAAATTTATGTTCTTTTATATTTTTCGATGGTAAAAGCAAGCAAATAGTTGTTCCTATTAGCATTCGCTATTCAGGTGCTCGTTAGCAAACAAGAAACTGCTGAATCCGGAAAGGTAGCTGTCCGAGATCTTGAGTACCAAGATATAATCTTCGAGGGGGGCGAAACTACTCTTAAGGATAGTGCAACACACACGCCTCAGTCTTCTCGAGTTTTCGATAAGTTTGCTACGCTAATTTTCTGTTTTTAAGATAGTAGTTTCCTAATTTTATTTTTTTCCTTACAATCTGGATGAAGCTGGGTGGGAGCAAGAGCTGTGCAAGGTTTCGGGTGATGTTCTAGGGCGGGAGCGTCTTTGACGATGGAGAATCCTGCAAAGCATGAAACATTGGTGTAATCAGACATTGTGGCCACAATGAGCTGAGTTGAACTGAGACGAGCAGAAAGGAACAGTCTAGATAATCCTTCTCTGGCCTTGGAGTTGATTTATCCGTGGACTTTAAAAGCCTTTAATCCGATTTCAAATTACTTTGGTAACTTTTATCATTTGGGGTATTTTTGTAATTGTGCCTTTCGAAGTGTGGGCCTACGGTATAATTTCGATTTTTCCGGAATGTGGGTTGCAATTTTGAGACTAAAGGACCCAATTTATATTTAGACTTTTTTTTTACCCAATTAAAAATTAGAAGTGTTGAGGATGAGGTGTGCGTTAACCTATCCAGTAGACGCGGTGTTCCTGTAAAGTTCATATGGTGGGTGCATTCTTTGGGAGAGTTCCAAGTTACGAATGTGAGTTAACGAGCTGTGATTGAATTGTCATTCAGCTGTCTGTAGTTCCATATAACTAGTTCAACAAGGGGCTAATGTGAGTTAATTGAGTGTGCTTCTTCCCCTTTCTTAGGTCTGAGTTCTTTTGTTAAGTTACTGGCTGCATTGCTTGGCACTCCTGCTTGACTGGTTAATTTTCTTAAACTTTTTCTGTCTTCTGCATGCTTAGTTTTAGAAAATCAACGGCTTGGCTACTCTTAATATGTCAAAAGTCAATGAATAATGCCTCAATTGAAGTAGAAAGCTGTATACTAAATTAGAGATTCTTCAAGGACTAGCACTGTCTTCCTATGGATCACTTTATCATGTTTGTTGTGAAACAGCTTTTGGAAAAAATTGGCCCTGCAACTGAGAGACTGAAGAACAAGAAGATTGATTTCTCTTTGTGGTACAAAGCATTACACAGAACTTTGATATATTACATGCTTCCTCATCTTGGAAGACTCCATCTCTTCAACCTATGTTACAGGTTCTGGCTTTGCTGTTGCAAGTCCAAGCAAGGTCTTTCTTCGTACTGCGTGTTCAGTGAATTTTCTACCGCAACGAGGTGATGCTCGTAATTATTCTTGTATCAACTTTTTTTTATATGGAAACTCCGGGTGAAGGGTTTCTGCTATCATGAGATTATGTAGTTGTTGGCTATTACTAGATAAAGCAATGATCTTTGAACTTTCACGCTGCTGGCGTAATGGTGACACCTTTGACGAGTAGACCTCTCTTCCAAATCCCGCCTTCATACTCATAGAGGGAGAATTGTATATCTCCTACATTATCAGGTGTTGCCATAACCTTCCCTGCCAGGAACTGAATCCATTGTCCCCTTACTATTTCACTCAAGTTTTCCTTGTGCTCTTGTGTGCTTCCATCCGGAAGAATGAGTCTAAAGTTCACTGGAACTTCCAACCCATAAACAGGTTCTTTTAGCATCAAAACAAATCGAACTTCGTACACAATTCCAGGTGAAAGGTTTGTGGTCTCAAATCTTCCGTGAACTTCTAGCCAGCAAACCTTTAGCATTTCGGCTACCTCAACAAAGGCATCACTACAAAATGACAAATGATCAGTGTGGATCGAGCTGCGTTGTACTTTTTTCCTGGTTTTCTTTCTTTTTGGTGTGCTGGGGTGCGGGGGGGGGGGGGGGGGGGGGGTGTTGAAATTCAACTTATGTCCATGGAAAGGGCGAAACCATGCAACGTGCACCACCTTTCATGATATACTCAAAACCTCAGTGATTCTGGATCTATTTTCACCTTCCATATCTTGGACAATAAAGGTCAATAATTTAAATCTTGTGCAGTTCATTTGTCTTCTCCTTACTGTACTTGTATTACCTTGATTCTTTGAAGCTAGGCCAGTGCCAATAACGCTCGTCATCAGCCCAGGTGATTGCCAGATCCCTTGCATATAACATGAAGCAGTTGTGGTAGTATGTCCTTTTAATCCAATACTTCTGCAGAAACCAGAAAAGATCATGACAAGTTGTACCAGGTAGGTAAAAGGGGTACATGCTTGGGCAGTAATCTGGAATATTTAGATACTCCCATCACTGCGGGGCATGTGGAGGGTGAGGAGTGTGCAGTCGTACATTGAACACTTGGCGTCCAAGTCAGAATAAATCAACAGCGTAACAGGGATTTAGATAGCCATTTTTAATAAGAAAACTCAAAGTCGAATAAACTGAATAAATGAGGCATATTAGTTGAGGCATATCATCCTTACGCATTAAGTCGCGAGTAAAAGGGATGACTTTGAGGCATAGTAAAGTTGAATAAACTCAAGGCAAGTATGAAGTGTTACGTAATATCTTAAGAAAATCTAATTATTCATAGGCATGAATGACACGATTTAGACAAACCAACTTCTGGAGATGGAAAGAAGACTTACCTTCCTCTTGTGGTTCAAGAAGACTCCAGCATAGAGTTGATCACGCAGCTTCTCAACGGATGACCTGTCTATCGGTATGTCTGCATCTTTCAGGATGGCATAACAGTTATGTGGGGGCGGTGGCGGAGGCGGGGGCGGCAGCGACGGGGGAGGGGGCGGCGGGGACGGCGGAGGGGGCGGTGGCGGCGGAGGGGGCGGCGGCGGGGGCGGCGGAGGGGGCGTCGCAGGAACCTGTGGCGGTTGTGAGGGCGGTGCAGGGGCATGTGGTGGCGAAGGGGGCGGCGTACCCCCGCCAACTGATGGGAACAGTCCCATATCTCACAAGATTACTACTGTCTTCTAAAGCCTGTTTCTTATAAACGAAGGAATTAAGGTTATTTATAAGCATCCATTCTGCATAGCAATAGACTGTTTCAAGCACAAAATTCCTTTTAACTACGGAAATAGACTGTCTCAGGACCTTAATAGATTCTGATGCTGCGTAATATCTTTTAACTACGGAAATTTATGTTAAAAAGCAGATCCCTCGAGGGTACTAGTCACTAGTATTTGTAACTGGCACTTGTTATACACAATGTCCAGCACCTTATCTGCCGTTAGGATTGAGGAAGTTACGCCGCACATACAACAATAAAAAAATGATTTATCTCGATATTTTACCTTGCAAAACATAAATATTTACAATATTTAATATATACGCTATAAGGTTCATTATCTTGTGAGAAGATGGGGTATAGGAACGTAATCGGGTTTTCGGGGGTTTGGATTATTCATTATCTCTCTTTTATGCACTTGTATTGTGTACGAGTTTGACTTGTTCATAATTAAAGATCATTTTGTGAGAAATATACCGTCTTAAATTGGCTAAATTTTTGTGTGGTATAACTTAGTAACCTCGAGAATAACTTTTGCATCTGACACTGGCCACAAGTAACGGTGAAACCGCTCTTTCTTGTCGCAGATTGCTGGCTTTCCTTGTTCTTCTCTGAAGTTTATCACATCCCATCTTAGGATTCTCTAGTTGCCAGATCAACGTTCCATTAGAGAAGTTTTTATTCTGATTCCAGTGGTTTGATGAAGATGATTGGGCATCAATCCAAGTTATCAAATTCCTCCCTTTGGGCAAAGTGGTGATTTGCATGGATAAGATCAGAACATTTGAGATGCCTGCGCGTCAGACGTAATTTGGTTGGTCTAATGGCAATGGCTGGCAACCGCAACTCAATAGCACTTGGCTATTACAAAGGCTTCAAGACATGTGCGATCAGGACTCTCAAGATTAGAACACAGGGAATTACCCCCCGAGTCTAATTTGCCCAAATTTTGTATACCTAATAAAACTAGAAAAACTAATTAGACCTCCTAAAACTCTGCCTAACCAATATACTCATATATTAAGACTTAATTTTAACTTTTTACACTTCAAAAGTACTTTAAAATAACAGAATAAAATCTTCAAAGGTAAAATATTAAAATCATCCCCTACTTATTAACTCTATACTAAGATTTATTATTAAAAAATTTGTCTGTATAACTACCCCGATATTTGTAAATCTTATAAAATTAGAAAATTAATCATAAAACTTTTAAAACTCTATGCTATAGATGTAACATCCTGGAATCATTCACTCTAAGACAACAATATCTTTAAACCCAAACAAATGAACGACTATTATCAGAGCAGTTAAACCAAGGATCATAATCTCAGGAGACTGTCATCAATGAAACATAAAATTTAAGTCTGAAAAAAAAAATTAAATAACAATGTTCACCCACGCAAGGGTTCTAACCATCAACACTAACTTAAATTCAAATTCCTTATTCGGGCAACTTAATGTTGTTTATCACCTGCAGAAATGAAGTCAAAGAAGGGTGAGCTTTTGAGAGGCCAATAAAGTCGATCAAGGATTTAAAACCAACAAAACGATTCGGACGATTTTACATTTATAGTCAAATGATAATTCTTAAAATAATTTTCAAATAAAACCAATGCATTTCGATATAAACATAAGGACGAGTATCAACTCAATCCCTCAATTTCAGTCATTAAAAAATGTTTCAGGTGTAATAAATCATAAATAAATAATATTGAACATGAGCACTGTAGCAAAGTCACCCGACAATGCTTGTGTAACACCCCAGAATTTTTCGGAGCATTAACCTATTAATCTATCGAATCTTAATCATCCAATCATTTCAATATCACTAAGGTAACCCAAAAATGTCCATATCAGAGCTCGACAAAAACTCAAATTCTCATAAAATCGTTCTTAAACACGAGGACGAAATTACAGTACTTAATTTATTAAGTTACACTCCAATTCCCTCGCAGGGGCTTAAATAACAATTAATGAAAATACTATGCTATTCCACAATCAAGGTCATTGGTTCCAAACTCCTACTCATGATCATTTCCTGCAGAAGGGAACAGAAAAAGGGAGTGAGCTTTCGAGAGCTTAGTAGTAAAGTCGCTCAAAATCCATAAGAGGGAATGGGAATACAATAATTATTGAATTCACTTCAAATGATATGGAAGAGATTCAACTCAATCCCTTGAACCAAACCAGATACAATTAGCAACAATTTTAATTATACTGAAACGATGCAGATGATATTGAACATGAGTGATCTGCAAAGCCATATGCAGGATAATCATTTAGCAAAGCCACAAAGGCGATGCTCAATAACACTGTAGTTACATATGCATATGAACACTAGCTAGACCCTTAAGGTACTAGCATCTCCCGACAATAACATGCCATCCTTATATCACCCCCGATACAGACCATCCTTATAACTCCTCAATACACTAACTCATGTTAATATGCATAGTGCAATAATCGATGATGCAATGATTAAATCGATGCTTAACGAGAAATAAAGACACATCATCGAAAACAAATTTCAATAAACATATTAGGCTCAAGCAGGGTATTAATGGCAATCAAAGCGATTTCATCAAAATTATAGATGAGTCCAATGGAAGCATCAATAACAATGTAGAAAGAATATTTCTGGTGTCAAATTGATGAAATAGGGTTTCGGAAGAAATCCCTTACCTCGATCCAAGTGCGCCGAAGCTAAAACGCTATCAATCAATCCTCAGAATTAACCTAGGTTGACAAATCACTTATCAAAGCACTATTCATTCTACTATATTATAAACCTAATATAACTATCCACAACGTATCCATTTCTCTATCCGAAAATGATGAAACTCGGAGCAGTTTCACACACGGCCAACTTATCCCGAATTCGCCACTCTTCGAGACTCAGAAATACCCCAAAAACATTTTTATCATTCTCTAAGCATTATTTATAGCTTAATACAACATATGGAATAAAAATATAATTTTTGAATATTTTTTTTATTATTTTCAAATTAAAAATAATTTCTTTAAAGTCACTAAAAACCAATAAATTGCCATAATTGCTTCTAGCTGCAATGAAGACTCGTTATCTTTATAATAACTTCACAATATACAAGGATAATACAGAAATTAAATTTGAAAATTAAAAAGTATCAAAACTATTTTAAAATCATTCGTTTATCTAACTCAAGTGCGATACGGATAATAGTACCAAATAAACTCCAAAAATTATGAAACTTAAACTGAGTCTTATATATATATATATATATATATATATATAAAAACATTACTGAAATTTTTACAAAACTAAATAAGGATTTTAAGAACTCCAAATAAATTTTAGAAAAACTGAATTGGCAGAAAATATTTAAAATATCAAACAATATCAGAAATTATTTTTCTAAGATCCTTCCTGTAAATTTTTAGTATTTTTTGATAATTGCACAATGTTCAGCATCCACGTGACTCAATTGTGCATAAACCATATTTCCGTTAGCCCTCTCTTTCCCAGCTGCAACTCTCTCTTTCTTGAAGTTATATATACATAACACCACTCACACACACTTGCCACAAACAAATACATAGTACAGGCTAGACCTGGCAAACGGGTAAACCCGGCGGGTACGGGTAAAAATTACCCATTTTTTTTCGGGCAGCTATTTCATGTACCGTACCCAGTTTGGACGGGCCGGGTGTTACCCGCGAGTATGACCAGTTTTTTGACTTTTTTCAATCTTCCTTTTTTTAAAACCATAGTTTGTCATTTTTACAATTGCCATTTGCCAATCTACTTTCTTATTAACAAACAGACAGCTATTGCATTCTCTGTTTCTACTTTCTTGTTAAAGGTACTTCAATTTCAATTTATGTAAACTACTCATAGCACTTAATCCTACTTAATTACTCACGACTTAGTACTTAGTACACGTTAATATAAGTACCATAAGATTGAACGTTAACATCAAGCATGCATCAAGCCCCATCCCCCACGCCGACCCACAATCCAAAATTAGACAATTTGAGTTAAACATAAAACATCACATGAATAATAATTTTAAAAGTCTTCAAGTCTTCAACTAATTCATTCAACTTCCCAATCTGCATCACTTCAAGTCTTTAGGCATCCGTCAAACTTCTTGCATCCAACGAAACCGTCCATGCTCGGACTACTCGGCAAACTTAGCACCAATTTATTTAAACATATTATAAATTTATAATTAATTTATTATTTAGACGAGTTGTTCGCGAACACGTTTGTGAACATTTTGGAGTGTTCATGTTCGGCTCGTTTATTAAACGAGCTCTAAAAACTTGTTCATGTTCTGTTCGTATATTAGACGAACGAACATGAACGGGTTCTATAGAGAACGAACCACGATCTGTTCGTGAACGTTTCGGTTCATTTACAGCCCTAGCCTTGACGGTTCTTTTCGTTAGTGGTAATAATTGACCATCACGCAAGATATAGGATCGAGGAAATGCGTGAGCATCAAGTAAGTGACCCTTTGATTCAATTAGTATTTTTATATATAAACTATATGTTTATCTACTGTTAAAAATGTGGTGTTTATCAGCATTGACCGTTTTAATTACCTTTAGTTGCTCTCACTTAATTTGTTGAAAAACTTTTAGTGATTTATTTCTCATTCAAAATTGGACCAGCATGTATTGATATCTTTCTTAGAAATTATAATGGAACTCAGATTTGAAATGTTTTGTACAAGTGAGATGTTTTCGTATTTGATGTTATTGTTAATATTGAACAACGTGAAAACTATTGAAAGGGGTGTGAGGATGGTTTGACCATCAATTGATGGGTGGTTGTGTTTATGATGAACCAAAAAGTGGTTTTATTTATTCGATTGTTGTGCCCCATATCCGATGGGGAAAAGTTAGATTTCGGGCCCGGGTCAACGGGGCTTGTATGTTGATGCACAGTACTGTTGCTCGTGGTTTGCCCTTGCGTCCACATAATTATTTATCCCGGATGGAGGAGGGATTTTAGGCCCTAGTCAGAGGGGCTCGTACGCTGACCGCATCATATCGTTTGAGCTGATGTTAGGATTGAACTGGTTGTCGTGAGTTTTGTGCTAACAATTTTATACCTCAGTTTTGGTTCCATGTACTCTATTTCATTTTACCGGATGATTACCAACTCTATGATTTTAGATTTCTTAATGTGGCTATAATATAAAGTGAGTTATTTTCTACAAGCTACGGTCCACCAAGTTGAATCATTGGTTACTTACTAAGCACGTGGAAGCTCATCCCTTACATATCATTTCAGGTTTGAAAGTAAGGTGATGGTGATCGAGGAGCATTTGAAGGTACAATTTGGCGCGGAACTACAGAGACTGCATTGAATGGGTCGCTAATATTTAGATGGTTGGTTTAGTTTTAGTTGTTGACAAATCGGAGTTAGGAAGAGTTTTAGCATAAATGTTGTATTCAAATAAAAATATGAAAATATAATTAAAGTTTGTAGAAGTTTTACATTCTACTGCAGTTCATATTGGTTTTAGCGAGTAAGGCCGGGCAGATCCCTTGGTTGGAGTCCAGTGGGCCTGCGGCCGGTCACGAGCCTAGCTCACGAGTCTAGCTGTGGGTTCGGGTCGTGACAGAAATGGTATCAGATCATTACGATTTTGGGATAATAGAGTTTAAGTAATGATCCCGCTGGTTAGGTTGTAGCATCCTAAGTGATGAATTCTGTAGTGTGGTGAAATGCTCGAAGTTGCAATAATTGTGATTGATGTATTGACTTGTGCTTTGAAGGTCATATGAACCATTATAAGGATTTTTTTTTGAAAGGGTGAAATTAGCTCATGATAGTGGGAGTAGTTACAAGAATCCTAGCCATGGTTGTGGAGTAGCATGTATCAGAATAGCTAGATAGAGATTGTGCAACTATATATGTGGTTTACATGTTCAGAGTTTAGAGAGCTTGAAACTTTCGAACGTGATGTAGTCTCTCGAGGTTAGAGACAAGGGAAATTTGACGAAAAGTTTTCTTTTGGAACTGGTTAAACGTGTGTTCCCAACCTATTCTGGTCGCACCCAAAGGCCCACTACGGTCCCATTTTGCATGACACGTCCGCACAAGCAACGTACATTTTCAACGCTCACAACCGGTCAAAGCGTGCACGCTCAAGTCACGTGCACTTCTTACTTCTTCTACGCAACTTCGTCGCCAAGAAACTCATCATCGTGCGACGCCGCATCACGCTTCAACCGTCGCACTTCGCACGTTGTCCGTCGATGCGCCATGACACTTGCCCAAGGAGGTTTGGCCTTGGCCTTTCCCCCCCGGCTCTTCACTCTTCACGTAAAGTCCTTTTTGCACTTTTTTTCATTTCGTACATGACTCTGGCACCTTGTTCATCATGTGGGTACGATTCTTGGTAGCATGCTCGTCGCAACAAAACTTTTGGATTTGTCATTGCTTATCAAAACACCTACCGTCGGCGCGCCCGAAGTTCATCGAACGGGGGAGTGGCCTTGGCCTCCCTTCATGGGAGTTGGCCTTTTACCTTGGCCACCCCCTAGGGTTGGCCTCGGCCTCACCAAGGGGTCGGCCTCGGCCTCCCCAGGGGTGGTGGCCTTGGCCTTCCCCCCAATGTTTGGCCTATGGCCTTCCCTCCTGCGCGCACTTGTTTTCCCGAGTCTTTGCACCTCCGCGATGTTTACGGACGTTCGTACATCAACCTCGCGACGTCCGTCGTGCATCACCTTACGGACGTTCGTACATCAACCTCGCGACGTCCGTCGTGCATCACCTTACGGACGTTCGTACATCAACCTCGCGACGTCTGTCGTGCATCACCTTACGGACGTTCGTACATCAACCTCGCGACGTCCGTCGTGCATCACCTTACGGACGTTCGTACATCAACCTCGCGACGTCCGTCCTGCAACAACCTCCCGACGTCCGTTCGTACATCAACTTCACGACGTCCACCATAAGCTATTTTTCGCGCCCACGCCATCATTGACACAAACGTGCCTCCGGCACCTCACGCACTCCGTTGCGCCCATGCGCCGTGCCATTGACATAGACAGGCTCCCGGCACCTTACTCACTTCATCGCGCCCATGCACCACAATCATGTCATCATGCCCCCGGGCACCACATTCATTCATCACACCATGCGCACCTTGCCTTGGTCATCGAACATGCTTCAACCCACTCTCCGGAGTGTACATCACCCGCAGGGATAGGCGACTCCTCCGGGACACTATCTCTGCCAGGGAGCTCTTCAACTCCCCTTCCGCCAGGTAGACGGCTCCTCCGGGATACTACCTCGGCCAGTCGGGTAGACGGCTCCTCCGGGATGCTACCTTGACTCGCTCCAAGTGCTCCGGCATAAGGACTCACCCGCGGGGATAGACGACTCCTCCGGGACACTATCTATGCCAGGGAGCTCTTCAACTCCCCTTCCGCCAAGTAGACGGCTCCTCCGGGATGCTACCTCGGCCAGTCGGGTAGACGGCTCCTTCGGGATGCTACCTTGACTCGCTCCAAGTGCTCCGGCATAAGGACTCACCCGCAGGGATAGGCAACTCATCCGAGACACTATCTCTGCCAGGGAGCTCTTCAACTCCCCTTCCGCCAGGTAGACGACTCCTCCGGGATGCTACCTTGGCCGGCCGGGTAGACGGCTCCTCTGGGATGCTACTTTGGCCTGCGGAATAGACGACTCCTCCGAGACACCATCTCCGTCAGGGTGCCTGCGTGACTGGCCTACGTGCTCCGGCACTGGGGGCTTGCGTCGGCACCCCTAGGGACTATGACCCCTGGGTCACTCCGAGACGGGAGCAGGTCTTCGGAGGGCATCGCGCCTAGTTCACCTGGCAGTTGGGCGTCGGGTCTTCCCCACCGCTGCCAGGCCTGTGGGACTCCCCAAGGGCTTGGATTGGAGGCTATATCAAGGGGGTTCTCTGGCCACACCGATACGGTGGGAGCCAGTCTTTCCAGATAGACAGAACGACGCTGTGAGGAGCAGGCCGGTTGAATATGCGATCTGATAGTCCATGGAGCACCGGCACCCGTGGACCCCCTAGTGACGTGTCCTTACCGGGGAGCGCCACGTGTCGGTTTATGACATCATCATCTCAATCTCTATAAATAGAGGTCTTGAGAATTCATTTGGACAAGAGAACATAACAGTTGGACTTCTTCTTCACTCTCACATTTTCACTTTCTCACTCTAGAATTCTAGAGAGAGAAACATACAATACCCTGACTCTGGACCTAAGCATCGGACTGTGACTGTCATCGTGTATTCATCCCGCGCTATCGCCCTCGCAGCACTGCCACCCTCGAGCTCTGTCTGGGAAGCCCTTGGTCTCTGCCCTTGTTCCACCCTTGTTGTGTCTCACATCAACATGCTTGGAAGCTGACTCGGACTGCAGCCTTTGTGGCACCTCCACGCAAGTACGAACCCACTTTCCTTGGCATCATTTTGGCGACTTCGCTGGGGAGGTGAGCATCGTATTGCAGTCTGCCTATCTTCCACACTCAGCAACCATGCCTTAGCAACTAACAGTCACAACCTCAACCCAGCCATCCAAGAGACCGTCATTTTCCAGACTTAGAAAATTTTCAAGTTACATTGATCTTGCACAAGTTTATTGATATCACCCTTCATGCCATCACCCACTTCCTTGGGGGCTTCACCCCTTCCCAATCCCTTCGGCCTCACATTGCAATGACTTGGTACGTGGTGCGCGGGGTGGCTCGAGCCGCGCTGCTACGGTCGCAATATCATCCTGCATTCACTTTTCTTGACACTTAGAAAAAAAAATTTCATTTTTTTTCGCAACCGGTCATCGATGATCATCCTTAGTGATCTCTCTCGGCATCCTTGTCTCAGCACAACACTTCGAAAACATTTTTTTTTTCTTTCGCAACCGGTCATCGATGATCATCCTCAGTGGTCTCCCTCAGCATCCTTGTCTCAGTCCAACACTTAGAAAAAATTTCAATTTTTTCGCAACCGGTCATCAATCACCACCCTCAACGGCCTCCCCTTAGCGTCCTTGCCCGAACTCAAAAAAAAAAATTTAACACTTAGAAATTTTTTCAAGTTTTTCATCTCCCCACATGCTCCCCACATTCATGCTCTCATCACTCTCCCTCTCACACTTTCCTCTCCTTCCTCACCATCCAACACCCCATCACCCTTTCCCCACTTCATAAACAACTTCTCTCTTTCTCATGGAAAAACTTCATTCTTCTCCCATCCCTTTTTCTCTCACACCCATTTTTCAAATTGTGAAAATCTTCTTGGGGGCTCCCTTTTTAGGGCTGTTCTAAAAAAAAATAAATTATTATTTTATTATTATTTTATTCGAATTTGAATTTCAAAAAATCTGACTAACCCTATCCGTGAACCCGAACCGACCCGCGCGCCCCGACCCGCGCCCATTCCCTCTCTGTGGTGTACCCGACCCAACCCGGATCCAGACCCGTTTTACCCGAAAAAACCCTAATTCACCAAACCCTAATTTTTTCCCCATCTCTTTCTCCTTCTCTTCACACCATGCGCGGCCGCCGCCCTCTTCTCCTTGCGGCGCCCCCTTCGGCCTCCTGCCGAGCATCTCCCTCGCCGGCGACGACCCCCCCGGCCGCACCTCCTTCTCTCCCCCGCCCTCCTTCCCCCCGCCACCGGCCACCCGTGGCACCCCGCCGCCGCCACCTTTTTCCCCTTCCTTTCTCCCCTCCATCTTCCCCCTCACCCTCCCTTTCCCTCTTCATCTCGCCCATCTCCCCAACGTCGGCCCCCCTCCCCTCCTTCGGCCTCGGCCTCCCCAACCCCCTCCCCTAGGCCGACCTCGCCTCCCCTCCTTCCCCCTTCCCTCCCTCTCATCTCTTCCCCCCGCCCCTTGCCCACCCTCGGCAGGCCGCCGCCGCCTCCCTTCCCCCTTCATCCCATTCCCCTTCGGCCTCACCAACCCCTCCTTCTCCCCCCTCGTCGCCCCGCCAAGGCCGAGGCCGCCCCTGCCAAGGCCGAGGCCGACTGCGCCAAGGCTGCCCATCCCAAGGCCGAGGCCGACCGCGCCAAGGCCGCCCCTGCCTGCGCCGAGGCCGCCCGCGCCAAGGCCGCCCTTGCCGAGGTCGAGGCCGCCCTCCCCTAGGCCGACCCTCACGCCACACCCAAGGCCGAGGCCGACCCTTCCCCCTCTTCAACCTTCGGCCTTCATCCTCCTCCCCATCCCTTCACCTTCGGCCACCATCAAGGTACCCATTTTGGCCTTCTCAAAACCAAGGTAACACCACCTTCAACCTTCACCTTCTTTCCATCATCCGCGGCCAACCTTCAACTCTAACGCATGACCATCTTCCATGCCCACTTCAGCCTCCACCACCAAGGCCACTCTTCGGCTTCATACCACACCAAACATGCCCAAAAAAAAAAAAAAACCCATCATGATGACCAATGCGCGCCTCGCGTCTAACCTCTTCCCTTCCGTCACCACACCCAAGTCCACCCCGCCACCTTCGACCTTCTCACCTTCACATCATGGCCGACATCCAAGGCCGGTAACTTCAAAAAAAAAAAAATTTGCAACATTGACCGCCTTCCCTTGCTCGCACCCCTGCGCCCGTCGTGGACTGCCCGCACATCGCGACGCCCGATCGCGCACATCGCGCCCCTACACATTTCATACTTTTTACACTTGGAATTTTTTTGCAAATTTGATCACATCCCATGTGACAACGTCCTCCGACATCAACATCCATGGTAGGTGGTGCGCGAGGTAGCTCGAACCACTTACTCCTACTCTTTGTTCGAAGCTCGTCGACCGTCGCCCGGACGTCGTCTACGCGACCCTCGTCGCCAGCGCCCGTGCGCCGTCTCCGCGACCCTCGTCGCCCGTCGCCCTTCGCCCTGGTGACGTCTCCGCGACACTCGTCGTCCGTCGCCCGGGCACCATTTACGTGCTCGCGCCCCTGCGCCCTGTCATCGTGCCTTGGTCTTAACCCCCAAGCATTCCAAGCTTTCGTAGGTGGTGCACGAGGTGGCTCGAGCCACCTACTCTTCATCATCATCATCATGCAGACGACCTCAACGACACTTCAGCCAAACAACATAAAATCTTCCTAAGTGTTTATGCGTGCGGTGCCCGCTCGGGTTACCCCTCCGCGCACACCACAGGCAGGGGGCTTATGTTCCCAACCTATTCTGGTCGCACCCAAAGGCCCACTACGGTCCCATTTTGCATGACACGTCCGCACAAGCAACAGACATTTTCAACACTCACAACCGGTCAAAGCGTGCACGCTCAAGTCACGTGCACTTCTTACTTCTTCTACGTGACTTCGTCGCCAAGAAACTCATCATCGTGCGACGCCGCATCACGCTTCGACCGTCGCACTTCGCACGTTGTCCGTCGATGCGCCATGACACTTGCCCAAGGAGGTTTGGCCTTGGGCTTTCCCCCCCGGCTCTTCACTCTTCGCGCAAAGTCCTTTTTGCACTTTTTTCGTTTCGTACGTTTCGTACATGACTCTGGCACCTTGTTCATCATGTGGGTACGATTCTTGGTAGCATGCTCGTCGCAACACAACTTTCAGATTTGTCATTGCTTATCAAAACACCTACCGTCGGCGCACCCGAAGTTCATCGAAGGGGGGAGTGGCCTTGGCCTCCCTTCATGGGAGTTGGCCTTTTACCTTGGCCACCCCCTAGGGTCGGCCTCGGCCTCCCCAGGGGTGGTGGCCTTGGCCTTCCCCCCAATGCTTGGCCTATGGCCTTCCCTCATGCGCGCACTTGTTTTCCCGAGTCTTTGCACCTCCGCGATGTTTACGGACGTTCGTACATCAACCTCGCGACGTCCGTCCTACAACAACCTCCCGACGTCCGTTCGTACATCAACTTCACGACGTCCGTCGTCCGTCGTCCATCAACTTCGCAACTTCCGTCGCCCAGACACAACTCCGCGACCCCCGTCGCCCGGACACAACTCCGCGACCCCCGTCGCCCGGACACAACTCCGCGACCCCGTCGCCCAGACACAACTCCACGATGCTCATCATCCGTCGCCCGGACGTCGTCTCCGTGACCCCCGTCACTGACGTCCGGGCGTCACACCCCAACACTCCGCCGCGCCCGTGCACCGCGCCGCCGATACAGTCGTGCCTTCAGGCTCTCTGTCCCACTACTGTGCCCCCGGCACCATAAGCACTTTGTCGTGCCCACACCATCATTGACACAAACGTGCCCCCGGCACCTCACGCACTCCGTCGTGCCCATGCACCGCGCCATTGACATAGACGGGCTCCCGGCACCTTACTCACTTCATCGAGCCCATGCGCCACAATCATGTCATCATGCCCCCGGGCACCACATTCATTCATCACACCATGCGCACCTTGCCTTGGTCATCGAACATGCTTCAACCCACTCTCCGGAGTGTACATCACCCGCAGGGATAGGCGACTCCTCCGGGACACTATCTCTGCCAGGGAGCTCTTCAACTCCCCTTCCGCCAGGTAGACGGCTCCTCCGGGATGCTACCTCGGCCAGTCGGGTAGACGGCTCCTCCGGGATGCTACCTTGACATGCTCCGAGTGCTCCGGCACAAGGACTCGCCCGCGGGGATAGGCGACTCCTCCGGGCCACTATCTCTGCCAGGGAGCTCTTCAACTCCCCTTCCGCCAGGTAGACGGCTCCTCCGGGATACTACCTCAGCCAGTCGGGTAGACGGCTCTTCCGGGATGCTACCTTGACTCGCTCCAAGTGCTCCGGCATAAGGACTCACCCGCAGGGATAAGCGACTCCTCCGGGACACTATCTCTGCCAGGGAGCTCTTCAACTCCCCTTCCGCCAGGTAGATGGCTCCTCCGGGATGCTACCTTGGCCGGCCGGGTAGACGGCTCCTCCGGGATGCTACTTTGGCCTGCGGAATAGACGACTCTTCCGGGACACTATCTCCGTCAGGGTGCCTGCGTGACTGGCCTACGTGCTCCGGCGCTGGGGGCTTACGTCGGCACCCCTAGGGACTATGACCCCTGGGTCACTCCGAGAAGGGAGTAGGTCTTCGGAGGGCATCGCGCCTAGTTCAGCTGGCAGTTGGGCGTCAGGTCTTCCCCACCGCTGCCAGGCCTGTGGGACTCCGCAAGGGCTTGGATGGGAGGCTAGATCAAGGGGGTTCTCTGGCCACACCGACGCGGTGGGAGCCAGTCTTTCCAGACAGACAGAGCGACGCTGTGAGGAGAAGGCCGGTTGAATATGCGATCTGACAGTCCATGGAGCACCGGCACCCGTGGACCCCCCCGGTGACGTGTCACTCCCAGGGAGCGCCACGTGTCGGTTTATGACATCATTATCTCAATCTCTATAAATAGAGGTCTTGAGAATTCATTTGGACAAGAGAACATAACGGTTGGACTTCTTCTTCACTCTCACATTTTCACTTTCTCACTCTAGAATTCTAAAGAGAGAAACATACAATACCCTGACTCTGGACCTAAGCATCAGACTGTGACTGTCATCGTGTATTCATCCCGCGCTATCGCCCTCGCAGCGCTGCCACCCTCGAGCTCTGTCTGGGAAGGCCTTGGTCTCTGCCCTTGTTCCACCCTTGCTGTGTCTCACATCAACATACATGGAAGCTGACTCGGACTGCAGCCTTTGTGGCACCTCCACGTAAGTACGAACCCACTTTCCTTGGCATCAACGTGATAAATGTATTTCGAATGTAGTTAGTTAAAAATCTTGTGAACCTAGGTCTCGAATCTGAGAGTGTACTTGGATTAAGAACTAAACTTTCAATATTGAGGTCATCGGTTCTTGAGGTTCTGGAACCTTTAGAACGCAAGTATAATATGATAGAGTTGAGTTTGACGCTACGATTTGGGAGTAAATTGTTATGTTTGAGTATTCGAGGGCATGAAATTCGGTGCAGTTTGGGTAGCATTTGCCTATTGGATTGGCTACCACAGTGGAAGCGTAGTGCGTAGATGTTGTAAGAATTGTGAAATTCGAGGCCGAATTTCTTATAACGGGGAGAGTTTATAATATCCTAGTCTTAAAATTGGGCTTATGGTTGATTTTTATTAATATACTTGACACTCTAGAAATTGTTCGCTAGGTGAGATTTTGTGGTTTAGTGACGATTTAGTTGTAGGAATGGAAAAATGTGGAGATAGCATCTCCAGTATGGTAGAGCTTGTGATTTAAGAGTATTAATGTCAGAAGTATTTTTCATTGGTGGATTAAAGTGAGTTAAATGTGAAGTATTTATGACGATGGATGAGATCAGACATGATTGAGAGCATCAATCTAGTGAATACAAAAATTTCGAGGACGAAATTTCTTCAAGGGGAAGAATGGAAGATGATGTAATGGCCCGAACCTAGGGTTAGCCGGTTATTATTACTTTTGCGATAATTTCTATGAGTGATGTTCTTTTGTGTTCTTAGCGATGGTTGGCTTGAGAAATGTTATCAGCAACAATTTATAATACCAGTAACTACAGATAAAAAATGGGTACAATAGAGAAATAATTAATAAAACGTAGCCGATCACTCGGGAGAAGTTATAATTAATTAGGGTTTATTGTATAAATCTCTGATCTCTCATCTTAGTTATTTTAAAATGGCAAAGAGAGATCTATGGAGAAAAATGCGGGATCTTGAAACGACGGAGAGAGATTTGATAAAAAAAAAAGAGTTTGGGGCAATTGAGAAATATAAATATATATATATATATATATATATATAAAAGATTAAAGAGTCAGAAAAAAAAAGGAAAAAAAAGAAAGAAACGGCAGAAAGAGAAATGGGAAAAAGGGGAAACGGGAAGAAGACACGCAGAGAGAGGCGAGATGGCAACCGGCCCTAGAGTGGCGGCGCCACTTTCCCTTCGGAGCAACCCCACTGCCGGCCATGCATCGCTCACCGGTGATCAACTCCGGTGACGCGCCTTCGCTGGAAGCACCATCCAATGCCTCCGCGCACCACCAACGACACCGAACACCGCACGCGGCATTTGCTAATTACAACCGACGCAGCGCCACCAACATCCCTTTTCATAAGTCTTCATCACCGTCATCCAGCCGTGCTATCGCCGCCCATCGGCCAGATCCATAACTAATCGTGGATCACTGAGAGTTACCGGAGCCATCGCAACCTCAAGCTTTGTTGTACCTTTGATCTCCACCGCTGTTTTGCCATATCGCCGATCTTCAGCCCCTCCACACCACCGGAGTATGCAAGGCCAGAGGCTGCACCACCGCGGATCCCATCCTACTGCCCAATCACGACCACTAGCCGTCCGATTTGCAGCCGCCACTGGGGAGTAATATTGACTGTGAAGCGTGATTTGATGGTGGTGTTGTGATTTTGGTGGCTATGCAGGTAATGATTTAGCGGCAGTGTTGGCGGTGAATGAAATGGGATAAATTAGGTGGTTTATGTGCAACAGCTTGTGATTTGTTTGGGTGCGTAATGTGGAGGGTGCTTTAGAGTTGGTTATTGGGTGTTGCACAATAGCAAGAATGGTGGTGGACTAGTTGTGAATTGTTGGAAAGTGGCACATGAAGCGGTAGACTGGCTGTGGAAGCTAGCAACTGGTATGTTGGGTTTTGGTGGTATTGACTACGAAACAGAGTTCGATGGTACGATTGGGATACTGTTGTGGTTGAAATGGTGGTTTAATTATAGTACTTGTGGTAGTTAGACCGGAGTAACTGAGGTGGTGTACCGACGAGCGCAAAAATGTAAGTTCGATGAAGTTGAAAATATTTAAACACAGTTGTAACATGGGAGAAGCATTTTAAAAAAAGAAACGGACATAGCAATAACATGGAGATGGATAAGACTTGCAGTGCTCTTGGAAGGGAAAGATGTAATGTAGTAGTACCAAATACAACAATTATATTGGTCCGAGTATTGGCAATGGAGTTGAACTTGCGAAAAGGACATTAAACAAGTAAACTAGTTGGAAAGTCCAGCAGAAGTATCAAAAGTAGATTACTGTAAAATAAATCCTAAGAATACAAGGGAGGTTGATTCAAATTTCAAGGCCCAATATTCTGGAACAAAAATTCTTGAACTAAGTCCAAAAACATGAAGCATTAGCCATGTATTCTTCCAAGTACTGATGGCTAATGGTGATGGGATTATCTTATGAATAATGAATTCACGAGCATGCGTGGTGCATCAATGGTTAGACATTGAAGATGCAACAAGGGTAAAGACAAAGTCATTGGTTGCTAACGTAACAGTGCTTACACTTTTAAAGAAATTCATCCATAATGCCTCGAATCAAGCTTTGTAACAAGAATTCAGATGGAGACTAAAATTGCACCTAACTCAGAGGTAATTACAGAATCTAAACATACATAACTGGTAATACCCTTGTCACAGCAAAAAGTATGAAATTCCTTACCTTATACAAGAAATTTGGCAAAAGCTCAATCCTCCCTACGCTACGCCAATCGATTTACACTAAAATTCTCCAAAAAAGCAAGGTTGGGGGCTAAAATGAAGAGGAAGATCAAAAGCGACAGCAAGAGGAATGAAAGAGAGGCTGGAAGAAGAATTATATCAATACCCTAATTGGCAAATTACGCAAATACCTCCGGAACTTTAGTCACTTATCAAAATGCACCAAAACTTTTCTAATATTACGAAAAGGCCACAAACTTATTTATTTAGATCTTATTATTAAATTTTTTTTAAAAGTGATAGCAAAACATGAAAATAATGGGGTATTACATAAACAAGTATCTAATCAATGACATGATAATTTTGATAGTATGATGACCTCAAATGGATATTCTGTAAATGAAACTGATAAATGCATTTATAGTAACTTTTCAAACAAAAAAAAAAACTTTGGTGTGATTATATGCTTATACGTGGATGACATGCTCCTGACATAAACGATTTAGGTGAGGCAGACATTATTCTTGGAATTAAATTGAATAGAGTAAATAATGGCCATACAATTTCGCAAGCACATTTGGCAAAAAAAGTGTTAAGGAAATTTAGTCATTTTGATTGTACCCTTGTTAGCACTCCATATGATTCTAGTATTCAGTTAAAAAAGAATAAAGATAGTGGTGTATCTCAGTCTGAATATGCTTAAATAATTGGTAGTCTCATGCATTTGATGAATGGTACTATACCTCACATAGCATATGTTGTAAACAGACTTAGTTGATGCACGCATAATCCTAATCCTGATAAGGATATTTGGACTGCTTTATGTAGAGTGCCTATATACTTGAAAGGCACCATGAACTATTCTTTATGCTTTCGTGGATTTCCTGCAGTATTAGAAAGACATTGTGATACTGACTGGATCTCTGATATATATGGGACAAAATCTACGAGTGGATATATTTTTACTCTCGAAGGAGGATCAATCTCTTAGAAATCTTCCAAGCAGACTTGCACAGCTCGGTCTACAATGGAATCCGAGTTTATTGCCTCAGAGAAGGCAGGTGCTAAAGCAGAGTGGCTCAGGAACCTATTTGAAGACATCCCTTTTGTGGATGCTACCACTTCAATTTGTGTCGATATAGTGTGATAGTCAAGGTGTGATAGCCCGCGCTAAGAACAACACTTATAATGGCAAGAGTAGGCACATTCGCCTAAGACATAACTTTGTGCAACATTTGCTGAATGATGGGATTTTATCCCTCAATTTTGTGAAGTGAGAGTTGAACTTGGCCGATCCTCTGACAAAATTATTAAGCATGAAGACTAGTGAGAAATACATCAAGGGGAATGGAACCTATGCCTAGGCCACAGGTCAACAGTGGTGGGAACCCAACCTATGTAAATGGTGATCTCAGGAATTAGGTTCATAGAGGTAATAACAAGCCACTGGTTTATCAGTTGAGACACTATCCAAATTATAAAGTAACAATCCATTCCTATGGTGTAGGTTAATGTATAATTGCAACATTAGAGGTTGAGAATTAGCTCTTAATGAAATCCATAGCCCAAGTTGGGTGGTGTGTTTGATTGTAATACACACTTGATGGATTCACCTATACGAGTGTCGAGGTGGGGCCATCTCGATGCGAACTTAGGTAGGTTCTCTAGAGCACTCATGAAATCCAGGAACGACGCATGGCCAAAACGTGCCAAAAAGCGATGAACAACTTTGCTTAAAGTTTGTAGTGTGGGTTATATGTATTCTTGGTCCACAAGCAGGAAGGTGGTTCATATAACTTTTAAATTTCACCAAGTTCTTGTGTATCATGTCTTATCAACCATATGCATTGGTTCTTTGTCCAAAAGACACCGATGCTTATGAATTGCTTGCTTATGCTTTTATGGCAAAAATTTTATTTAAAGCTTCTCTGAGATTCATTGACCAAAATGACGTGATTTTATTATCAGACAAATCCAGAAATGATTCTTTGTCTGTCTAAATCAATTAGTCATTTTATGTCTTAAGATACATATCGGAATTAACTCCTCGTTTGTCAAATTAATTAGCCGTTACAAGTCATTTATCGTATTTAAGCAGTTAACTTTTGCTAATTATCATATTTACCCTATATACCTTATTAACGCAATTGACTTTTTTTAATTACCATATTTATGCTGCATGTTTCTTACTATAAAAGGACGACCTCTTCTCTCATTTTAGACACACTGAAAGTCATCCGAGCTCTCTCCCTTTCTCTTTATACAAATTTCTGTTCTTTTATATTTTTCGATGGTAAAAGCAAGCAAAGAGTTGTTCCTGTTAGCATTCGCTATTCGGGTGCTCGTTAGCAAACAAGAAACTGCTGAATCCTGGAAAGGTAGCTGTCCGAGATCTTGAGCACCGAGATATAATCTTCGAGGGGGGCGAAACTACTCTTAAGGACAGTGCAACACACGCCTCAGTCTTCTCGAGTTTTCGATAAGTTTGCTATGCTAATTTCTGTTTTTAAGATAGTAGTTTCCTAATTTTTTTTTTCTTACAATCTGGATGAACCTGGGTGGGAGCAAGAGCTGTGCGAGGTTTCGGGTGATGTTCCAGGGCGGGGGCGTCTTTGACAATGGAGAATCCTGCAAAGCATGAAACATTGGTGTAATCAGACATTGTGGCCACAATGAGCTGAGTTGAACTGAGACGAGCAGAAAGGAACAGTCTAGATAATCCTTCTCTGGCCTTGGAGTTGATTTATCCGTGGACTTTAAAAGCCTTTAATCCGATTTCAAATTACTTTTGTAACTTTTATCATTTGGGGTATTTTTGTAATTGTGCCTTTCGAAGGGTGGGCCTACGGTATAATTTCGATTTTTCCGGAATGTGGGTTGCAATTTTGAGACTAAAGGACCCAATTTATATTTAGACTTTTTTTTTACCCAATTAAAAATTCGAAGTGTTGAGGATGAGGTGTGCGTTAACCTATCCTGTAGACTCGGTGTTCCTGTAAAGTTCATATAGTGGGTGCATTCTTTGGGAGAGTTCCAAGTTACGAGATGGTAAGTCTTGCGTGTTTTCCTTAAGGTTGATTAAGAAGCTGTGATTGAATTGTCACTCAGCTGTCTGTAGTTCCACATAACTAGTTCAACAAGGGGCTAATGTGAGTTAATTGAGTGTGCTTCTTCCACTTTCTTAGGTCTGAGTTCTTTTGTTAAGTTACTGGCTGCATTGCTTGCCACTCGTGCTTGACTGGTTAATTTTCTTAAACTTTTTCTGTCTTCTGCATGCTTAGTTTTAGAAAATCAACGGCTTGGCTACTCTTAATATGTCAAAAGTCAATGAATAATGCCTCAATTGAAGTAGAAAGCTGTATACTAAATTAGAGATTCTTCAAGGACTAGCACTGTCTTCCTATGGATCATTTTATCATGTTTGTTGTGAAACAGCTTTTGGAAAAAATTGGCCCTGCAACCGAGAGACTGAAGAACAAGAAGATTGATTTCTCTTTGTGGTACAAAGCATTACACAGAACTTTGATATATTACATGCTTCCTTATCTTGGGAGACTCCATCTCTTCAACCTATGTTACAGGTTCTGGCTTTGCTGTTGCGAGTCCAAGCAAGGTCTTTTCGTTCTGCGTGTTCAGTGAACTTTCTACCCCAACGAGGTGATGCTCGTAATTATTCTTCTATCAGCTTTTTTTTATATGGAAACTCCGGGTGAAGGGTTTCTGCTATCATGAGATTATGTAGTTCTTGGCTATTACTAGATAAAGCAATGATCTGTGAACTTTCACTCTTTTGGCCTAATGACGACACCTTTGACGAGTAGACCTCTCTTCCAAATTCCGCCTTCATACTCGAAGAGGGAGAATTGTATATCTCCTACATTATTAGGTCTTGCCATAACCTTCCCTGCCAGGATCTCAATCCATTGTCCCGTTTCTTTTTCCATCAAGTTTTCCTTGTGCTCTTGTGTGCTTCCATCCGGAAGAATTAGTCTAAAGTTCACTGGAACTTCCCACCCATAAGCAGGTTCTTTTAGCATCACCACAAATAGAACTTCGTACACAATTCCAGGTGAAAGGTTTGTAGTCTCAAATCTTCCGTGAACTTCTAGCCAGCAAACCTTTAGCATTTCGGCTACCTCAACAAAGGCATCACTACAAAATGACAAATGATCAGTGTGGATCGAGCTGCGTTGTACTTTTTTCCTGGTTTTCTTTCTTTTTGGTGTGTTGGGGTGCGCGGGCAGGGGGGGGGGGGGGGGGAAGAGGTTGTTTGGGCAAAAATTCAACATATGTCCATGGAAAGGGCGAAACCATGCAACGTGCACCACCTCTCATACTGTCTCAATTATTAGAATGCTTAAGTAGCCGGATATAGAGTCCGTTTGTGATTGATTAAAAAAAACAAATTATGCTTAAATCTTAATCAGTTTTCAAAATCTGATTTAATCAGAATCAATTTGCTGTTTGGCAAAAGTAGTTGTAAATTAGATTAAATTTATAAAAAGTGTTTAGATAAAAAGTACTTAAATCAGTTTCATTATAACAAAATGGCCATAGAGGGCATTCAATAAACAATTTTTATAATATCCAAGCAACGTTAACATAACTTTTATTCGTAAATAATTACTGTATAATGCCAAATAAATTATGAAAATAACTATTTTCACATCCTACAAAAGTTGTTACTTTTTATTTTAAATTAAAAACATAAACAATCTCACGTTATTGCTTATAGTACGATAACATCCGTAAATTACAAATAAAGTTATCTTGAGCAATATATATATATATATATATCAGAAATCATATCACAGATGGTATCACGAACATTAGTATGAAAAAGAGGTTAGCAGAGAAGAGATAAACTCCAGCAATTATCTAATTAATTAAGAGGTATGAGAGGTCTTTTTGTAAAAAATATAGGGATATGATGGTAAATTACATGGTCAAACCTGATTATGGAAAAAGTGATTATTTCATAATCCTCACTTTTGAGGATTATGGATTAAATCAGTTTTTAACTTTTGGAGATGGATTAAATCTGTTAATCTCTTTTGCCAAACACTCACAAACCTGATTTAATCTAGATTAAATCAGATTTGACCAATCACTCCCAAACACCCTCATAATCTCATATGATTTTTTATAGATTAATTGGAGGGCAGCTCTCTTGTGGTCCAAGTGACATACTCAAAACCTCAGTGATTCTGGATCTATTTTCACCTTCCATATCTTGGACAATAAAGGTCAATAATTTAAAGCCTGTGCAGTTGATTTGGCTTCTCATTACTGTACTTGTATTACCTTGATTCTTTGAAGCTAGGCCAGTGCCAATAACGCTCGTCATCAGCCCAGGTGATTGTCAGATCCCTTGCAAATAGCATGAAGCAGTTGTGGTAGGATGTCCTCTTAATCCAATACTTCTGCAGAAACCAGAAAAGATCACGACAAGTTGTACCAGGTAGGTAAAAGGGGTACATACATGGGCAGTAATCTGGAATATTTAGATACTCCCATCACTGCGGGGCATGTGGAGGGTGAGGAGTGTACAGTCGTACTCTGTTGCAGCTTAAAGACTGATTTTGTACATTGAACACTTGGCGTCCAAGTCAGAATAAATCAACAGCGTAACAGGGATTTAGATAGCCATTTTTAAAACGAAAACTCAAAGTCGAATAAACTGAAGGCAAATTAAACACAAGAGTTGAATAAATGAGACATATTAGTTGAGGCATATCATCCTTACGCATTAAGTCGCGAGTAAAAGGGGTGACTTTGAGGCATAGTAAAGTTGGATAAACTCAAGGCAAGTATGAAGTGTTACGTAATATTTTAAGAAAATCTAATTATTCATAGGCATAAATGACAAGATTTAGACAAACCAACTTCTGGAGATGGAAAGAAGGCTTACCTTCCTCTTGTGGTTCAAGAAGACTCCAGGATAGAGTTGATCACGCAGCTTCTCAACGGATGACCTGTCTATTGGTATGTCTGCATCTTTCAGGATGGCATAACAGTTATGAGGGGGCGGTGGTGGGGGCGGCGGCGGGGGCGGGGGCGGTGGTGGTGGAGGGGGCGGCGGTGGAGGGGGCGGCGGGGGAGGGGGTGGCGGAGGGGGCGGCGGAGGGGGCGGCGGCGGCGGCGGCGGTGGCGGTGGCGGAGGGGGCGGTGGCGGTGGTGGCGGAGGGGGCGGCGGAGGGGGTGAAGGAGGGCGACGCGGCGGAGTTTGGGGACGTGATGAGCCCCCTCCCATCTCACAAGACAACTGCTGTTTCTAAAGTTTGTTTCTTATATAAACGAAAAACTTAAGGTTATTATAAGCATCCATTCTGCATAGCAATATATAGACTGTTTCAAGCACAAAATTCCTTTTAAAAGCAAGGTCATGTCTCAGGACCTTAATAGATTCTCATGCTGCGTAATATCTTTTAACTACGGAAATTTATGTTAAAAAGCAGATCCCTCGAGGGTACTTGTCACTAGTATTTGTAACTGGCACTTGTTATACACAATGTCCAGCACCTTATCTGCCGTTATCGCCAATGCCAGATTTAACCAATTATGGTCTATTGACCACCTTAGTATCTTTAGGGAAAATGGAACTTCTAGTACTAACATGAGATACTCTGTGAAAACAAAGGCCAAAATAATGACCACTTGAACTAAGAACAAAATCTCTACTTAATTAAGGCTTGAGGAAGTTATGCCGCACTCGCAACAATAAAAAAGTGATTTATCTCGATATTTTACCTTGCAAAACATAAATATTTACAATATTTAATATATACGCTATAAGGTTTATTATCTTGTGAGAAGATGGGGTACAGGAACATAATCGGGTTTTGGGGGGTTTTGGATTATTCATTGTCTCTCTTTTATGCACTTGTATTGTGTACGAGTTCGACTTGCTCATAATGAAAGATCATTTTGTGAGAAAAATAGTGTACCCCACAGTTGACTTGAGAAGATTCCTTTGTCCTTGCGTTGAAGCCACTTTTAATACAAATGAATAGACATGGAGTCCAAATATCAGTTTCTTGTGTGTAAATATACCGTCTTAAATTGGCTAATTTTTTGTGTGGTATAATTTACTGTCTTAAATTGGCTAATTTTTTGTGTGGTATAATTTACGGTTCGTTTGGAACCAATTCTTTTAAGATTTGAATTTCAGATTTGGAATGGAATTTGGAATTCAATTCCCTTTTTTTTGTTTGGAACGAAAGGGAATTCAAATCACGGAATTCCAATTTTGTGTTTGGAGAACAGAGGAAATGGAAATGTAATAAATTTTTAGGCAATTATATCCTTAACTTACAATGAAAAATAAATTACGGTAAGTGGTTTCAAGTGTACTAGTGACACCACATTGTGGTGGTGGTGGTGGCAGCACTGCACGGGGTAGCAACATCGACGGTAAAAATGGTGGGGTGGTCAAGTGCTGTTAATGATGGTAGTGGTGGCAGCGGTGATGGTGGTGGTGACAGCAGTAGTGATGGTGGCAGTAATGATGGTGGCGGCGGTGTTGACAATAATGGTGGCAGTGGTGATGGTGTGGTGGTGGCAGTGGTGATGGCGACGGTGGTGATGGTGGTGGATGTGGTGGCAGTGGTGGCAACAGTGGTGACAGTAGTGGTGGCGGTGGTGGTGGCAGTACTGGCGGTGGTGGCGGTGACAGTAGTGGTGAGGAATTATATCCTTGACTTACGATGAAAAATAAATTACGGTAAGTGGTTTCAAGTGTACTAGTGCCAGCACATGGTGGTGGTGGTAGTGGCAGCACTGCATGGGGTAGCAACATCGATGGTGCAAATGGTGGGGTGGTCAAGTGATGTTAAAGATGATAGTGGTGGCGGCGATGATGATGGTGGTGGCAGTAGTAGCGATGGTGGCAGTAATGATGGTGGCGGCGGTGTTGACAATAATGGTGGCAGTGGTGATGGTGTGGTGGTAGCAGTAGTGGTGGCGACAGTGGCGGTGGTGGTGGTGGCAATAGTGGTGACGGTGGTTGTGACAGTAGTGGTGGCGGTGGTGGTGTCAGTACTGGCGGTGGTGGTGATGGCAGTAGTGGTGAGGGATGCAGTGGCGGTGGTGGTGGCGGTGATAGTAGCGGTGGCAGTGTGGTGGTGATGGCAGTAGTGGCGGCAATGGTGATAGTTTTGGTAGTACTGGCGGTAGTGGTGGCGGTGGTGGTGGTGGTGATTGTAGTGGTGGCTGTGGCGGTGGTGGCGGTAGTGTTAACGGTGGTTGTGGCGACAGCGACAGTGGTAGTAGTGGTGGCGGTGACAGTGGTGGCAACGACGGTTGTGGTGGCAACAGTGGTGGTGCCAGTGGTGGTGGTGGCGGCAGTAGTGGTGCCGGTGGTGGTAGTAAAAGTGGTGTGGCGGTAGCAGTAATGAAGATGGTGGTTGTGGGTTCATTGTTGGAGAGATCCAGAAAAAAAGGGTAAGATAGGTAAATAATTACTTTTAATTCAAGTAAATTGAAATCCCACGAAATCCGATCATTTTTCATCGGATTTCACACTATAGAAACAAATCCAGTCAAATCTCATGAAATCCAATTCCAATTCCTTTTTCTAATGTTCCAAACAACAAAATTTGAGGATTTGAAATGAAATCCCATCAATTTCATGGTTCCAAACACACTCTTTAGTAACCTCGAGAATAACTTTTGCATCTGACACTGGCCACAAGTAACGGTGAAACCGCTCTTTCTTGTCGCAGATCGCTGGCTTTCCTTGTTCTTCTCTGAAGTTTATCACATCCCATCTTAGGATTCTCCAGTTGCCAGATCATCGTTCCATTAGAGAAGTTTTTATTCTGATTCCAGTGGTTTGATGAAGATGATTAGGCATCAATCCAAGGTATCAAATTCCTCCCTTTGGGCAAAGTGGTGATTTGCATGGATAAGATCAGAACATTTGAGATGCCTGCGCGTCAGACGTAATTTGGTTGGTCTAATGGCAATGGCTGGCAACCGCAACTCAATAGCACTTGGCTATTACAAAGGCTTCAAGACATGTGCGATCAGGACTCTCAAGATTAGAACACAGGGAAGTACCCCCAGATTCTTCCGCAACAGGCCCGGAGAACTAGCTAGGCCTGAACCTGAAGCTATTAGAGATTTCCATATCAGTAGATTAACACAATAAGCTACATATACTTCCTGGATCTAAGCATCAACATAGAGGGTACAACAGGTTACCAAAATTGATGAACACGTCCCAAAGTCAAACGGAAAAGAACACAGAGGGTACCTCTTGTGGAGTACAACAAGAGGGCATTTAGGTGAACCTATTCAAGTATGTAACACACACACACACACACACACACACGAAGCGTTGTGCGTCGTGGGGCGACACATAAGTTTTTTTTAATGCTCCTTTTCCTTTTTATCCCTTTTGATTTTGCGACACGTCATCAATTTTTACTTATACGACACATCATCATGTTTACTTTGGTATCACATTCATTTTTCACCTCTACTTATTAAAGACATGTATACATCATGACTCTTTATTATTATCTATTTACTATTATCACATTCTTATTTCATATCTACTTATTAAAGACACACATTCATGACTTTTTAATATAATTTATTATTAAAGAATTCGCATGTATTATTAGCATAATTTTAGTTCACATTATATGAGTAGAAAATCAATACTGCACCTTTTAAAACTCTACCAATTCAACATACTAACATATTAGGTCTTAATTTTCACTACTAATACCTCAAAAGTACTTTAAAAATAAAATAAAATCTTACAAAAAAAATAAGAAAACTTGTATGAAATCAAAGATAAATAATTCATAAATTAAGATCTTTCAAAAATAATATACAAAGTGATATGACTTAATTTTTAAAAAAACTTTTTGGTACTTTTTAGTGTTTAATTTGTTATCTTAAAGTGTTTTTGAGGTGTTAATAGTTAAAATTAAGTCATAATATGCTGATACATCGATTAGGTAGAGCTTGTGTAGAATTATTTTTTGATTCATAGAAGGTAAACTAAAATTATGACAATAATAGCTACAATTGTTTTTTAATAAACCAGAATCATGATGCATGTGTAGTTATAATAAATATGGATAAAAAGGAAATGGACGAGAAAACAAACATGATGATGTTTCACTAAATTGACCTCAAATTTTAAATTGAAAGTCATATATACCAATATATGTAAATAAAAAAGAATCAAAGCGAATATGTCTTATAAATAAAGATCTTTCTTTTCTATTTATGGAGATAATGTATAAAGTGACAATGAATTGATTATTATAAATATTTTAAAATACCAACATGGCAATTTACTTAAGAAATTAATTTTAATTGTGTGACCTCAACTTTTAAATTGGGAATCATATAAACCAATAAATGCAAACTAAAAAAGAATCAAACTGAATATGACTTAATCTTAAAAGTAGTTAAAATACAGAAATAACAGTTTAATTTTACAAATAATTTTGAAGACTATTAATAAATTAGAAACAAACAAACATGATTATTCATTGCGCAACTTATGCGACATGTCACCACTTCTAATTATGCGACATATCATCCTATTTATTTTCGTGTCTTTTTCACGTTTTACTCCAACTGACTAACACTTTAATTTGATTTATTATCAAAAAAATCAGAAGTCTAATTTGCCCAATTTTTGTATACCTTATAAAACTAGAAAAACTAATTAGACCTTCTAAAACTCTACCTAACCAATATACTCATATATTAGGACTTAATTTAAACTTTTTACACTTCAAAAGTACTTTAAAATAACAGAATAAAATCTTCAAAGGTAAAATATTAAAATCATCCCCTACTTATTAACTCTATACTATGATTTATTATTAAAAAATTCATCTGTATAATTGTCCCGATATTTGTAAATCTTATAAAATTAGAAAATTAATCATAAAACTTTTAAAACTCTATGCTGTAGATGTAACATCTCAGAATCATTCACTCTAAGACAATAATATCTTTAAACCCAAACAAATGAATGACTATTATCAGAGCAGCTAAACCAAGGATCATAATCTCAGGAGACTGTCATCAATGAAACATAAAATTCAAGTCTGAAAAAATATATTTAAATAACAATGTTCACCCACGCAAGGGTTCTAACCATCAATACTAACTTAAATTCAAATTCCTTGGCTCTAATCCTTATTCGGGCAACTTAATGTTGTTTATCACCTGCAGAAATGAAGTCAAAGGAGGGTGAACTTTTGAGAGACCAGTAAGGTCAATCAAGGATTTAAAAATAACAAAACGATTTAACATTTATAGTCAAATGATAATTCTTAAAATAATTTTCAAATAAAACCAATGCATTTCGATATAAACATAGGGACGAGTATCAACTCAATCCCTCAATTTCAGTCATTCAAAAATGTTTCAGGTGTAATAAAACATAAATAAATAATATTGAACATGAGTTGTACACTGTAGCAAAGTCACCCGGCAGTGCTCGTGAACGCCCTGGAATTTTCCGAAGCATTAATCGATCAATCTATCGAATCTTAATCATCCAATCATTTCAATATCACTATGGTAACCCAAAAATGTCCATATCAGAGCTCTACAAAAACTCAAATTCTCATAAAATCGTTCTTAAACACAAGGACAAAATTACAGTACTTAATTTATTAAGTTACACTTCAATTCCCTCGTAGGGGCTTAAATAACAATTAATGAAAATACTACGCTATTCCACAATCAAGGTCATTGGTTCCGAACTATTACTCATGATCATTTCCTGCAGAAGGGAATAAAAAAGGGAGTGAGCTTTCGAGAGCTCAGTAAAGTCACTCAAAATCCATAAGAGGAAATGGGAATACAATAATTATGGAATTCACTTCAAATGATAGGGAAGAGATTCAACCCAATCCCTTGAACAAAACCAGATATAATTAGCAACAATTTCAATTACACTGAAACGATGCAGATGATATTGAACATGAGTGATATGCAAAGTCACACAGGCAGTGCAGGGTAATCAAGGCGATGCTCAATAACACTGTAGTTACATATGCATATGAACACTAGCTAGACCCTCAAGGTACTAGCATCTCCCGACAATAACAGACCATCCTTACATCACCCCCGATACAGACCATCCTTATAACTTCTGAATACACTAACTCATGTCAATATGCAGAGTGCAATAATTGATGATGCAATGATTAAATCAATGCTTAACAAGAAATAAATGCGCAGCATCGAAAAGGAATTTCAATAAACATATTAGGCTCAAGCAGGGTATTAATGGCAATCAAAGCGATTTCATCAAAATTATAATTGAGTCCAATGGAAGCATCAATAACAATGTAGAAAGAATGTTTACGATGTCAAATTGATGAAATAAGGTTTCAGAAGATATCTCTTACCTCGATCCAAGTGAGTTGAAGCTAAAACGCTCTCGATCAATCCTTGGAATTAACCTAGGTTGACAAATCACTTATCAGAACACTATTCATTCTACTATATTATAAACCTAATATACCTATCCACAAAGTATCCATTTCTCTATCCGGAAATGAAGAAATTCAGAGCGGTTTCACACACGGCCAACTTACCCCGAATTCGCCACTCTTCGAGACTTAGAAATACCCCAAAAACATTTTTATCGTTCTCTAAACATTATTTATAGCTTAATACAGCATATGAATATATCTATATATATATATATAATTTTTGAATTTTTTTATTATTTTTGAATTAAAAATAATTTCTTTAAATACACTAAAAACCAATAAATTGCCATAATTGCTTCTAGCTGCAAATAAAGACTCATTATCTTTATAATAACTTCACAATATAGGAGGGTAGTACAGAAATTAAAATCGAAAATTACAAAGCATCAAAATAGTTTTAAAATCATCCGTTTATCTAACTAAAATGCGATACGGATAATAGTACCAAATAAATTCCAAAAATTATGAAACTGAAACTGAGTCTTATATATACTATATAAACATTACAGAAATTTTTACAAAACTAAATAAGGATTTTAAGAACTCCAAATAAATTTTAGAAAAACTGAATTTGCAGAAAATATTTAAAATATCAAACAATATCAGAAAATTATGAAAATTTGCCAGTAATTCTATTATTTTTCTAAGATCCTTCCTGTAAAGTTTTAGCATTTTTTCGATAATTGCACAATGTCCAGCATCCATGTGACACAATTGTGCATAAACCATATTTCCGTTAGCCCACTCTTTCCCAGCTGCAACTCTCTCTTTCTTGAAATTATATATACATAACACCACTCACACACACTTGCCACAAACAAATACACATTACAGGCAGTGGGTTTCAGTTTCTACTTCATTCATTCTTCTCAACATTTTCCTCTTACATTATTTCCATCACCTACTCACCACACGCAACACTAACATACACAATGATGCCAAAGAAAGTGGGTTCGTACCTACGTGGAGGTGCCACAAAGGTTGCAGTCCGAGTCAGCTTACAAGTATGTTGATGTAAGACACAGCAAGGGTGGAACAAGGGCAGAGACCAAGGGCTTCCCAGACAGAGCCTGAGGGTAACAGTGTTGCGAGGGCAATGGCACAGGATGAATACTTGACAACAGTCACAGTCCGATGCTTAGGTCTAGAGTCAGGGTCTTGTATGTTTCTCTCTCTGAAATTCTAGAGTGAGAAAGTGAAATATGTTCTAAAAATGTCCAACCTTTTCTCAAGACCTCTATTTATAGAGATTGAGATGATGATGTCATTAACCGACACGTGGCACTCCCCGGGAGTGACACATCATGAGGGGGTCCACGGGTGCCGGTGCTCCACGGACTGTCAGATTACATATTCACCCGGCATGTTCCTCACAGTGTCGCTCTCTCTGTCGGGAAAGACTGGTTCCCACAACGTCGGTGTGGCCAGAAAACCCCTTGATCTAGCCTCCAATCCAAGCCCTTGCGGAGTCTCACAGGCCTAGCAGTGGTGGGGAAGACACGACGCCCAACTGCCAGGTGAACTAGGCGTGATACCCTCTGAAGACCTGCTCTCGTCTCAGAGTGACCTAGGTGTCATAGTCCCTAGGGGCGCCAACGCAAGCCTCCAGTGCCGGAGCACGTAGGCTAGTCACGCAGGCACCCTGGCAGAGATAGTGTCCCGGAGGAGTCGCATATTCTGTAGGCCGAGGTGGCATCCTGGAGGAGCCGTCTACCTGGCAGAAAGGGGAGTCTTCGTGCTAAAGCACTTAGAGCTCCCTGGCAAAGATAGTGTCCCGGAGGAGTCGTCTATCCCCGTGGGTGAGTCCTTGTGCCGGAGCACTCAGAGCTCGTCAAGGTAGCATCCCGGAGGAGTCTTCTACCCGACTGGCCGAGGTAGCATCCCGGAGGAGCCGTCTACCTGGCGGAAGGGGAGTTGAAGAGCTCCCTGGCGGAGATAGTATCCCGGAGGAGTCGCCTATCCCCGCAGGATGATGTACACTCCGGAGAGTGGGTTGAAGCATGTTCCATGACTAAGGCAGGGTGTGCATGGTGTGATGAATGAGTGTGGTGCTCGAGGGGCATGTAACATGATTGTGGCGCATGGGCGCGATGAAGTGAGTAAGGTGCCGGGGGCATGGTAGTGTGACAGAGAGCCTGGGGGCACGGTTGTATCAGCGGAATGGCTCACGGGCGCGGTAGAATGTTGGAGTACGACGCCAGCGACGGGGGTCGTGGAGACGACGTCCGGACGACGAGCGTCGTGGAGTTTGCACGCGGGCGCGGGCGACATTCGGACGACGGGCGACGGGTTTGCGGAGTGACGTTCGGGCGACTGGGGTCGCGGAGTGAAGTCTGGGTGACGTTGTCGCAGAGATGACATCTGGACGACGGGGGTCACAGAGTTGACGTCCGGACGACGGGCAACGGGGGTCGCAGAGATGACGTCTGGACGAAGGGCGACGGGGGTCGCGGAGTTGACGTCCGAACGACAGGTGACGGGGGTTGCGGAGGATGCAACGCCTCTTAAAGAGAAGTGAAGGTGCCAAGGATGGAGGCCAAAGGCCAACCCTTGGGGGAAGGCCAAGGCCAACATCAAGGGAAAGGCCAAGGCTGAGGCCAACCCCAAGGGGAAGGCCAAGGCCGAGGCCGACCCCAAGGGGGAGGCCAAGGCCAACCTCCTTGGGCAAGTGTCATGGTGCACCGATGGGCGACGGTCAAAGCATGATGCGGTGTCACACAATGATGAGTTTCTTGGTGACGAAGTCACGTAGAAGAAGTAAGAAGTGCACGTGACTTGAGCGTACCGGTTGTGAGTGTTGGATGCTGACTGTTACTTGTGCGGACGTGTCATGCCAAATGGGACCACAGTGGACCTTTGGATACGACCGGAATAGGTTGAGAACATAAGCCCCCTACTTGTGGTGTGCTCGGAGGGGATACCTGAGCGGGCACGCACGCATAAACACTTTGCTTGATTTTTATGTTGTTTGGCCGGCGAGTTGTTTACGTTGTCAATGCATGATGATGATGAAGAGTAGGTGGCTCGAGCCACCTCATGCACCACCTACGAAAGCCTTGGGATGCTTGGGTGTTGAGGCAAGGGCATGATGATAGGGCGCTGGGGCGCGGGTGACAGGGGTCACAGAAACGGCGCTTGGCTGATGGCAACGGGGGTCGCAGAGTCGGCGCCGGGGTGCTGGCAACGGGGGTCGCGGAGACGGTGTCCAGGTGTTGGCGACAAGCATTAGACAACGTGTAGGAGTAAGTGGTTCGAGCTGCCTAGCGCACCACCTACCAAGGATGTTGATGTCAGGGACGTCGTGATACGGGGCGCGATGAAGGCACGTTAGGGCGTCGCGATGCAGGGGCAGTCCATGTCGGGCGCATGGGCGCGGGCAATGCATGTCTGTCTATGTTGTAAATTATTATTTTTTTTAAGTTGCCGGCCTTGGATGTGGACCATGATGTGAAGGTCAAAGGTGATGGGGTGGACTTGGGTGTTGTGACTAAAGTGAAGAAGTTGTGGAGGGGGGCGCGCGTTGGTCGTCATGATGAGTTTTTTTTCTTGTGCATGCTTGTGAGGATGGTTGTGATGGTTGTCAGCCGTTGAGTGAATGTGTGTAGGCCGAAGGCGGTGAAGGGAAAGAAGGGATGGAGAGGTTCTTGAAGGTGATGGCCATGGCTTTGGGAAGGCCAAAATGGGTGGCCTTGATGGTGGCCGAAGGTGAAGGGAGGGGGAGGAGGATGAAGGCCGAAGGTTAAAGAAGGGGAAGGGTCGGCCTCGGCCTTGGGTGTGGCGTAAGGGTCGGCCTCGGCGGGGAAGGAGGGTGGCCTCGGCATGGGTGAAGTTGGCCGAAGAGGAGATGGGGAAAGAAGAAAGGAGAAGGGAGAAAAAGAAGGTGCGGCGACAGCGGGGTTGCTACGGCCGGCCGAGGCCGAAGTGTGGGCGCGGTGTGGGGGAAGGGGGAGAAGAGAGGTAAGGGGGAAGATGAATGGGGAATGGGTGAGGTAGGCCGAGGCCGAGGGGAATGGGGGAGGTAGGCCGAGGCCGAGGGGGATGGGGGCGGGGGGCCGAGGCCGAGGGGTGGGCGGAAAGGAAGGGGGAGGAGGGAAGAAATTAAGGGGGAGGCTGGTGGCGGCGCGAGGCCGAGGGGGAAGGGGAGGCGGGGAAGGAGGGGGCGGGGTCAGCCTAGGGGAGGGGGTGGGAGGCCAAGGCCAATGGAGGAGAGAGAGAGGTGGCCGAGCTTGGGTCGGCAATGGAGGAAAAGGGAAATGGAATGGCAAGAAGGGGGCGGCGACGGCGGGGTGTCACGGCGCGAGGCCGAGGGGGGAAGGAGGGGTGGGGGAGAGAAGGGATGAGAGAGTGGATGGAAGGTGGGTAGGGGGGTCGGCGTCGGCGAGGGGGGGCTACCGGCCGAGGTCGAGATGCGGCGCCGCAAGGAGAAGATGAGGGTGGTGGCTGCGCAAGAAAGAGATAGAGAAGATGAGGAAATTAGGGTTAGGGTTTAGGGGATGATGCGGGTGTGGTTGGTCGGGTAGGTCAATTTCAGGTCGGGGAGCTGGGCGCAGAGAGAAAGAGGGGGCGAGGGTCACGAGTCGGAGCGGTTCCGAGAGCGCGGGTAGAGCTCTGCCCAGCTGAATTTGAAATTTGAAATTCAATTTAATTAAATAATAAATTTTTTTTTGGCATCTCTAAGAAGAGAATCCCCCAATGAAAATTTTCATAATGCACGAGAAGAGAAAGAGAGGAGTTAGATGGGAGATGAAAAATTTTCCATAAGAAAGAGAATGAAGTTGTGTATGAAGTGGGGAAAGGATGATGGGGTGTTGGATGGTGAGGGAGGAGAGGAAAATGTGAGAGGGAGAGTGATGAGAGCATGTATGTTGGGAGTAGTGGGGAAGATGAAAAACTTTCTAAGTATAGAATGAGGGTGAGGAGTAGTGTCCGACCACGAGCAGGCAGGGTGAGAGGGAGGAGGGCGAAGGGAGTGAGAATTTTTTTTTGAAAATTTTCTAAGTGTTGAGAAGCTTTCTTGAGTGTTGGAAGGAGTATAGAATGTAGGGGTGAAAAAAAATTTACAAAATTTTTCTAAGTGTTGAGCTCAAACAAGGGTGCCAAGGGGGACAGCTGCGGGTGATCATCAATGACCGGCCGCGAAAAAAAATGAATTTTTTTTTCCAAGTGTCAAGAAAAGTAAATGAAGGATGATAATGCGACCGTAGTAGCGCAGCTCGAGCCACCCCGCGCACCATGTACCAATTCGTTGCAAAGTGAGGGCGAAGGGATTGGGAAGGGGTGAAGCCCCCAAGGGAGTGGGTGATGGCATGAAGGGTGATGTCAATAGACTTGTGTAAGAGCAATGTAGCTTGAAAAATTTCTAAGTCTGGAAAATGTAACTTCATTGACAACGAAGGATAGGCAGCATGCCTTGATACATAGGTATGACGTACATGGAAACTTATAAAATGAACAAAAAAATTACAAGTGTGGAAAATGCACTAAGGCATGCCAAGGCTTGGTCGGGTGGGTCATATGTCCCGTACTTAGAGTTTGAGCTCTCCAGACGCAATCTTGTGGGCGAAGACAAACTTGAGGCCCCTGCACCACTTGAGGTCGTGACCGACCTTCCGATGATAGGGGCAGTAGTTGTGACGGGCTAAGTCTTCCAGGGTAGGTTCAGTGTCGACATTGGGCAGGGTTATGGCATTGTCGTCGATCCATGCCTCGAGGAGAGTTCTAACAGTCTTCAAGTCACACGGGTATTCCGGGGTAGGCATTGGCTGCCCTCTCTTGTCAGGCCGCCCGTCCCTTCCTTGGGACTGACGCTTGCGGTTGTTGTCGTCGTTACTGGCTGCTTCCATCGTCGCGGCCAAGGCAATATGAGGTTGGGGCTTTGGGGTCTTTGACGGACCGACCGAGTCATAGGTGCGTCGTGCAGCAAAACGGGTGAGGTGCTCGCAGGCGTTGCCTTCTTTGCCGTTGAACAAGGTGAAGGATGGTTGCTTGTACTTGACGGGGTAAGGCTTGGTAGCAAGGCTGCCAGAGTAGGGAGCAAGGCCTGACAGCTTAGAGGGGGAGTGAGGTGAGGATGATTATTTGAGACGGTGAAGTAAGGCATCTAAGTCATGCTCGGTGACGTACGACACATGTGAGGGTTTGTGCCCTATCAGGATGATCCGGGCATCAGAGCCCCTAGACGGTGCAACCTGAGGCATTGAGGGGATGACGATGGTAAAGAGGGGTTGGTGATAGGGAGAAACTTGTTGGGGCATGGTTTGCATATGGGTAGTGTCAGCTGCTGGAGGCCAGTCGTCAGGAAAGATCGACTGGAGTAAGCCGGGGGAATGACTTGTGTTTAGGTTTCGGCTGGTTATGTTCGGGTTAGGCTCCATCTCAATAGATTCGTGAGTCTCCGAAGTGCTCCGAGCAAGGGTAAGGCGTGGCGCCGGGGGCTGAGGTGCCGCGAGTCCTACTGTCGAGGGCCCAGAGGACCAAGGCAGCGGTGGTTGCGACACTGGGACCTGAGCAATGTCCAAAACTAACCCAGGCTCTGAAGGTTGGATATGAGCAGGAGAGGTCAAACCTGGAGCTTGGGATAACACGGGGTGAGTAATGGGCACAAGGTGCAGAGCTCTAAGGCTTCGGGAAGTCGGTTTTTGTGAAGTCAAGACTTGGATTGATTTTGCATTTCCGTCATGGCTGTCATAAGAGTGGTTATAGTGGGCAAAAACTACTGGATGGCCGCATTGACTGCAACTTGTATGTCAGGTGCGGTAGCTGGTGGCTGGTCTTGGAGATGCACGACACTGGTCCCCTCTTGTTCACCCGAGTGGTCCTCTTCTTGCACGGTATGGATATGGCCTTAGCTGGTAGCCCTCGTAACTCTTTGTTGTCTAGGCATGGAGATTGAGTGTGAAAGATGGACAGACTGCAATACGATGCTCACCTCCCCATCAGAGTCGTAAAATGATGCCAAAGAAAGTGAGTTTGTACCTACGTGGAGGTGCCACAAAGGCTGCAGTCCGAGTCAGCTTCCAAGTATGTTGATGTAGGATACAACAAGGGTGGAACAAGGGCAGAGACCAAGGGCTTAGACCAAGGGCTTCCCAGACAGAGCATGCGGGTGACAGTGCTGCAAGGGCGATGGCGCAGGATGAAATGATGAATACACGACGACAGTCACAGTCCAATGCTTAGGTCCAGAGTCAAAGGGTCTTGTATGTTTCTCTCTCTAGAATTCTAGAGTGAGAAAGTGAAATATGTTCTGAAAATGTCCAACCTTTCGAATAAATTCTCAAGACCTCTATTTATAGAGATTGAGATGATGATGTCATTAACCGACACGTGGTGCTCCCTAGGAGTGACACATCATCGGGGGGTCCACAGGTGTCGGTGCTCCACGGATTGTCGGATCGCATATTCACTCGGCCTGCTCTTCACAGCGTCGCTCTGTCTGTCTGGAAAGACTGGCTCCCACAACGTCGGTGTGGCCAGAGAACCGCTTGATCTAGCCTCCAATCCAAGCCCTTACGGAGTCCCACAGGCCTGGCAGCGGTGGGGAAGACCCGACGCTCAACTGCCAGGTGAACTAGGCGCGATGCCCTCTGAAGACCTGCTCCCGTCTCGGAGTGACCCGGGGGTCATAGTCCCTAGGGGTGCCGACGCAAGCCCCCAGTGCCGGAGCACATAGGCCAGTCACGTAGGCACCCTGGTGGAGATAGTGTCCCGGAGGAGTCACCTTTTCCGCAGGCCGAGGTAGCATCCCGGAGGAGCCGTCTACCTGGCCAGCCAAGGTAGCATCCCGGAGGAGCCGTCTATCTGGCAGAAAGGGAGTCTTCGTGCCGGAGCACTTAGAGCTCCCTGGCAAAGATAGTGTCCCGGAGGAGTTGCATATCCCCGCGAGTGAGTCCTTGTGCCGAACCACTCAGAGCGCATCAAGGTAGCATCCCGGAAGAGCCGTCTACCTGGCGAAAGAGGAGTTGAAGAGCTCCCTAGCAGAGATAGTGCCCGGCGGAGTCGCCTATCTCCACGGGTGAGTCCTTGTGCCGGAACACTCGGAGCATGTCAAGGTAGCATCCCGAAGGAGCCGTTTACCCAACTGGCTGAGGTAGCATCCCGGAGGAGCCGTCTACCTGGTAGAAAGGGAATTGAAGAGCTCCCTGACGGAGATAGTGTCCCGGAGGAGTCGCCTATCCCCGCGGGTGAGTCCTTGTGCCGGAGCACTTGGAGCATGTCAAGGTAGCATCCCGAAGGAGCCGTCTACCCGACTGGCCAAGGTAGCATGCCGGAGGAGCCCTCTACCTGGCGGAATGGAAGTTGAAGAGCTCCCTGGCGGAGATAGTGTCCCGGAGGAGTCGCCTATCCCCGCAGGATGATGTACACTCCAGAGAGTGGGTTGAAGCATGTTCCATTACCAAGGCAGGGTGCGCATGGTATGATGAATGAGTGTGGTGCCCGAGGGGCATGTAACATGATTATGGTGCATGGGCACGATGAAGTGAGTAAGGTGCCAGGGGCACGATAGTTTGATAGAGAGCCTGGGCGCACGGCTGTATCAGCGGCACGACGCACGGGCGCGACGGAGTGTTGGAGTGCGACGCCCAGACGCCGGCGACGGAGGTCGCAGAGATGACGTCCGGGCGACTGGGGTCGCGAAGTGAAGTCTGGGCGACGTGGTCGCGGAGATGACATCCGGATGACGGACGACTGGGATCGCGGAGTTGACGTCCGAACGACGGGGGTCACGGAGATGACGTCTGAACGACGGGCGACGGGGGTCGCGGAGTTGACGTCCGGATGACGGGCGACGGGGCTCGCTGAGATGACGTCCGGACGACGGGCGATGGGGATCGCGGAGTTGATGTCCGGACGAATGGTGACGGGGGTCGCGGGGTTGACGCCTGGACGACGGCGGGTCGCGGAGGATGCAAGGCCTCTTGAAGAGATGTGAAGGTGCCAAGGATGGAGGCTAAAGGCCAACCCTTGGGGGAAGGCCAAGGCCAACCTCAAGGGGAGGCCAAGGCCGACCCCAAGGGGAATGCCAAGGCCGAGGCCGACCCCAAGGGGGAGGCCAAGGCCAACCTCCTTAGGCAAGTGTCATGGCGCGCCGACAGGCGATGTGCGACGGTCAAAGCGTGATGCGGCATAGCACAATGATGAGTTTCTTGGTGACGAAGTCACGTAGAAGATGTAAGAAGTGCACGTGACTTGAGCGTGCACGCTTTGACCGGTTGTGAGCGTTGAATGCTGACTGTTGCTTGTGCAGGCGTGTCATGCAAAATGGGACCACAGAGGGCCTTTGGGTACAGCCAGAATAGGTTGGGAACACACCATTACACTACTTGCATCTGCTTCACACGCCCACTGCCTCATGGCAGTGGGTCTCTTACTTCTTCTTTCATTACACCTGTACATAATATACCAATATAAGTCTCTCACATCCAACCACTCATGCAAACCTATATATATGTATATACACTCTGCTAATCACACATTACACTCCCACAGATGCTCTTGACATCTTGCAAACCCATACAAGATTCCCCATACCCAGCTGCATTCCCTTCCACACCCACTGCCTCACGGCAGTGGGTCTCTCCTCCCTTTCCTTTTTTTTAAGGGAAAATTGCAAAAAACAACCTCGTGGTTTGGGTCAGTTGCAAAAGGACCCCTGCTATTACAAAAGTTGCAAAAGAACACCCAAGGTGCTAATTATGTTGCAACCGTTATAAAAACCGTCCACATTAGCGGCATGTGATGCCCACGCTCCTCATAAGTGTGTTTCACAAAAAACCAATGTAAGAAAATGACTAAAATGCCCTGAGTTTCTTTCTCTCTCCCAAATTTCTTTCCCAATCCAACCAAGCCAAACCCTAGTCGCAGCACTCACCGATCCGGCCGCATCCACGTCCACCACCCATCTCGGAAGAACAGACTGCCGTTCGAATGGTTGCCGGACCAAATCTGCCGTCGATTCTCGCTCTCCGAGATCAAATCAGCCACCAAAAACTTCGACGACATGCTGCTTGTAGGTCGAGGCGCATCCGCCACGGTGTACAGAGGAACCCTTAGAGACGGGACAACCGTCGCCGTAAAGCAGTGGAACTTCGTGTCCGGCCGGGGACTCAAAGCATTCAGGTCAGAGATTGGGGTCCTGTCGCGGTTCCTTTGATCAGCTACTGCGACGACCGCGAGCCGGCTCTCGTTCACCGCATGCTGCACCTAATTCCGCCGTCGCTTATTGTGGTCGCCATAACCACATAGTCGGGGCTTGAACGTGTGGCGGCGACGGGCATGACTGGGTAGTTGTGATGAGAGAGAAGGCCCCGGCAATGAAGGGCTGGAGGTGCAGCGGGTCTGGCCAGGCTGATGGTGTCGCCCCTCTGCACTGAAACATGGGTATTTTAGACATTTTTTTAAATCGTTACAGAAACCGTCGAATGTAACACTTTTCCGATCACATGTGTCTTCTTGCAACTTTTGAAACTGAAGGGGTCTTTTTGCAACTGACCCAAACCACGAGGGTAGTTTATGCACTTTTCCCTTTTTTTAACTCACCCACATACCCATTTGTAGATGCACCAACACAACTCGTAGGTTCAGCTACGGCAGCCCATGGCTGCCCCCTTCTTCTCTCTCTCTCTCTCTACCTAGCTAAAACCCACATATACACAAAAATCCCATGCACCAAAACTGCACGACTGGCGTGTTCACCATGCACACACTGCCTACCTTCTTGGCAGCCACTCCACTCCCAGATATATATATACACACACACACACACACACAAAGCACATAGCTACTGCCTTTCTCTTTTCCATTTCACAGTCACACTCTTTTGATGCACACACTACACTCTTCACAAACACACACACACTAGCCGCCTTGGCAGCTTCGTTCCCTCACCATTTCACAGCTTTACACACCCTCACAAAGAACAGAAAAATGTCACTATGGTAGCCCATGGCTGCCCAGCCACCTCCGTTTCTCACGGCAGCCATGGCTGCCACTTCCTTCACTCGGTTTCTCAGCCATGACAGCCCAAAGCTCTCACCCGCACATCCAACCGCTCACAGTCCCCTTCTTCACACGGAGAAGTAAGTTAGTGATAGCCCCTTGCAACCCACGACTTCCATTTCGCATCCCCATATATATGTATATATATAACCCATGCTAATGCATTCAAGAAACACACCATACACACACATATTGTTTCTAAAATAAATTTGTCGGTAAGTGTCATAAACTATAACCCCCAGCTTCCTCTAATCTACAGCATTTCGTTTTTTTTTCATCGTAAAACCAGCATAAAAATTTGAGATGTTACAGCTCGATACGCTTTACCTATTCATATGTACACTGACTAGTCCATTTAGGTACTAGTTTAACCCAACCAACATACCATCATTATAACGCCCAAATACGCACCATCCTTATAATTCCCATATTACTAACTCATGGCAACATTTAGAAGGAGTAAATAAAATTGAAAATACTTTACGATGAGCGAATCAATAAACATATGAAATGAACAATGAATTCTAAACAATCGCCTTAAGGCTCAATTTAGGGTTTCACGGGAAATTAAAAACATTTTATACTAACCATAAATATCAACATTCAATGTAGTTTATAAAACTGTTATTATAAGCATTTGAAATCAGAGTAATGAAAGAGGGTTCATAGAGAAATTAATCTTTTACCTCGATCCAAGCTATGAAATGCTACACAACCTCGATCAAAATTCTCTGAATAAACCTAAATTGGCAATCCATTTGTTAGAACCCAATCCATGCTACAATACTATAAACCTAATATCAATTATCCTCCACGTGCTCACTTCTAACTCCGAAATCGTGCAACTCAAAGCGGGTCCATCACACGACCAACCTAACCGAAAATCATGTACGCTCCTTAATGCGTAACGATATCCCAAAATTTAAATTAATAAAACACTTTTATAGCTTAAAACATTATAAAAAGTCAAAATATGAATTTTCTGAAATTTTGAATATTTTTGAATTAAAATAATTTCTTTAAATGTAATAAATAGCCATAATTGTTTCAAAAAAAAGATTCGGGTAAAATTTAAAATGACTAACGGAAGTTGGGGGGGTGTTTGGTAAATGCCCAATTTAGGGTTTATACACACACACACACACACACACACACACATATATATATATATATATACACACACACACACACATACTTTTGAGAGGCAGCCGACCTTAATGACTCATCCAAATTTTTTTTGAAAAACGACTGAAAGAGAGAGAGAGAGAGAGAGAGAGAGGTACTAAGAGGAAGAAAAGGGAAGGAAAGTAAGGATTCTCCGGCGAAATTTTTCGGTAAGGTTTCTACCCTTTTCTCCCTAGTTTTTTTATTTTTTTCAATAATTATGGGATCAAATGAGGGATGCCGTGAGTGCAACAGGGTGTTAAGCAGGTCACAGTCATGGTGGCTATGACTGTGAACCGTGTGGGTGAGTTAAGAAACGAAAGAAAGGTTTGATTTATAAAACTAGAATAGCTAGGAAGCAAGATATGATATGGTTTCGGGTGACATTGGTGCCTATTGCTTTGGGATGTTTAGAGGTTAGTTATAGACTCTCAAAGTAATGAGTTGTTTTCACCTTTAGTACCTATGCTTACCTCTTCGTAGTTTGTTCTTAGAACCTGCCGAAAGCTACTTAATGTGTAAAATTTGTGTGTGTATTAGCTAAGTGATGGAGCAACCGTGGGGGGCTGCGTTGGGGAAGAGAACCAATTGCACAAAGGGCTGTGATGGCTGCCATGGAAGGGGCTGCCGTGAATAATTGTGAGTAGTGGCCATGAGTACCGCAAGGGCAGCCGTAGGAGAGTGTAGAGTGACTTTGTATCGTGTTTGTGAGTGTAGACAGCCATGGGCTTTCGCGGGTTGTAGGGTGTGTGATGGGGAATGGCTGCATGAGGGTGTTGATGTTGGGGGGTGAGAGAGAGAGAGAGAGGCTGCCTGTGTGTTGGTGCTTCTGTGAGTGCGTGCGTTTATGTGGTTATGTGGTCAGGTGTGTGTGCGTGCTGTGTGTTTTGAGTGTGTGTGAGTTGTGTGTTATGCATGTGTGTGTGGGTTTGGGGGAAAGAAGAGCAACTACTACCGTGAGGCAGTAGCTGTGTTAAGTTTGTGTGGGTGTGTTTGTTCATGTGTGTGTGTGTAAGGTTGTTGAACTGGGGCCTGCTGGGTGTGTGTGTAACCTGTGTGTGTGTGTGTGTGTGTGTGTAAAGGTGGGGTACAAAAACTGTGTGCATGTGTATATGGGGTGTCTGTGTTACGCGATTGTGTGAGTGTGTTTAAGGGACAAAAGAGAGTAAACTGCCATAGGCAGTATGTGGGTGTGCTGTGTGCGTATGTGTGTGTTTTTGGGCAACTGTGTGTGATGTGCGTGCGTGGCTTGTGTCAAGAGAAGGAGGGGCTTCCAAAACAACCCCATATGTGTGTTTTTGGGTGCATGAAGGTGTGTTTGTGTTGTGTGTGTTAAGGGGTATACAGGAGTGTGTAAGTTAAATGCTGTGTGAAACTGTGTTTATGTGGGTATTGTGTATGAGTATATATATGCATGTGGCTGTGCTTGCGTGAGAAGAGGGAGGAATAGTGGGTCAGTGAGCAAATTATATGTCCGTTATCAAATTTTTAATTAAAATAATATTAAAAATAAAGTGCACTTATAAAGCATACAAAAAGTAATATTAAATTTCACGAGAGTCATTAAAGACTCTTTACAAGTACAAAAAAAAAATGCAAATACAAATTATACTCCGAGCGTTTACAAGCAAAATTACAAATTCAGCTATATATATGTAACATATTAAACTAAAATATAAATGTAACATATTATCATATTAAATACTAGCACTAGCAGACAGCAATTCATTCAGCAATCAGCATCTAAGAGCAAGAGGGAAGACTCACGCAAGGCCAAGATGAGAATTCAGATCTGGTTCTTCAAGGGCGTCGGCGCCGGCGCGTCGCGGGACTGCTTTAAATACTTATTAAAATTATAGAAAATAGAAAACAGAATTTAAAAGACATCAAAATTATTTTTAAAATTTTTGTTTTGCTATAACCAATATTGCGATATGGAAACTGTAGCAAATCAACTCCAAAAATCATCAAATTCAAACTGAGTCTTATTCATACCATAAAAACATTACCCTAATTTTTCCAAAAACATTTTCATGAGTCTAAAGGCTCAAAAGAATTTTATAAGCCTGAACTTGCCGAAAATATTAAAAATACATACGATTTCAGAAAAGTATAAAATTTTTCCACGAATTCTAATATGGCCTAGCGTATTGTACTGTAAAGTTTTATATGCTAACAATGACTGTGCACTAGTTTATCCACGTGTTGAACTTCACGCTAATCCAAATTACCCGCTAACCGCATATCCAAAACCCACTTCTCTTTTCTTTTCTTTACTTTCTCTGCCAGTCACCCATAAAATACACAATACACACTCACACATACCCTTGTGTCATCCCTCCCTCAGACATCACATGCACCATACACCTTCATATATATACAAACTCATGCACACAGTGAGCACACACAGAACACATACACAATATGCAACACAGTGAGCACACACTTTTACACCCAAAACCCATTTCACCTTTTGAACACCCAAAATCATTTCATTTCCCTCCACACCCACTTCTTTTCACAACCCATTTAACACACCTCACGGCTGCTCCCTTCTCCCTTACCATATACACATTCACCTATAATATACACAATGGGCACTCACTACGGCAGCCATGGCTGCCCCCCTTGCTCCTTCATTACACACCTACAAACAGATACACAATCTCTCTCTCACGGCACACTCAAAAACCCATGCCAACACCCACTCTTGTTTGTTTTGTTTTCTACACTCACATGCCCTCTCTCAAGTACTGACATCATATATTTTTTTTTTCCCAGAAGTCAGGGGGTGCTTCAGCCCCCCCTTGTCCTAACGTGCCTCCGCCCCTGTCAGTGAGTGCATTGGATAAGAGAGTGCAGAGGGGAAGTGTGTATTTGGGTCAGCAGGTTGTGTGGTAGGTGTACCACGGGTTCGCGCTACGTTCGGTTCGGCGCATGAGTCGGGTAGCACACAGTGAAAAATTAGCATGTGAAATTTTACGGTATGGTACCTTAGGCCATATCAGAAGTTTTGGCAAAAGTTTATAATTTTCTGAGATCTTAGGTATTAATATTTTCTGTAAACTCAGATTTGTAAAATCTTTGGGAGCTTCTAAACTTATGAAAATGTTCTGGAAAAATTAGAGTAGTATTTTTATAGTATGAAGTCTCAGTATAAATATGATGATTTTTTAAGTTGATTTGTTATTGTTTTCGTATCGCATTGAATTTAACAAAACGAATAATTTCAAAATAGTTTTGATGCCTTTTCAATTCTGTATTTAATTTTTGTAATTTTTATACATATTTTAAAGTTTTAAAAACAATTATGGGATTTTATTTCCATGTCTTTGAAATGCCAAAATAGCATTTTACCTCACAAGTTAATTTTAATATAATAACTCAAAATCTAAAGTAAAAATCATATACTCTTTTGAATGCACAAAACAAAGAATCAAATATAGCGCATTTTTAAATTGATTACTTTAGAAAATCTTAAAAAACAGATCAAAACGGCACCTTCAAAATTGTTGCACATGATCTTGAAGTGAAACAATTAAACACAAGGATGTCAACATAATACTACGCTACTTCTTTTATAGGGTTAATTTTATCTTTTAAAATTATAGTTATCTAAGAATTTTTTTGCCGGTACCCAGGCCATAGGAAGATGCCTACAACTTCACTTACTGTGAAACTAAATGGTTGTTATACACTTTTAGTGGCACTTATTTAGTGCCTATACTTTTAAAAATTGTCGGTTATGGTGTCAGCGAAAATGACACTAAGCATATTTATCAATCATTAACTGTTTTGTATAGAGCGTTGTAAGGATTTTCATGGGCGGTAGGTATAAATAATTCATTATCTGAAATAAATTAAAATTACTTCACGTGCTTCCATTTCAGTTCCAATGTCTATTTTTAGTTGCTTATTTATGTCTACACACTAAATTACTAATTGTATAGTTTGTGCACATTTTTTAGGAATTTTGTTTTTCAATACAAATGACTACGAGTGATTTTTAATTCATTATGTTTTAAGTCATGTGTATATATATGATAATCAATAAAAAATAATGTTAAATATGTGTTATTATAACTTCACAAACTTCTATAATCACCTTAATATACTATAAGCTTAGGACTTCATGAACAATCTATAAATCAAAGATGATTTATAAAAATTTTGTAGCCTTACTAATTCTCTATATATCACAGTCTAGAGAACTGTATGAATATTTACCGCTATATAATTGTTTAGCCTCAAACATAAAAAAAAAGTTTCAGAAAATGTTATGACATTTTTATGATCATCCCGACTATAATTAACCGTACAATGCACATGTATTTTAAAATTAATTGTCTTAGAAAATTAAATAGAATTAGAATACATATATTGTCACTATAAAGCGCCGAACATGACCATATAGTAAATCAATTAGAATACAGATATTGCCACTATAACACTATATTTTCTTTTTAGAATTATTTCTACATTTTGAAAGGGTGGTTGTCTGAAAGGAAGTAAAATAGCTCCACTTACTTTTTTGCTCTAAGGTTTTCATGACATGTTTTTTAGTAGGTTTATTCAATCTAGACAGTAATTTACCGAAAAATTTAAATTTCATTGTAGAGAGGACTGTAGTAGATGTCTAATTTAATACTCCCTCCGTCCCTGAAAATTTGATCATATTTCCTTTTTAATCTGTCCCACAAAAATTGATCACTTCCATTAAGAAAGATTATGTAAGTATTTTTACTTATTTATACTTTTTTAATTCTATTTCTTTCTCTTCATTTAACTCTCTACCGACTCATTTTCTCTTTCCTGGCCAACCACTTTACACTTTTTTATTCTATTTCTCTCTCCACATTTAATACTCTACCAACTAATTTTCTCTCTCTTGGCCCACTGTCTTCCTCCCCCTCTCTAAAGGGTAAAATGGAAAAAACACACAATATATAACATAAACCATTAATATGCGTGTAAAGTCAAAGTGATCGAATATTAAGGGACGGAGGCAGTATATGATAAGGAGCTATATTAGAGCTACTTGTAAAATAAAACTATTGATCAGTGATGCGCCACATTAAGTGGAACTAAAAAAATATCTCACACTTATATAGATAAGGTAAGCAAAATGAATAGCGTAAATAGAATTTTGTTCATAAATTCTTGAAATTTAACTTTCTCCTACAAAAATAAAATTAGTTCCTACAATAATAAAAAATAAAGTAAAATTTTAATTTGATGTGAAATAATTGATTACTCATTGTATACTTCACTTTTTCAATACTTTATTTTGAACTTCTGAATTTTACTAATTCATAATTTTTAAAACTATCGGCATGATTCTTAAATACACAACCTTAACTTTACCAAAATATATATTGAAACTCAAACATACTCATAGTGTTTGAATAGAACTCACACGGGCCTTGCCCGGGTTACTGAATTAGTATATATATATATATATATATATATATATATATATATATAGAGAGAGAGAGAGAGAGAGAGAAATCGTTGTGCATCTTGGGGGCGACACATAAGTATTTTTTAGTGTTTTTTTCCTTGTATACCCCTTATAATTATGCTCTTTGTTCAATTTTGCGACACGTCATCATTTTTATTATTGTGTTTCATTCTTCTTTTACCTCTTCTTATTAAAGTGTCACATACATCATATATGGCTCTTTATTTTCACTGATTATTAAAAAATTCGGAGGTATTATTATCGCAAATTTAGTTGACCTTATAAGAGTAAAAAATCAATTTTACACATTCTAAAACTCTATTTAATCAATGTACCAACATATTAGGACCTAATTTTGACTCTTAAAATCTCATAAAACAAAAATTAGCCGTCATCATATTTGTTTTGGTGTTCTATTCCTCTTTTACCTCTACTTATTAAACTCACACATGTATCACGACTCTTTATTATAATTTATTATTAAAACATTCGAAAATACTATTACCATAAATTTAATTGACCTTGTAAGAGTAAAAAATCTCTTCTACTTAAACTCTACCAAATCAATGTAAGACCATATTAGGCTTGGTTTTGACTATTAACACCTCAAAAATTAATTTAAATAACACCTCAAAAACACTTTAAATAACAAAATAAACACTCAAACATACAGAAAACATAAATTACACGTCAATGTGCTTGCTTTGGTGTTCCATTCCTTTTCTACCTCTACTTACTCTTTATTATAACTTACTATTAAAAATTCGAAGGTATAAATACTATATATTTAATTGACCTTATAAGAGTAAAAAAAATCAATTATACACCTTATAAAACTTTACCTAATCGATGTATCAACATATTGGAATTTGATTTTGACTATTAACACCTCAAAGCACTTTAAATACACTTTCAATTACAGCATAAACATTCAAACATAAAGAAAACATAAGTAACTTATGAAATTAAAAAAAAATAGTATGTCACAATTTAAAAGCTTTAATTATTTTCTTTGCACAAAAGCAACATGTAAAAAGAATATCAGTTAACTGTTGAAAATAATTTAAAAGCACCAATATGAGATTTTACTTCATCAGTTAATTCTAATTTTATCACATTAAACTTTAAAACACATAAGCTTTTCTCTAAGTGTTCTTTTTCTTATTTACCTCTTACTTATGCGTCACATCATCTTATATGTTTCGACGTCCTTTTTTGTTTTTTTTTAACACAACATATTAACTCTTTCTTATAATTTATTGTTCAAATAATGGTGAACATTATTGCACCAATTGTTGTAAACCTTTTAAACTAGGAAAATAATTCTAAAATTTTAATTACGTAACATTGAACTTTCAAATACATTAGCTTTTTTAGTGTTCTTTTCCTTTTACCTCTCTTACTTATACAACACGTCATTCTATTTGTTTTATTCATTTTATTTTTTTGTTCCAATTTATTATCTATTTAGTATAAATCATTGTAAAAAAATTATTAATATTATTGGCCCAATTAATTTTTTTTTTTTTTTTTTGTAAATCTTTTAAAACTAGGGAACTAACTCTAAAGTGTTTAAAACACTACCTAATGAATATACTTACATGTTGGGCCTTAATTTTGACTGTAATACCTTAAGAGCACTTTAAAATAACAAAATAGAATCTCACAAATATAAAATACAAAGACCATGTATCAAAAGTATAGATTAATTACTTAACATCTTTCTATATAAGCAATACAAGAAACGAATATGACTTCATTTTTTTACAGTTGAAATGCGATAGCAATATACTTCCCAAATTAATTTTAATATAATAACTCAAAGTCTAAAGTAGAGATCATATACTCTTATGAATGCCCAAAACAAAGAATCAAGTATAGCGCATTTTTAAATTGATTAATTTTGAAAATCTTTAGAAACAGATCAAAACGGCACCTCCAAAAATTGTTAAACATGATCTTGAAGTGAAACAATTAAACACGGGGATTGTCACCATAGTCCTACATTATTTCTTTTATAAAGTTAATTCTATCTTTTAAAATGATAGCTATTTAAGGAAATTTTGGCCGCTACCCAGGTCATAGGAAGATGCCTACAGCCTCCCATACAGTGACACTCAATGGTTGTTTTATACTTTTAGTTGTACTTATTTAACTCTAAAAAGGTACTTTTAAAAATTGTCAGTTATGGTGTCAACAAAAATGACATTAAGCATATTTATCGATCATTAACTGTTTTATATAGACGGTTGTAGGGATTTTTATGGGTGGTAGGTAAAAATAATTCATTATCTGAAATGTATTAAAATTACTAAACGTGCTTTCGTTTCACTTCCAATGTCTATTTTTAGTGGCCAATTTATATCTACACAATAAATTACTAATTGTATAGTTCGTGCATCTTTTTTAGGATTTTTCTTTTCTAATATAAAGGACTAATTTTTAATTCATTACATTTTAATTCATGTGTATATATAGGATAATTTTAAAAAAATAATCTTAAATATATGATATTCAGACTTCACAAACTTCTATAATCATCTTAAGATACTATAAAGTTAGAAATTAATGAACAGTCTGCAAATGAAAGATGAATTGTAAGAATTTTGTAACCTTCCGCAATTACATCACCATTTATCACAGTCTATACGACTGTAAGAATATTCACCACTATATAATTGTTTAGCACCAAACATTAAAAAAGGTTTTGTAAAATGATATGACATTTTTATGATCATTCGTCGGACAATAACTAACTGTGCAATGCACACGTATTTTAAAATTAATTGTCTTAAAAAAAATTTGAAAACACGTTAATTGGATGGTCAAAAAAGCGTCTGACGTGACCATGAAGCAAAACAATCAGAATACAGATATTGCCACTATAACACTATAGTTTCTCTTTTCAGGGTTAATTCTACATTTTAAAAGGGTGGTTATCTGAAAGAAAGTAAAATAGCTGCACTTACTTTCATTTTGCTTTAAGGTTTTCATAGCATGTTTTTTAGTAGGTTTATTCAGGCTAGACAATAATTTACTAAAAAAATTGTTTGTGCCTTTTTTGTGCTTTCTTTTATAAATTTTAAATTTCATTGTAGAGCACTGTAGTAGATCACTAATATAATATATAGTAAGGAGTTCTATCAGAGGTATTTCTTGATCAATGATACGCTACATAGCGTAAAAATTGAAAAATATTGTCTCACACTTATAGGGATATAGTAACCAAAATGAATTGCATAAGCATAATTTTGTGTATAAATTCTTGAAATTTAAATTTTCCTTACAAAAACGAAATTAATACCTACAATACTAAAAAACAAAGTAACATTCTAATTTGATGTGAAATAATTGATTTCTCATTGTATGATTTACTTTTTGAATACTTTATTTTGAACTTCTGAATCTTCCTAATTTTTAAGCACTTGAAGATGCTTTACTATTATGAAACAAATTCGGGATTATACTTTCATTGAGTTTCTCTTGATTATGACACTGTTAATGTGAAATGCAAAAATGCAATATTTTTTGAATTCGATGGTTCACTTCAAGCGAAAACTAATAAACCGTAGTTTTCAAAACCATCAACATAATGCTCAAATATCTAACCTTAACTCTACCAAAGTATATTAAAAATAAAAATTATTCATAGCGTTTAAATAGAGCTCACCCGGGCCTTGACCGGGTTATTAAACTAGTGTATACTCCCTCTGTCGCACATAATTTAATCATTTGTTTTGCACATAGATTAAGGATTTAAGTGATATATTATGTATTTTTCATTCTACCTTTTGGAGAGAAGAAGGGAAGAAAGCAGGTCAGGAGAGAGAAAATGTGTTGGTAAAATGTTAAATGTGGAGAGAGAAATGAATAATAAAAAAATAAGAAAGCGGGTCAGGAGAAAAAAAAAAGTTGATCAAATTATGTGGGATGGAGAGAGTATATAATAGATGAATCGTTGTGCACTTCAAAGGCGATATCTAAGCTTTTTTTAATGTTATTTTCTCTTTTTACCCCTTTTGATTTTGCGACACGTCAACCCCTTTTACTTATGCGACACATCACCATGTTTGTTTTGATATCACATTCCTTTTTCACCTCTACTTATTAAAGTCATGCATGCATCATGACTCTTTACTATATTTTATGATTAAAAAATTTGTGAGTATTATTGTCATAATTTTACTAAACTTTATAAGTGTAGAAAATCATTTTACACCTTCTAAAACTCTACCTATTTAGTATACTATCATATTAGGTCTCAATTTTCACTACTAACACCTCAAAAGTACTTCCAATATAAAATTAAATCTGACAAATTTAAAATACAAAAATCATGTATGAAATCAAAGATAAATAATCCACAAATTAAGATCTTTCAAAAATAATTTACAAAGTGATATGACTTAATTTTTAAAAATACTTTACGTTTTTTTTTATTTTCTCAATATTTTTTTTTTCTTAAAGTATTTTTGAGGTGTTGATAGTTAAAATTAAAGCTTTATATGCTGATGCAAATATTAGATAGAGTTTTAAAAGGTGTAGAATTAATATTATGTCATGCAAGGTAAAACTAAAATTATGGCAACAATAGCAACAAATTTTTTAATAATAAAGCAAAGTGAAAATCATGATGCGTGTGTAAGTTTAATAAATATGGATAAAGAAGGAGAAGGACTCGAAATGAAACACGATGATGTATCGCAAATCATGTATGAAATCAACGATACATAATTCACAAATTAAAATCTTTCAAAAATAATTTACAAAGTTATATGACTTAATTTTTAAATTATATTACACTTTTTCATGCTTTTAAGTGTTCATATTGTTATCTTCAAGTGCTTTTGAGGTGTTAATAGCTAAAATTAAGTCCTATTATGCTGATACATTGATTAGGTAGAGTTTAAGAAGGTGTGTAATTGGTATTCTACTCATATAAGGTAAATTAAAATTATGGCTACAGTAGCTACGGATTTTTAATAATAAATTAAAATAATGATTCATGGTGCATATATAATTTTAATAATATGAATAAAAAAGGAGAAGGACTCGAAAACAAACATGATGATGTGTCACAAAATTGACCTAAAATTCTAAACAATTGGGAATCATATATACCAATACATGCAATCCAAGAAAGAATCAAAGTGACTATGACTTAATTTTTTAAATTACCAACATGGATATTTACTTTAGAAATTGATTTAAAATGTGTGACCTCAATATACACCAATAAATGCAAACTAAAAAAGAATCAAATTGAATATGACTAAACTCTTAAAAGTAATTAAAATACAGAAATAACAATTTAATTTCACAAATAATTTTTAAGACTAATGAATTTGAAATAAACAAACATGAATGTTCACAACGCTACTTATGCAACATTCACCCCTTCTAATTATGCGACACATCATCCTATTTGTTTTCATGTCTTTTTTCTTTTTTATCCCAACTTACTAACACTTTAATATGATTTATTATTAAAAAAACCGTAGGTCAAATGTGCCTAATTTTGTATACCTTATAAAACTATAATTTTTACACATTCTAAACTTTACTTAATCAATATACTCATTATGAGTATATTGACATAATTTACTAAACTTTATAAGAGTAAAAAATCAATTTTGCACTTTCTAAAACTCTACCTATTCATTATACTAACATATTAGGTCTTAATTTTCAATACTAACACCTCAAAAGTACTTAAAATAAATCAAAATCTCACAAATATATAACAATCAAATCATGTATGAAATCAGAGATAAATGATCCACAAAGTAAGATCTTTTGAACATAATTTACAAAATGATATGACTTAATTTTTAAAAATATTTTCTATTTTTTAGTATTTATTTTGTTATCTTAAAGTATTTTTGAGGTCTTAATAGTTGAAACTAAGTCTGATGGATTGATTATGCAGAGTTTTAGAAGGTTTTTCTACTCACAAGGTAAACAAAAATTATGACAACAATCGCTACAAATTTTTAATAATAAATTAAAATAAAAATCATGATGCATGTGTAATGTTAATAAATGTAGATAAAAAAGAAAAGGACTAGAAAATAAACATGATGATGTGTCACAAAATTGACCTTAAATTCTAAATTGAGAATCATATACACCCAATCATGTATGAAATCAAAGATAAATAATTCACAAAATTAAGATATTTCAAAAATAATTTACAAAGTAACATGACTTAATTTTTAAAATATTTTATGTTTTTATTTTTTATTTTTGAGTGTTCATTTTACTATCTTAAAGTATTTTTGAGGTGTTAATAGCTAAAATTAAGTCATAATATATTGATACATTGATTAGGTGTGTGGATAACTGCAAAAGTCTCCTATAATCACGACATATAGGATTTATAATCGTGATGCCTAGGATTTTTAGAGTTCCTATCTTTGCGCCACATAAGATTTTTTAGGAACCTTCTCTTACTTTGCATGTGGTAGTCCCCCAACTCGATCAGTTGGTCTCTTTATTTAGAGTCCAACATCTAGTAGTCTCTCAACTTAATTAGTCTTTTCATTTAGAGTCCAACTTTTTTAAATTGGATATATATATATATATATATATATATATATATATATATTTGGTGTCCTTTTCCTTTTCTCCCCTTCTTAACTATTTGATATAATTTAATATTAAAAAAATTGTATGTATTATTCACCCGATATTTGTAGACTTTGTAAAACTAAGAAACCAAATATAAAACTTCTAAAACTTTACCTAATCTATATACTCATATATTAGGCCTTAATTTTGATTATGAACACCTCAAAAGTACTTTAAAATAACAATATAAAATCCCAAAAATGTAAAGTACGAAATCATCCTTTACTAACTCTTTATTATGATTCTATTGTTAAATATTTTGTAGGTATTATTAGCCCGATTTTTGTAAATCCTATAAAACTAGGAAAATAATTCTACATCTTCTAAAACTCTTCATAGCCCATAGATTTACATATTAGATTTCAATTTTGGCTATTAACATCTTAAAAGCAGTTAAAATAAATAAAATAAAATCTCGGAAATATGAACAACGAAAATCATGTATGGAAATTAATGATTAATACTTTACAAATTAAAAAGTAAGCTTTCTTAGTGTATTTTTTCTTTCCTTTTTACCCTTTTTAGTAATGCAAAACATCGTCCTATTTACTTTGGTGTTCCTTTTTTAACCTTTACTTATTAAGATTTAGTATAATTTGTTATTAAAAATTTGTAGATAATTTTGTTCAATTTTAAACCTTGTTGAATTGAAAAGTCAATTATAAAACTCTATCTAATTTAGATATGCACATATTAGACCTTAAACATTGCGTATAATATTGTTAAAGCGACACATAAGATTTTTTCAACTTTCTTTTCTTTCTTAATTACTCTTTTACTTAAGCAGCACATCATCATAATTCTTTCGGGGTTCTTTTCATTTTTTGTTTCTACCTATTAAGTTTTTACAATGGTTTTTAATAAAAATTGGGTGGGTATTATTGGCCCATGTTTTGTAAACCTTATAAAACCAGAATATCAATTCTACATATTGTAAAACTCTACTGAATCAATATACGTACTTGTTAGGCCTTAATTTTAGCTATTAACACCTCAAAAGAACTTAAATATAACAAAATAAAATCTGAAAAATGTGAATACGAGAAACATTAACCATTAATACTTCAAAATTTTAAAATGTAACATCCCAGAATTTTCAGAATGTTAATACTCACTCAATCATTTACACTAAGACAATAATACCCTCAAACTCAACCAAATTAGAACCACTAGCCAGTGAGAGCAACTAAAACATCGAATAAGACAATACTCTAAATGTACTATCATAATTTAAACATAAATTCTAAGTCAAAATTTTTAAATAGCAATACTGACCCATGTAGGGGTTCTAATGACCAAGACCAAAACTGCAATTATCTTTCCTTCGCTCAGTTCTAATCCATACTCAATACAATCTATTGTTGGTTATTACCTGCAGAAGGGAACAGAAAAAGAGGGTGAGCTTTTGGGAGCTCAGTAAGGTCGCTCAAAATTCAGAAGACGGATTTCAAATGATTAACATATTTATTTCAAAGGCAATGAGGAAGAGATTCGACACTCTCCCTAATCAGATATCAACGAAAATAATTTAATTACACTGTGTTCCCAACCTATTCTGGTCGTACCCAAAGGCCCACTGTGGTCCATTTTGCATGACACGTCCGCACAAGCAACAGTCAATTTTCCAACGCATCAAACCGGTCAGTGCCCGCGCGCCCAAGACACTTGTTTTTCTCGCTTCACACGCTTCGTGTGTGACTTAGACATTTTATTTTGCATCGACATCACTCACGCTAACGCGATCGTCACGTCGGGACCATCCGAACACCTTTTCATCAAAAACATCGGCCGACGGCACATTTGGAGAAACGGGGTCAAGGGGCAAAGGCCTTGGCCAAGGCCATGGGGTCGGCCTCGGCCTCCCATGAGGGGGTTGGCCTTGGCCTTCCACCCCCGGTTCTTCACTTTTTGCACAAAGCCCTTTTTGCACTTTTTTCACTTCGTATGCTTTGTACGTAACCTTGGCACCTTGTTCGTCACATGGGTATGATTCACGTCGACACGCTCGTCGTAATGCAATTTTCGGATTCCTCTTTCCTCATCAAAACACCTACCGTTGGCACGCCCGAAATTCACTGAAGGGGGGAGTGGCCTTAGCCTCCCTTCATGGGAGTTGGCCATTGGCCTTGGCCACCCCCTAGGGTCAGCCTCGGCCTCCCCAAGGGGTCGGCCTCGGCCTCCACAAGGGTGGTGGCCTTGGCCTTCCCCCCAATGTTTGGCCTATGGCCTCCCCTCCCGCGCGCACTTGTTTTCTCGAGTCTTTGCACATCCGCGATGTTTACATCCGTTCTTACATCAACCTCGCGACGTCCGTCATGCATCAACCTCTCGACGTGACATCCGTCATACATCAACCTCGCGACGTCCGTCATGCATCAACCTCGTGACGTCCGTCGTGCATGAACCTCACGACGTCCGTGCGTACATCAACCTCGCGACACGACATCCGTCATACATCAACCTCGCGACGTCCTTCGTGCATCAACCTCGCGATGTCTGTGCGTACATCAACCTCGCGACGTCCGTCGTGCATCAACCTCGCGACGTCCGTCGTGCATCAACCTCGTGACGTCCGTCGTCCGTGATCGCACACCGCTCCCGCGATGCCCGTCGCCATAAGTCGCGCGCTACCGCCGAATGACCCGTCGCCGACGACCGCATACCATCACTCCCGACTTTGTCATTACTACATGTTGCATTCATTATCTTGTTATGACAGGTACACTCAGCTCACATCTCTTCTTTGGGACACCCGACGCGCGCCCATGTACCGTCTCCGCAACGTTCGTCACCGTGCCCGGGCTCCATCCTCATGACACGTGCCCCAGCACCAAGTATGTCTCCACAACGTTCATCGCCACGCCCGGGTGCCATCCTCATGATATGTGCCCCGACACCAAGTATGTCTCCGCAACATTCGTCGTTGCGCCTGCGCGCCATTCTCATGATACGTGCCCCGGCACCAAGTATTGTCTCCACGACGTTCGTCGCCGCGCCTGCGTGCATTCTCATGATACGTGCCCCGGCACCAAGTATTGTCTCCGCGACGTTCGTCGCCGCGCCTATGTGCATTCTCATGATACCTACCCCGACACAAAGTATTGCTCCGCGACGTTCGTCGCCGCGCCCGTGCGCCAGTCTCATCATACGTGCCCCGGCACCAAGTATTGTCTCCGCGACGTTCGTCGCCGCGCCTACGTGCATTCTCATGATACATGCCCCGACACCAAGTATTGCTCCGCGACGTTCGTCGCCGCGCCCGTGCGCCAGTCTCATCATACGTGCCCCAGCACCAAGTATTGCTCCGCGACGTTCGTCGCCGTGCCACTTTCATAACACGTGCCCACAACACCAAGTATTGTCTCCGCGACGTTCGTCGCCGCGCCCGTGCGCCTCTTTCATAACATGTGCCCACGGCACCAGGTATTGTCTCCGCGACGTTCGTCGCCGCGCCACTTTCACAACATGTGCCCCCGGCACCAGGTATTGTCTCGTGCTACAGGCACCGCGCTCATGCGCCACAATCATGTTGCATGCTACCGGGATGGGCTCATAACCTTATAGCCATCGCCGTCTCAATCACAAGGGGGGCGTCAGCCTCGTACCGGGATGGGCTCACAACCTTATAGATATCGCCGTCTCAATCACAAGGGGGGCCTCGGCCTCATACCGGGATGGGCTCACAACCTTATAGCCATCCCCGTCTCAATCACAAGGGGGCCTCGGCCTCGTACCGGGATGGGCTCACAACCTTATAGCCATCGCCGTCTCAATCACAAGAGGGCTTCGGCCCTCGTACCGGGATAGGCTCATAACCTTATAGTCATCGCCGCTTCAATCACAAGGGGGGCTTCGGCCCTCGTTCCGGGATGGGCTCATAACCTTATAGCCATCGCCGTCTCAATCACAAGAGGGGGCTTCGGCCCTTGTACCGGGATGGGCTCACAACTTTATAGCCATCGCCGTCTCAATCACAAGGAGGGCTTCGGCCCTCGTACCGGGATGGGCTCACAACCTCGTAGCCATCGCCGTCACAGTCACAGGGGGCTCCGACACGAGGACCCCTCGCCACGGACTCGGAGCACTGAGCTGCGACCATGTCCGCTCATGTTACCATTGATCATCGACACCACCAGGGCAATGACCCTCGGGTCACTCCGGGACGGGAACAGGTCCTTGGAAGGCATCGTGCCTAGTCCGCCTGGCATTTTGCTATATGGGTAACCCTCACCACTGTCAGGTTCTGTGCGAGTCTCTTGACGCATCTCGTGGGATTCAGTAAGGGCTTGGATTGGTGGCTGGGGCAACGGGTTTACTCTGATCATGCTGTCATGGTATGGTCACTCTTCTCAGACAGGTAGAGCGACGATGTGCGAGGCAGGCGACGCGAATTTGGGAACCGGCAGTCCAATAGAGAACCGGTATTTTTGGACCCCCTGGTGACGTGTCACTCCCAGGAGACGACATGTGTCACTTTATGAGATAAGTACACTGTTTCCTATAAATAGTAAACTTTACAACTCAAAAAAGGACTTCTTTTTCGTTCTCACAAAAATCACTTTCTCACTCTAGAATTGGAGAGCTCTTGGATTCTAGAGAGAGAAACACAAAATTGGACATAACTTAAGATCGTAACATTGGACCCTGACTTGGACCTCGACTCGGACCCTGACATGGACTATCGACTGCCGGCCCTGTTCGTCTTAGCTTTGCCTTCGCAGCACTGCCATTCCTCACGGCCTGTCTGGGAAGCCTTGCTCTCAGCCCTTACTCCGTCTTTGCTATCTCTCACTTTGCATACTTGGAAGCTGACACGGACTGCAGCCTTTGTGGCACCTCCACGTAAGTACGAACCCACTTTCCTTGGCATCACACTATAAACAATGCAGATGATATTGAACATGGGCGGATGCAAAGCCATACAGGCAGTGCAGGGAAACACTTAGCAAAGCCACACAGGCAGTGCTGGGTAATCACTTAGCAAAGCCACAAAGACGATGCTCACTAACACTGTGGTTACATATGCCTATGAACAGTAGCTAGACCATTAAGGTACTAACATCTCCCAGCAATAACAGACCATCCTTATATCACCCCCGATACAGATCATCCTTATAACTCCTCAATACACTTGCTCATGTCAATATGCAGAATGCAATAATCAATAATACAATGATTAAATCGATGCACAACGAGAAATAAATACTGAGCATCGAATAAGATTTTCAATAACACTTAAGGTTCAAAACAGGGTATTAATGGCAATCGATGCAAATTTCATAACAACTATAATCGAGTCCATTGAAAATTCAATAACAATTTAGAAAAATGTTTAGGATATCAAATAGATGAAATAGGGTTTCAGAAGAAATTTCTTACCTCGGTTCGAAACTATGTTAAGCTAATCAATCTCAACCACAAATATTTCAAATTAACCTAAATAGGACAAATCGTTTATCAGGATCTAAGCAGTGATATTATAAACTCAGTATTAACTTCAGAAACAGTTCTGATCCTTACTCTTGAAATGAACTAACTACAAGCTATTCACTTATGGCAAATAAAGATTTTTCAAAAATAGATAACATATACGTTGTATATACACTAGGTGGGTCGAAAAGGTCACTTACATAATGCTACGCATTTCATCGATGCCAGAGTCATGTGCGATGATATGCTTGCTACAGTTGACCAAATGAATTGCCCAATCCATTCCAAGCTCCTCTTGAACGAGCCAACAGTATACGCTTCCATCTCCAATTCTTCCAAAAACTCACTCAGAGTGAATCCTAAATTTCTCAATTTGTATCATTCACGTTCTCTTCGTATGCATTCGACTCATCCAACTTTTCTAACTCCCTGACTCACACTCTTGAACTCTACAAGACAACGACTGACTCACCCCACCTTCTCGATAACCTGTAATACCCCGATATTTTAACGAATTCATTTAAATTTTTTTATGACAACTTTTTTTTATTGTCGATATTTTATTTAACAACTTTTAGCGGCAATTTATTTTTTTAGCATCGGTATACTGATTAGTAACTTTTAGTGACAAATATTGAAGCGGGGCCAGGTAGCAAACCTATTAAAATTATCCTAGCACAAAAAGTATATTATGAATATTATTGTGGACCTTTTTTGTAATAAGAAAAAGGTTTCATGTGAAAATAAGAATAACTAAAGAAAACTAGAGGGGGCTTTTTGGTTATGTTCCAAATTAGGGTTATTATATATAGATATTAGATAGTGATTAGCCATCCTTGGCTTTGTTGGAGATAGGGATGGCAATGAGGCGGGTCGGGTGCGGATTTTACAAAATCCGAACCCGCCCCGCTACTCAGTGAACTTTGCCTCGCCCCGCCCAGGACCAGGTTATGGATTTAAAATACCATAACCGATCCTATGTGGATTTAGGAACCCCGAACCCCCCCACCCCACCCCACCCCCGTTCCGCCCCACCCCCGCTGTAGCACGCATAAAACCCGTAACCAACCCGACCCGATCCGACATGTTCTACTTGGTATAGCAAATATTTCACTCTTTTTAAACATGTATTACACCAAAACTTGCACCTGTGTCACAAAAATTAAACTATACACATCATATTAATGTCTAAAAATCATAAAGAAGACATTAGTAAATTACAACAGAGTTCAAATAAATTACAACATAGCTCAAATAAATTACAACATAGTTCAAATAAATGATAACATAGTTCAAATTAATGTTCAAATAGACTACACCATTTTAAAAGTTCAAATAGATAACACTACATTAACGTTCAATCATTTGGAAGTAGCAAATACGACAGATCAAGCTCGTTCAGCTGGTCCGCGTTCCAACTCCAAATACAACTGCAGTCACTGTTCACTGAAAAAATAATAGGAATAAAATGGCATTAAAATAAATGGATACAAAAAAAAGTAAAATTAATTTGAAATACAATTTACACAAGGAATCATACACCCGTCACACATGAGTTGTCACCGTCTTTGTCATCATTAATTATTGATAATAACATAAGAACTTAAAGAGCAAAAAACTGCCACCCAACAAGTAATTGGTTGAATGGAATGGACTTGTTTGTTGAGCAAACAATTGCCACATGCAGACAAATTGTTTGTTGAGTTTCATGCTAAATAGAGAACGAAGCTAAATTGGAAGAGAGGAGTGAAGTACGGTGCCTCAAGCAGATACTTGAAGGCCAGCAGTTAGGTTCAGCCACTTGATTTAGTTAAGTTCATTCTATGCAATTATCTGAGTTGAAAGTCGCTCAATTTATTTGGTAATGTTTGTTCTGGCTAACAGCATGGAGCCATGGACGCACAAATCAAGGGAATTTACCTCCCTGAGGATAGATGGTGTAATGCACCTCGGCCGAACAACTCAAGCAAATGACTGCACCACAAGACAAGAAATGTCGATCGACTTCAGAATAAATCTTATAAGCACTTTCATAATGGACAAAAAGGAAAATCATAATTTTCAGGAAAATCACCACATCTTTTGGACCTGCAGAAGGTAAGCATGTTAAGTTGGCAGAACCCCTCCTACACACCATTCATGTTAAAAATGAATGTTACCTAGTTCTGCCAACTTAAAATGCTGGTTATCCCCCTATACATGCCTAACACCTTTAAGCATGTTTGACGTGTCCTTTGTCAAAAACCGATAATAAAGATTCGTTATTAGAGATACAAATGAAGAAACTAAAAACATGACATGGAGTAGAAGTTCCTGGCTAACTTCAAAAAACGATTTAAGAACCACCAAATCCTACTTTGATAAATTATGTAAGGTTAATCAGACAGAACATTACCTCGTTTTGACTTTTGACTTTTGGACCCTAGGGAGGATCTCAACAGAACATGTATCTTTGAAGGAAGTTATAACAAATATTTTTACTCCATACTGCACAAAAGAGAGAAAAAAACTAGTTGAACTAGGACAAGTTTCAGATGACAATTTACAATCCCTTACGCTATATGAGTTTAAGCTCCAGAAAGTGCAAGTTTACATTAAAAAAGCTAGCTTGACTGGAACTTATTTACTATATATGTATGTCATTAGTTTCCTCGTGATGTTAGTGACACTTTATTTCAGTAATTAGATACTCATGTCACCAGTCAAGCACCTTCTATCTTACTATCTACAGCTAAATCACTGATGCCTTTCATGAAATGGGTTAAATGACAAAGTTAGAAATTCCAATTTCCTGGACAGCTCCATTTTCGGCAGTCGGCACCCTGTTTTGTTTGCTTTGACTATTGTATCACTTTCATGCTATTAAGACAGCTAAATCCCTAAGTTTTAACTTGTGACTCAGGAAAGATTCTGAAGATCAACAAAGATGAACAAGACATGGAAGAGAGAGATTGATTACCTGACGCAGATTTCCTCAACAGAGTCAACGGTCGTCTTCAATTTGTGGCCGTATGGTGGAGAGTGGCCTTGCGCCGACCGCCGTGCGGTACTGCGGTGGTCCGTGGAGAGGCAGAGAGCCAGCCGAGAGTGGAAAGCCGTGAGAGAGTGAGAGTGAGAAGGCACAGCCGCACAGATTAGGGATTTTAGGGTTTGCAAGAAAAAAAAAGGAACATATATATATGGGTATCCTATGGACGGCTAAGATCAACTAAAGAAATAGGGGATGGCTAAGATTAACTAAAGAATTAGGGTAAGTATACTGGGGCGGATCGCGGGGCTGATTTAAGTGTATACCATACCTAACCCTAACCCGCTGCGGGTTTTTAAAAAAAATACCATACCCGCCCCACGCCTCGGTCAAAGTCAAAATAACCCGCTGCTATCGGGGCGGGGCGGGACGGAGATCCGTGGGTACGGATTTTTTTGCCATCCCTAGTTGGAGACTTATTGAGGCAGAGAGAGAGAGATATACCGAGAGAGATGAGAGAAGGGACCGATGTAACATCCCGAAATTTTTCAGAACGTTAGAGGCTCACTCGATCAGATACACTAAGAGAATAATGTCCTCATAACCAAATGGACAGTCATCATCAGAGCAGCTAAACCAATAACTGTATTCTCAGTAGACTGTCATCGATGAAACATGAAATCTAAGTCTGAAAAAAATCTCAAATAACAATATTAACCCACGCCGGGGTTCTAATGACCAAGGCTAAACTTAAATTCTCTTTTTCCTTGCTTGGCTCTAATCCACATAGGCAACCTCAACATAATGCTGGTTATCACCTGCGGAAAGGAAGTCAAAGGAGAGTGAGTTTTTAAGAGCCTAGCACTACAAGAAAAAGTGGCTATAGCAGCGGTTAAAAAAACCGCTGCTATAGATTGAACAACCGCTGCCAAAGGCTTTCCCAGCGGCCCCCGACCGCTACTATAGGCTTTACTGCCATAGACATACAACAGCGGTCATACACCTTTACCGCAGTGGTCAACCGCTACTATATTGTTTCCAAAATTCGCCCTTTAAAGCCCTCCTATAGCAGCGGCCAAGATATGGCAGCGGTCTGTGACCGCTGCTATAGGTAGCCACCTGAATTCAAATTTGAAATTATGGAAGTGGATCGCCCCGCTGCGGTAGCATTTTTTGTATGATTCATTTATTTTTTATTTACATAATGCAAAACTTATGGCAGCGCCCATTGATCGCTGCTAAATAGATGCAATTTTTTTTTTATATAATTGTTGAATACAAATCAACTCAATTAAAGACCTGTAACCAAATCATCCGACCTATTAACAAAAGTAACGTACTTACTCAGCTTTATTAACAAGCCATAAGAATATCAAAGCCATGCACTGAAATGTCATTACATAAGACATTGTATAGTTACAAACAAAAGGAAGGTCAAGTTGCTCTACAGTTCATGTTAACTATAAACAATTTCACTAGAAACACCTTCTAGGGGGCAAAAGGCCTACATATATAGTGGTTCAAAAGATGAAACGCAACGCAATTTGCAACATCAATCACTCACACATCAGTCACTCCCATTTTTTGATCTATTTGCATTTGCCTCCACATTATCCTGGGATATAATCAAGCAACCATTAGTGTGCGATTCAGATGACTACCATGAAGTTTGTTCAACTTCCTTAAGTTAATAGAAATAAAAACACCAAGTTTCTCAAAGTGAATGACCATAAAAACACCTAGAAGAAAAGATACCAAGAGAACAAGGCTGACCAAGAGAACAAGAAATGCACAAGTTGATATGCTGAGTTTAGCTAGTACGGTAGGACTTATATAGTTGGCGCTCATCAACTTTACAAGCGACTTATATAGTTGGCGCTCATCAACTTTACAAGCAAGAGGGTCAAATAAACTATACAAAACCATCACTCAACTAACTCAATCCTTTCGTATTTGAATTCTGGAATTAACAACTCTCGACACTAATCAAACATAATATAGCAACCTGATTCGAGAGCATCTTAGCCCATACACTTTTCGTTAAGAGTACATCAATTCAAGCTCGTTCCTATTCTATTTTTCAGTTCTATTTTGCAATTAGTCTATTTTGCAAAAATAAATAAAGCATCGGTGGAAAGGAATAGGATGATTCAAATCACTAGTGCGAAGTCCGGAGAGAATTGTGCTGGGAAGGGAATAGTATAATAACCAGTTTATACAAATAGAACAAAGGAAACAATCTTTCCATAAGATTTGTGCTGGGAACAAACAAATAAGTAACAAAGAATTAACATTTTTATGGCAACCTTTAATGACACTTTTGATGATAAAACAAGGCCAAGGACCAACCTAAGTCACTAGTTTTTGGAGTGAAAGCAAAACCAAGAGATTGAAGACAACAAAGTTGTTGTATAATCACTAGTATACTCATCAAGCACATAACTTAAACAACGGTTCAAAGCAGAAGTATCAACCCATTTAGAAAAATTTGGTTACTCGGGGACAAACACAAGAGGGTGTGAATGGATTCTGTTCAAAGATCACAATAGTCTCTTTAATTACTGTATCTCAACCATTTTGCTTACCTATACTGGTCAAAGCCATCATACAATAAGACAAAGGGACTATTGATACATAATCCTTCATTCAGCTAAACAAAGCAGCAGTAAATCATGTTCCCCAGATAACTACAAAGTGTTCTTCCCTTGCAAAACTAAGGAAATTATAGTTTGAAGGCTTAATTATTTGGCATGGTCAATTCAACAAGTCAAAAAGATTACCTCTAAACAACAAAGTCCTACTTACAGGTGAAGGTGGAAAACCAAAAAGGGCAGTAAAAGAAAAAATACGGGAAAATAGAAGAACTGTAAAAAAACATAAGCTATAACGCACAACATTAGCCTTTACCAATATCAACTAATCTTTAAATCTTTCACGAAGAATTGCAGTTCAAATTCACATATGCAATCATTGTGTGTACCTGACTAGAACCAGTAGCAGGGTCTGTAAAACTATTCCCTGTAAGTCAGAGCCTCTTCCATCCTTGCCATTTGTGCCTTCATTTCATTCATTCTGGCCGGCTCCTCCTTAAGAGAACAAAGGACCACAAGGGAAAAAATAAATAAAAGGAGCCAACAGAGACTACTCGCCTTCCCCCTCCAAAAGAAATGAACAGATGAGGAAAGAAAGAGTCCTATTTCTTAAATATGCAGACTCGTATGCCCCTTTTCAACAGTATAAAGAAGATTATCAAAGTACTCATCCAATTAGATACTTCTCCTTTAACAAGTACAAGCTATATTTTCCTGGATCAAAAAGATCATCAAAAAGTCCAAATCTCAAAAAAAATAAAAATAAAATAACAACATTAATTTGCATGAATAACGCTGTAGTTTCCTTCATTGCAATGCCTCAACTATTTACATTCCATATTCAAGAGTTGAATGCAGGAGTATACTCGTTTTAGTACACACATACTCCAGTAGCCTATAAAAGGACGGAAATAAGTTTGCTTGAGTGCTTCAAATGAAATCCATCATTTAAAGAGGAAAGGCACTCAGGGTTGGACAATTTGGCCCCTAAACGAAGACAAATAGGTGAGCTCTTTCATACCCATCTCATTAATCTCTGAAACTAGTAAAAACTATGGTATTCATGGCGACGATACGAAAAAACACCTTAACTCCCTTTAGAATCTCAACACTTCCAGCAGCGTTAAACTTATTCTTGGTAGCTCACTTCCAAAATTTCAAAGATTGTGAAACTGAAAAGCAACTTTCCTGTAGAAATGATTTGAAAGGACTGAAGTCCTCCTCATGTCCTGCTTCCACAGAAACTTACTGATGATTCTAAGTATTAGAAGCGCTAGTGTCGATTCCATGGTTTTCCACACAGCATTCATTGGGATTATGAAGCATGAAAACCCATACAAAATACAAATACGACAGGGCGTTGATGGACATTCCAAAAGGCAAACTCCAAATTGAAGAAAGAAAAGACTTTGATAAAAAATAAAAAAAACTATACAAAAACATCTTAATTGTCATGGTATGGATCATTATAGTAAAATGTCATAAGAATTATATGCATAAAGACCAAGCAAGATAATCTGCATAGGCATTTGGACGTGCAATAGTGCATGCTAAATTGCACACCATGTAGCTCTCATCCGTGTTACACAGACACGGTATTTACCCCTACATACCTGTTTGAAACGATTCAACGCAGACATGTATATGAATATAAGTGTTCGATTCTACTCTTTTCAATCGGACTCAGCAAGTTCTCACTCGGGCCAGAAAAAGGGCAGAAGATGGAGATCAGAACGAATATGTTGGTGAAGCTTCGACCTGTATTTTTGCAAAGCTCGATTGCAGTGGAGATGTTTGAAGAGCTTCGGTAGTATGGAATGAGGTTAGCTCAAGAAACCTTGCTTGGAAAGATGTTTTTTACAACTCGCTTACAAGACGACATGCTTTCCATATTTGTGCTCGTAGTGTGTTCACGTGCACTTCGCTGCGGTTTTAAGTGGCTTCTGGGTCTTTACAGTTAGCATACGGGCAGTGGGCCTTTTCTATCAGTCAACATTGGACAATCTAGCTATGTGCACATCTCTTATCCAATATTTCTGACAGATTAAAGTGTTCCCAAAAAACACAAAAGAAGCTGAATAAAGATTCCAATTTTTTCATGCGTCCCGCAGCAGCTAATGCTTTAAGCATTTCCCACTACATTTGTAGCTCATATTTATGAAAATATGTTTCATAAATATGAGCTACAAATGTAGATTACCAAATACACTTAAGAAATTTGGTTGCCTTCTTTCCTGTTACATCTCTGTTTTGCTGTTAGAGTGAAGTGGTGCTTTCAATCCCAAAAACTATTAAATTACCAAATACACTAAAGAAATTTTGCCAAACAAGATGATGAATATTAAAGAAAATGGGTAGATGATAACAGGCATAGTATGACAAATGTACCTGCTACCAATTGCAGATGCTACCCTCGAACCATTTCTCAGATAATTAGAGACTACCATTGAAAACAAGACTAAGCAATATTAGGAGAAAATAGAACTTTAAAGTTTTCACCAGCGGCTATTGGACTTTAAGTGCAGCATATTTGGTTGGTTTTTAGCCAGTATTAGCTGTTCAAGCAATTTCGGTTTAATTATTTGACAACAGTTACAACACTTAGAAACAACTTTCCGTCACGAAATGCCCTGTCGTAGAGTCATCAGTCCAGTATGATGGCTGACAAAATGAGAAACAGAGAAAAATCAACAACCTGCTTTGTCCTAGCACAGGTGTTTACTCGTGAAGGTACAAATCAACACTGTATCATCACTCGAGAGGGTACAGATCAACAATGCATCGAGGTAATTTGGTACGATGGAAAAAAGGTGATATAATGAAGAACAAGCAGCATGAGAATGGGCATTCAGTCTTCCAAGAAATTGGGTTGGGTTCCTTTCGTGCTTTATAAATATAAATTGGGGTTGATAAACTTAGTTTGGGAAATATCATCAAAAGGCTGCATATCATAACAAAAACACAGCATAATCAAGGAGGAATTAAAATCTACAATCTGTTTTGTCCTCTTTACTTTACTCGAGAGGGTACAAATCAACACTGCATCATCACTCGAGATTCCTTTCCGTTGCACCAAAAGAATCATCAATCAACCGTATCAACTTTATGGTGTGTGTGCGTCTGGTGTTTCTGTGAGTGTGCGACTGTTGTGTGCGTGTGTTTCAGAGATAGGGAAATCGAGGGACAAAATCGAGAGAGGGAGATCGAGATCCGAGTTTAAAGTAACCTGATTGCTTTTGCGTCTGATTGTTTACGTCCTCTAATTGTGTTTGCGTCTGATTGTTTACGTCCTCTGATTGTGTTTGCGTCCGGCGATTCTTTTTGCGTCTAATTGTTTGTGTCTGGGGATTGTGCTTTTGCGTCTGATTGTAGAACCGAGAGAGGGAGATTGAGAGTCGAGTTGTGTGTGTAAGTGTGTCTGATGTGTGTTTGTGTTTGTATGTGTATCAGAGAGAAGGACCAGAGAACCATAGAGCTGATTGGGGAAGGTAACCTGATTACGTGAGTTCGTGGGATATATGGAACGCAAAAAAAGTGGGAGTGTCTATTGCAGCGGTATGCCCGCTGCCTAAACTTTTCTTAGCCGCTTGTATTGGGTTTTAATTGGCGCTGAGATTTCGCGGGCTCTTGGAGCGTAAAGTTTTCAGCCGCGAGCAATTTTTTTGTGAGATACGGCAGCGGTAAACAATAGCCGCTGCTGTATACCCTCTATACCAGCGGCTTTTATGGCCGCTGCTATAAACCGCTGCTATATATAATATATGCCAACGGTTTTTTTGGCCGCTGCTATAGGGAATTTTTCTTGTAGTGTAGTAAGGTCGATCAAAGATTTAAAACAATCAAAAGCGATTCGGACGATTTTACTTTTAAACCAAATAACAACTTTTAAAAACAGAGAAACAGAGTGATTCATATGATTTTCTATATACTATCAAATGATAATTTTAAAAGGATTTTCAAATAAAATCACAGTATGTAACACCCCAAACCTTGTTATTACCTAGCCGCTTAATTTATTTTAAGCGTGACTTTCATACGCAGGATTTAGCGTAGATTTTCGTGAGCGAAATTTTGTCGGTAACCTTTAGCGACTAAGTTTCGCTAAACCATAAGTTATAAATTAAAGATGGCAAATATAAGTGATATTGACTGAGATATTAGTGGCAATTAGTGTAAACGATATTTTTTAAAACTTTAAGTGATGATATTTCTACTAAGTGTCGATATTTTTGTTTTAGCGACCTTTAGTGACGAATAAGGAAGCGAGATAGCGTATCAAACCCATTAAAATTTTTCTAGCACATAAACTATAGCAAATAATTTATTTTGGACCTGTTTATAATAATAGAAAAGTAGCGGGTAAAATTTAAAATGACTAACGAAAGTCTAAGGGGGCTTTTTGTGATTTTTCCTATAAGGGTTTTTTTATATAAAAGGCTTGCATAACAATGCAGCCGTCCTTGGTTTTTCGTTGGATACCTTATTGAGGCCGAGAGAGAGAGGGATAGAGAAATACAGAATGAGGGTTAGAGAGAAGGCGAACGGGACAAGGAAAGAGATCAAGAAGTTTTTTGGCGATCTTCCTTGATTTTTCAGTGAGTTTTCTAAACCCTTTTCTTTTATATGTGATTCACGAAGTATGGTTCATGGCTGCCATGGCCCTGTTTCTCGCATGAAATAAATGGTTGTTGTATTTGGAAATGAAATGGGTCGTGAGTTAGAGAGAGGAAGTCAATCTGCTACGAGGGTGTGGAGCGTGGGTTGGAAGGGAAGATGGGTTTGAGTGGATCTGGGTATAATATATTGGTGGGTTCAAAGCAAAAAATGGATGCAAGAACTGTTACGAAATCTCTCTAGATAAATATGTATAGAACACGATATCCAAACAAAAAAGCACAAGACAACTGAGAGAACTCAAATCCACTTTGCACAAGTCAGATTTACAACGCTCCCTCACGTGTATCTCTCAACTGTTTTCCTACTCAAAGAAGGACACTTCTTTCTTTGCCTACCCAAAGAAAGACTATCCTCTCTTTCCTACTCAGAGAAGGACTCTTCTATCTTGGCCTACTCAAAGAAGGACTCTTCTCTCTTTCCTGCTCAAAGAAGGACTCTTCTCTCTTGGCCTACTCAAAGAAGGACTCTTCTCTCTTGCCCTTAAACACAATACAAGACACCTTACTTATAATTGGAGAAAGCAGTGATCTTCTCTCTCCAAGCAATGTGGGACAAGATGTCTTATATACTAAGGGCCAAGTTGCAACCTTCTTTGAGTAATTGGTGTGGGACACAAATACAAGACATATATCAACAATCTCCACCTTGGCTTGTATTAACAAACCACTCCATAAGAAAAGTGTAATATGCCTTCAGTACCTTCTTCATGTACTCCACCTTGCATCCCCTTTAAAGGTAGGGATGCACTCCACCTTGAACTCAGCAAGAAAGAAGACGAATCAAGTTCAACTTCTCTGTTGTGACTGTCTTCTTAAGCATATCAACTGCGTAGGTCCTCGGCCCCATCTGCCACTCATCGTAGCATATCGTCGATCCCTTGTCCAGCTGTAACACAGTAATCCCCTTACGTGCGTCAGCCCCATCCTTGGACACCAACGGGATCATCCACTCCAGTTGGCCTTCTTTACCCTCCATCATCATCACCCCGCAATATGGATTGAGCGTAGCGCTCGACTTCTCCAGGAATTCTATCCCAAGCTCATCCATGTCGATGATGTTGAAGTCGGCCTTCCCTATCTATCCGTCGATCCTTAAATCGATGTTCTTGATGACAACCATCGTCGGTCGCTCCTCAGCATTCACGGGCATGAACCAACTCACATTCTTAGTTAGTTTTAGCCCAAGCCACTCGGAAACCCTCGGACTCATGAAGTTGTGGGTGGCCCCGGTATCCACAAGCGATTCTTGAGTCTTCCCGGCAACGTCCACCGTTGCGTAGAGCAAGTCTCGTCTCTTCTTGCTCTTCTTCCTCTTGGCAGCTTCTTCCTTCAACTTCTGCACGAATGCATTGACCATCTACAATACTCCTATGCATGCCTTCCCATTGCTGCTGGAAGAATCCCCCTTGCTACCTTTGTGCTTCTCGAGGAACGCAATCATCTTGCCCTTGTGTGGGCAATCCCTTCTGTAATGCGGACCTGCACAGTATAAGCATCATCCTCTAAGCCCCACATGAGCCTTATGGTCACAAGAGTCACCATGCTTGCAACTTCCCTCGTGCTTCTTCTCCTCCTTGTGATGGCGGTGACGTCCCTCGTCCCCACTCTGCTCATCATCGGTTGCCTTGGGCGAACCACTCTTCGACCTACCGTCTCCCCCATCTTTGGCACGCTCGTGCCTTGGAGATCTCGGCCTCTCACGTTGCTTGAAGTCTCCTAACCTCTCGACAATCACCATGGCGGAAGCTAAATCGTGAGGTTCCCTTCGCCGCAACTCTGTGGCAACCCACTGCTGCAACCCTATATACATATATGTATGTATATATACATATATGTATGTATATATATGTCTATATGTATGTATATATATATACATATATATACATACATATAGACATATATATACATACATATAGACATATATATACATACATATACACATATATATACATACATATACACATCTATATATATATATATATATATATATATATATGTATATATATATACATGTATATATATATACATATATATATATATATATATATATATATATATATATATATATATATATATATAGTGCCAATGATGATTTCTGCCAAATTATTATTTTTAATGTGTTAATGTCTTTGCAATTTATCTATACGAAGTCAGATATGGATAGGATACGGGCTATTCGTGGCCGAGTTGGACGCCGAGCTACTCCCTCCCCGGTAGGTCCCACCTCGTCATTGCCCACTGATGACGAGACACAGAGTGCTCGCGTACAGCAGATGGGGCCCCAGCTCCAGCCCGACGCAGATTCATCCCACATGCGCATTGATTCTCCTTCTTCCGTGGGTTCTACCTCAGGTATAGTTGATAAGGGTGTTTAGTCAATTTTCGCCAGCCTTATATTTAAAGTATATTTGAACTGTATTGATGTCTGTGTTTTGTAGGATCTCAATGAGGCCGTGGCCCGACACGCGGGTACACATCGACCCCCAGCGTAAACAAGGAGTTACGCTCACCCAGGAGGGCCAGTAAGTAAAAAAAATCACATCATGCCTTATATTTAAAATTTTGGAGTGTTAATTTATATTTGAACTGTATTAATAAATTTATTTACTTCTTTGGCGGGATCCTGGAGAGTCAGGCGAGGACGAAGATCGGCGTTCTTGTGCAGGGGCGATTCTTCGAGCCACGGCTGTACTGGAAGGACTGGGATGCCGCTACGAGGGAGTCCCTATGGGAGAAGTGGCTGGTACGTTGAAGTATTTTTTTCTGCGATAGTATTTGTTTGATTAGAATTTAGTATTTAAATTAATTTGTGTTATTGAATGCCTTGCAGGAGGGGTTCCCGTTTGACTCGCCTGATCAGCAAGCGTTAGGGCGGCATGCCTTCTTTGCTTACATCAGCAAGAATTACCGTCGATGGCTCCACGACGCACGGGACCGGACGAAGAAGATGCTGCCCGAGGGTGTCCCGATGACAGAGATGAAGACATATCCCCCACATTGGATATCTCTGACTATATTGAGGGAGATGATAGATCGGTGGGTTACGGAACAGACAGAACAGAGATCCGACGCACACAGGGGGGGTCGGTGTCACACGACGTCGTCCGACACACGAATGCAATCCAGAACCCGTATCTGGAGGAGGATGAGGTCATAGCTCTAACGTATAATCAGACGCCCGTGCAGAAGAAGGACAAGGACGAGGCGCACCGGGCGGGCGACTATGTTTTGGATATTGCCTGGCAGATTGATGTAATTCAATTTGTTTAAGTTGTTAATTTTTTGTCTTTCTATCCTCAATGTCTGTTGCGTTAATTAATACTCTAACATATCTTTAAATCACTGTTTTTGCAGGCCTCGTATGAACAACTTAGGGGGTCCGAGCAGCAGTCCGGACAACCATCAGCGTCCACTAGTATAGGTGCGAGTACTGGGGCGTTAAAGCGATGGCTGGATACGCCGGAGGTCGTCAATCGGCCAAAAGGCCTCATACGCTACTTGCCTAGCACGACTACTCGTGCCGTGATAGGAGCGTCCCCACCCCCCGCTGCCCCTCCATAGACACCGGCTCCTCGACGTCCGTTGGATGAGGAGGAGATCCAGCGCATTGCTACGGTGGTGTTGAGGATGATCAGGGAGCAGATCGGTAGGGCACTGCTGCTGGACATGCCAAGCTGGCCCCGGATCAGCAGGATCCAGATCCGGGACTCTACAACCCCTGATGAGCCCTTTCTCGTGCCCGGTCACACCTTGTCACCTCCCCCCCCCCCCCCGTTCCCAGCTTGTCCCCCTGCCTGACTTGTACTCTTTCCCCCTCCCCTAACCGGCTGTATCCGGTTCCCGACTTATACATTTTTATAAAAAAACATTTTTTAAAGTTGATTATGTATAGTTGTTTGTGTCTTAGGGATTGTGCGTTGTTGTTGAGAATTGAATTTTTTATTACAAGTTTGGGCATTGGAAAAATAAAAAAAAAAATTAAAAATAGACTTTTAGCGACGGATTAATTCCATCGCTAAAAGTGTACTTCATTCTAAGATTTTTAACGACAGAATATTCCGTCGCTAATTTCACTAAAAAGAAAATAAATTAAAATACGTAAAATAGAATTAGAGGCGGAAATTCCGTCGCTAATTTATAAAAATATCCGTCGCAAAAAGTTCAATATTAGACGACGGATTTTAAAATTCCGTCGCAAAACTTTTAGTTACGGGCTTTTATACGAGAGACTTTTAGCGACGGATTTTCCCGTCGCTAAAATCCCTATTCCTTGTAGTGATGGTTTTTCGACACTTTACTGTTACTTAAGCTAATAATGAACTACTATATCATAATGTTTAAGATATGTACATGTGTTATTCTAGACGTAAACACTCTAAAGGCGCTCCCAAATTCTATATCTTAAAGTTAACGCTCTTGAACTTGCTTTCGCACTTAAAGTGTTCTCTTCATGTGCTACTTTATGATGTTTGGCTCTTCATTGCACCATTTTGTGATTTCTATTTTCAATACATAACAATGTAATACTGAGGACTTGAGTTAGAGATTACAAGAGAAGAGAAAGAGAAGAAGAAGAGAGTATGATCGAGAAAGAAGGATGTCATATCTGAGCAGTCCTTGTACAATGGTAAAAAGACATTAAAGAACATAAGTTCCTTAGATAAGGGCGGCAACTTGACAATAAATTGTATCTTTCTGTTCTATGGGCGGAGCAATCTCTTCTAGTGATTGGGTTTGGGTATGAACATGATGATCCGTGGGCTACCAACATGGATTTGTTCAAAGATTTCATTGACATCAACTGGGTAGTCACCTTCCCTTTTATGTTGTTTAACGTTCTTGTTATTACTTCTTAGTTGTTTTTGTCCCCAGAATGTGCTTGAAGATTCTCTCTCTCTCTCTCTCTCTCTCTCTCTCTCTCTCTCTCTCTCTCACACACACACACACACACACACACACATATATGTATGTGCTCACACACATGCTAGCCATTGGAGATATCCCCACACTTTATATGTTTTCTTTTTCTTTTGGAAAAATCTCCTAGTTATAAGCTCCTAAGCAATGGCATGATAATTTTGATGGTGCGATGACCTCAAATGGCTTTTCTTTTAATCAAGCTGATAAATGCATTTATTTCACGTTTTATGATAAAAACTCTGGTGCGATTATATGCTTACGTGTGAATGACATGCTCGTTATAGGAACCAACATTTAGGTAATTCCATTGAGGTAATCAATGAAACAAAAAATTTCCTTTCTTCTATGTTTGACATGAAAGACTTATGCAAGGCAAACGTTATTCTTGGAATTAAATTGAATAGAGTAAGTAATGGCTATACAATTTCTCAAGAACATTTCGTAGAAAAAGTGTTACGGAAATTTGGTCATTTTGACTGTATCCCTATTAGCACTCCATATGATTCTAGTATTTAATTGAAAAAGAATAAAGATATTGATATATCTCGGTCTGAATATGCTCAAATAATTGGTAGTCTCATGAACTTGATGAATGGAACTAGACCTGACATAGCATATGCCGTAAACAGACTTAGTTGATACATGCATAAATCCTGATGGGGATTATTAGACTGCTTTATATAAAGTGCTTAAATATTTAAAAGGCACAATGAGCTATTCTCTATGCTTTCGTGGATTTCCTGCAGTATTAGAAGGGCATTGTGATGCAGACTGGATCTCTGATGTAGATGGGATAAAATCTACGAGTGGGTATATTTTTACTCTCAGAAGAGGATCAATCTCTTGGAAATCTTTCAAGCAGACTTGCACAACTCAGTCTACTATCGAATCTGAGTTTATTGCCTTAGAGGAGGCAGGTGTTGAAGCAGAGTGGCTCAGGAACCTACTTGCTGACATCCATTTGTGGATGCGACCAATTCCATCTATGTCGATGTTGTGTGAAAGCCAGGGTGCGATAGCCAGCGCTAAGAACAAAGCCTATAATGACAAGAGTAGGCACATTCGCTTAAGACATAACTTTGGGTGGCATTTGCTGAATGATGGGATTATATCCCTCAATTTTGTGAAGTGAGAGTTGAATTTGGCCGTTCCTCTGACAAAACCATTAAGCATGAATTGAAGCTAGTGAAAAATACATCGAGGGGAATAGAACTTATGCCTAGACTAGAGGTCAACAACGGTGGGAACCCAATCTATGTGAGTGGTGATCCCAGGAATTAGGTTCGTATGGGTAATAATAAGTCACTGGTTGATCAGTTGAGACACTATCCAAATTATATAATGACAATGCATTCCTATGGAGCAAGATAGTGTATAACTGCAACATTGGAGGCTGAGCATTAGCTCTTAATGAAATCCATAGCCCAAGTTGGGTGGTGTATTTAATTGCAGTACACACTTGATGGAATCACCTATATGAGTGTCGAGGTGGGGCGCCGCCTCTATGAGAACTTAGGCAGGTTCTCTAGAGCACTCATGAAATCTAGGTATGGCGGATGGCCAAAACGTGCAAAACAGTGATGAGCAGCTTTGCCTAGGGTTTGTAGTGTGGGTAGTATATATTCCTGGTCCACAATCAGGAAGGAGGTTCATAGAATTTTTAAATTTCACCAAGTTCTTGTGAATCAAGTCTGATCAACCCTATGCATTGGTTCATAGTCCAAAAGACACAGGTGCTTACGCATTGCTTGCTTATGCTTTAATCACCACTCCAGTCCTTTAATTTTTGCCTTTGAAATATGTGGGGGATTGTTGTATTTGGTAAACAAATAACAAGATATTTCAAAGCCAAAAATTTTATTTAAAGCTTTTCTGAGATTCATTGACCAAAATGACGTGAATTTATTAGCAGACCAATTTGGAAATGATTCTGTCTGTCCAAATCAATTAGCCATTTTATGTCTTAAGACACGTCTCAGAATTAACTCCTCGTTTGTCCAAATTATTTAGCCGTTATAAGTCATTTACCTTATTTAAGCAGTTGACTTTTCCTAATTGCCATATTTATTCTATATACCTTATTTACGCAGTTGAATTTTGCTTACACTGTTTATCATATTTACGTTGTCTGTTTTCTCACTATAAAAAGATGAGCTCTTCTCTCATTTTAGACACACTGAAAGTCATCAGAGCTCTCTCCCTCTCTCTTTATACAAATCTATGTTCTCTTATATTTTTCGGTGGTAAAAGCAACCAAAGAGCTGTTCCTATTAGCATTCGTTATTCGAGTGCTCGTTAGCGAACAAGAGACTGCTGAATCCTATAAAGGTAGCTGTCCGAGACCTTGAGCACCAAGATATAATATTCGAAGGGGGCGAAACTACTCTTAAGGACAGTGTAACCCACCTCTCAGTCTGCTCGAGTTTTCGATAAGTTTTCTACGATAATTTTCTGTTTTTAACATAGTAGTTTCCTATTTTTTTTTTCCTTACAATCTGGATGAAGCTGTGACGAAGCAAGAGCTGTGCGAGGTTCCGGGTGATGCTCCAGGGCGAGAACGTCTATGATAATGGAGAATCATGCGAAGCATGAAACATTGGTGTAATCTGACATTGTGGCCACGTACAGTGTGCTGAGTTGAACTGAGATGAGCGGAAAGGAACAGTCTAGATAATCCTTTTCAGGCCTTGGAGTTGATCTATCCGTGGACATGAGATGAGTAATGGAGAAAAGGCCTTGGAGTTGATCTATCCGTGGACGTGAGATGAGTAGTGGAGAAAAGCAAAAGCTAGTTTTCCCAGGCCTTGGAGATGATTGGTTGGGGTTCATTAGTCCCCGGATGTTTAAAAGCCTTTGTTATTTCGCCCATTGCAGTGTGGGCCTACAGTACGTGGGTTATAATTTTGGGACCAGAGGACCCAATTTAAATTTAGGCTTTTGTTTGATCCAATTAAAAAATAGAACGTGTTGAGGATGAGGTGTGCGTTAACCTATCCTGTAGACTCGGTATCCCTGTAAAGTTCATGTAGTCGGTGCATTCTTTGGGAGAGTTCCATGTTACAAGATGGTAAGTCTTGCTTCTTGGGGAGAAAGTAATGGGTTCTAGTGAGAATCATGTCAGAATCGTAATAGATTACGCATCCTTGTGTTGCGTGTTTTCCTTAAGATTGATTATGAAGCTGTGATTGAATTGTCATTCAGCTGTCTGTAGTTCCATATATCTAGTTCAACAGGGGGCAAATATGAGTTAATTGAATGTGCTTCTTCCACTTTCATAGGTCGAGTTCTTTTGTAAAGTTACTGGCTGCATTGCTTGCCAGTCGTGCTTGACTGGTTACTCTTAATATGTCAAGTCAATGAATAATGCCTCAATTGAAGTAGAAAGTTGTATACTGAGTTAGAGATTCTTTTTAAGGACTATCATTGTCTTCCTATGGATCACTTTATCATGTTTGTGAAACAGCTTTTGGAAAAAATTTGCTCTGCACCTGAGAGACTGAAGAACAAGAAGATCTATTTCTCTTTGTGGTACAAGCCAGAACGTTACTACACGGAACTTTGATATATCACATGCTTCCTGATCTTGGAAGACTCCATCTTTGTCGTACAAGCCAGAAACAAGATCTGTTACTTGTTCTGACTTTGCTGTTGCAAGTCCAAGCAAAGTCATTCTTTGTTCTGCGTGTTTCATGAACTTTCAAACCGCAATGAGGTGATGCTCATAATTATTCTTGTACAACTTGTTTTATGTGGAAACTCCTGGTGAAGGGTTTCTGCTATCATGAGATTACGTAGTTCTTGGCTTAAATTACTAGATAAAGCAATGATCTGTGAACTTTCAAGCTTTTGGCCTAATGGCGACACCTTTGACAAGCAGACCTCTCTTCCAAATCCCGGCTTCAGACTCATAGAGGGAGAATTGTATATCTCCTACATTATCAGGTACTGCCATAAACTTCCCTGCCAGGATCTCTATCCATTGTCCCCTTTCTTTTTCCATCAAGTTTTCCTTGTGCTCTTGAGTGCATCCATCTGGAAGAATGAGTCTAAGGTTCACTGGAACTTCCCACCCATAAGCAGGTTCTTTTAGCATCACCACAAAGAAAACTTCGTGCACAATTCCAGGTGAAAGATTTGTGGTCTCAAATCTTCCGTGAACTTCTAGCCAGCAAACCTTAAGCATTTCGGCAACATCAACAAAGGCATCACTACAAAATGACAAATGATCAGTGTGGATCTAGCTGCGTTTATTGTACTTCTTTTCTGGTTTTCTGTAAGTCACTAGCAAGTCTGATACTAGGAATTCTTCTAACGCACTAATAATCCTACATGTCAAGTTTGCACACTTTTAACAAAGTGGTGAGTTTGCTCGCAACGTGCACCACCTCTCATTCTGTCTCAAATATTAGAATCCTTTAGTAACGGGATATAATAAGCTCGGGAAAAATCTCATATGATTTTTTATAGATTAGTTGGAGGGCAGGTCTCTTGTGGCCAAGTGATATACTCAAAACCTCACAGTGATTCTGGATCTATTTTCACCTTCCATATCTTGGAAAATAAAGATCAATAATTTAAAGCCTGTGCAGTTCATTTGTCTTTTCATAACTATACTTGTATTACCTCGTTTCTTTGAAGCTAGGCCAGCGCCAATAACGCTCGTGAGCAGCCCATGTGATTGTCAGATCCCTTGCAAATAACATGAAGCAGTTGTGGTCGGATGTCCTTTCAACCCAATACTTCTGCAGAAACCAGAAAAGATCATGAGAAGTTGTAGCAGGTAGGTATAACCGTATAAGGGGTACATACTTGGGCAGTAATTTGGGATATTGTAGATACTCCCATCACTACGGGGCATGTGGAGGGCGAGGAGTTTGCAGTCTTACTCCGTTGCTGCTTAAGAAGACTTGCCTTTCTCTTCTTGTTCAAGAAGACTCCAGCATAGAGTTGATCAAGCAGCTTCTCAACGGAAGACCTGTCTATCGGTATGTCTGCATCTTTCAGGATGGCTTCACAGTTATGAGGCTTCTTGGGTGACTTCCGTTCAACTGTGTCACCGTTCTCTGAAGGTTGTTCTGTCTGCCTGGGCTCCCTAGGGGCCTGTGGAGGGGGCGTCGCAGGAGCCTGTGGCGGTGGAGCGGGCGGTGCAGGGGCCTGTGGCGGCGATGGGGGCGGCGAAGGGGCCTCATCATTTGATGGGCACAGTCCCATATCTCACAAGATAACTACTGTCTTCTAAAGCCTGTTTCTTATAAACGAAGAACTTAAGGTTATTATAAGCATCCATTCTGCATAGCAATAGCCTGTTTCAAGCACAAAATTCCTTGTAAAAGCAAGGTCATGTCTCAGGACTTCAATAGATTCTCAGGCTGCGTAAGATCTTTGAGCTATGGAAATTTATGTTAATAAGCATACCCGGCCCGTCGAGGGTACCAGTCACTAGTATCTGTAACTGGCACTTGTTATACATAATGTCCAACACTTTATTTGCCGTTACCCCCAACGCCAGATTTAATCGAATATGGTCTATTGACCACCTTAGTACCTTTAGGGAAAATGAAACTTATAGTACTAACATGAGATACTTTGTGAAAACAAAGGCCAAAATAATGACCACTTGAACTAAAAATAGAATCTCTACTTAATTAAGGCTTTTGAGGAAGTGACGAGAAAAAGTGATTTCTCTCTATGTTTTACCATGCAAAACATAAATATCTACCATATTTTTAATATAACACTATAAGGTTCATTATCTTGTAAGAAGATGGAGCAATGGAACATAATCGGGTTTTGGATTATTCGTTCTCTCTTTTATGCACTCATATTGGTGTGGGAGTTTGCCTTGCTCATAATGAAAGATCATTTTGTGAGAAAAATGAGTATTGTTCTCCATAGTTGACTTGAGAAGATTTCTCATGTCGTTGCGTTGAAGTCACATTTAATACAAATGAATAGACATGGAGCCCAAATATCACTTTCTTATGTTAGATATACCGTCTTAAATTGGCAAAATTTTTTGTGGGAAAAAATTTAGCTGCTACCCCTGTTGGAAGATTCTTCCTCCTACCCCCTATATAGCGACAATCAATTGTCTCTAAATATGTCTAGTGACTTTTATTTAGTGACGCTATAAAAGTGTTGCTAATAATTGTCACTAAAAGTGTTAGAAAAAAAAGTCACTAGAAATATTTAGCAACGATTAATTATTACTATACACAGGAGCGGACCTATGTTGTGGCCGGGGGGGCTGAAGCACCCCCTCACTTCTGGAAAAAAAAAATTTGGTTTTCGGGAATCGCACCACCCCGTTCCCAAGACGCAGTTCCCCATCCCGATACCCCGTTCCCGAGACGCCGTTCCCCATCCCGATACCCCGTTCCCCGAGACCACAACTCGGCGCTCTCTCTCTCTCTCTCTCTCTCTCTCTCTCTCTGTGATGGACAGTGGACGTAACGACCGACGACTAGATCTGACATATTGTCGGCGACGCCACGCGACTGAACGGTCTGAACCCACTTTGTAGATCTCCGACCGACAACCAGATCTTGAAGAAACGGCACTCCGCCGGCGACCAAATCTCCGAGTCTTTGTTCGGCGTCCAACCACGCGACCAGTCACCTGATCTGCTTGACGGAGTGCCTCACCTAGTCACCCTGTCGGCTGCCGGCGACCGCGAACTGCTGCACAAACGATTACTGGGATTTGCTACTGGGAATTTGTCTGTTGTATGTTGCTTCATCCCAATTCGTGGTAGAGCTGCATCCAGCCGTGGTGAATTTGTTTATTGTCTGTTGTCTATTGAGTGTTGTCTACTTGAGACTTGAGTGCTTGACGGAGTGGCCCACTGTTTTGATAAATTATCGTTAATTTATTGTTATTATTTATTTTATATTTGTATGTTGATGCTTATGGGACTTGGGTTATTTTGCATGTATATAAATGTCAATACAAATATATTTGTACATTAAAAGTATCATAAACCTAGAGTTTAATTCTAAAATTTTGAGTATCGAAACATTGGTATAATTTAATTTCAGTGATTATATAGAGATTTAGTAAAGTTCTTAAATTGCGTTTAATTCAGTGATTATATAGAGATTTAAAAAAATCTCTATATAATATTATTTTGCTATAATATTATTTTATTTTTTTTTTTGGTGCATTCGATAGAATTTTTGCACCCCCTGAAGAAAATTTCTGGTTCCACCCTGACTATACACAGGATTGGAGGGAGATTTCTACTGTCCGGGTAAGAGCCAAAATTTGTTGTTTTTTGTGTGGTATAGCTGAGTAACCTTGAGAATAACTTTTGCATCTGTCATTGGCCACGAGTAACTGTGAAACTGCTCTTTCTTGTCGCAGATCGCAGGTTTAATTCCGCGATTGACCGTGCCCAGGATTAAGCGTTGAAAATAGTTGTTTCCCTTAGTCTTCTCTGAAGTTTATCACATCCCATCTTAGGATTCTCTAGTTTCCAGATCATCGATCCATTAGAGAAGTTTTTATTCTGATTCCAGTGGTTTGATGAAGATGATTAGGCATCGATCCATGCAATTGGTTGTTCTAATGGCTGGCAACCGCAACACAATAGCAGTAGGCTGTAATGCTTGACTTTGAGAGCGATTACAAAGGCTTCAAGTCATATGCAATCAGGACTCTCTAGATTTGAACACAGGGAAGTACCCCAGAATCTTCCGCAACAGACCTGGAAAACTAGTTAGGCCTGAAGCTATTAGAGCATCAAAATAGAGAGTTACGAAAGGTTACCAAAATTGATGAACACGTCCCAAAGTCAAGCGGAAAGACGACAGAAGGTACCTCTTGTGGAGTACGACAAGAGGGATTTAGGTGAATCCAGAACCTATTCAAGGGTGTAACATGGATATAAAGTTAGAAAGAGCGAGGGAAAGCTTTAAAGGATCAGTGATGGAGGCAAAGGACTTGGAGTTGAGGGTAGAGGGTAGAGGGTAGAGGGTAGAGGAGAACCTCTGGGACCAATGTTGGTCTGTAATCAGTGAGCACAACACAAAGAAAGTCCATCGTTTACGTCAATTCCCAATCGCTTTTATATTTATATGGCTAGTTCATCCAAGATTTTTTTTTTTTTTTGGTGCAATAGTTCATCCAAGATGAAAGGCTAGATTGCTAAAGCATGATGTAAGTTGTTAAGTTCAGTAGCATGGTACCATCGCCATGATTTGGCGAAATTGTTGATTATTTTTTTTTCACACGTGAGGAGTGTTACAGAACGGTATGGAGCCCAGACAATTGCTTCACAGAGGTCATGCTAATCATGTCATAGCGGTGTAGTTTGCGAAAACAAAAGCATCAGCTACTTCTATTTAAAGATTGGAATCATTTGAAAATGGATACTAGTTAGTCCATTGGCAGCTGCACCAGCAGTAAAAGCAGTAGTAGCATTAGAAGTAACAACTTCGCACTAAAAAAAATATAAGTAACAACTGCCTAAGCTGGATTTCGAAAGGCTGGGACTGCAAAAGATTTAGAGTTTACTGTTACTGATTAGCTAAGTTAGTCACTTGATAGCTCTACTTCTTTGAGTTCTAAACCAGTTAGTCAGCAGATCTCTGCAATGCAAAATTCTGCAAGGTGTCTTCCTTTGCTTCGTAGCTGTTTAGGACTGAACCATTAAGCAGATAGTGAAACTTATATGTCACTAGGTGCATCTATAGCAACAAGAGTGTATTTAGCCCTGTCAAAGTAGAAAAAAGTAGTACTTGTGGTAACGACAGAAGCACTTTCACCCAAAGTTTATTAGCATTCTTGAAACCAAGGAATTTATTAGGGGAAAAGAAATATAAAAAGACCCTGACCACACAGCCTATATATAGTGAAAACTCATTGCAAAGTCTGGTAACACTGCTACCTACGGTGTTTTCGGGTTGATTTTGATCCCTGCAAGAACCATGCTACCCTTCCACCAGTCAGTCTCCACTTCAAACATGCCAAACTCCATATTTCCTCCGGCAATACTGTTGGAGACAGAGAACTCTCCTCCGGGCAGCTCTTGCCAGACGTCGGGCTTCACTCGGTAGGGCTCAAGTATCGTGCTATGGCAAAAAACCTCTTTTCCATTTACTCTCACCTTAAACTTGATCGGGGCAGAATGCCAACCAAATGCATCTACCTGAAACTTCACGATATAGTGTATCGTGTAGGTTGTAGTCACTCGTTTTTTGAACAGCGAGAGATCCATTTTCCCGGTGACTTCAATCCAGTTCACTTGTTGGAGCATTACACCTTCGCAAAACCTGGATGCTCGCAAAAAAGAAAGAATCAGATTTATGGTCTAAATCATCTCTATGTTAAAGGAAAATGTTTTGGTCGAGAACAATCATACTCGTAAAAACCAGCGTACGTAATGTCTATTTTCACATCCTAAATGTGATGCTTTTCAACCAAGGGGGTTGGTTGAGTTGGCAAGGGGCCTCGAGGTCCCGTGTTCGATTCCTCCCCCCTGCGGTTACTCATATTTGCAGTTCTAATATTTTCAAAAAAAAAATGTGATGCTTTTCAGAATCTTATTTGCCATTAGACGGCTAAATGAGGAGTCGATACGTATTTTGTGCCACATGCTCGCTCCTAATTAACTGACGAAATTCACGAAAATTCTTAAAAAGAACTCCTTCGAAATCAGCGTAGATGCTATCGACTATCGTTCTAATCACCAGATTGGAGGGAAAAGTGACACTAAAGATCTCCAGTGTCACTTTTGGTAATCTTTCATAACAGGGGTGGCAAGATTGCTACTTCTTCTGTTGCTGCAGAAAATGTTTCTTACATAACTAATGGCTATAGTACTTCCAGAAGTGCAACTCGCATATCTGAATATCTACTGTAGAAGGTAGGAACAGCAGTACTCACTGGGTTTCATCTTCTCCAAGTGTTACCCATTGCCAATAACGAGGATCATTGCCCCAAGTGATGCTTAGCGCTCTGGCAGGGATTCTGTATGATCCTGAAGAATCCGAATCTTTAATGTAAGAGCGATTCTGTTCACAATTAAGAGAAAAGGAGATGGTGTTAATCACTCTCGGAGAATAACAAGTTAACGCCAATATTTAGGATGTCTAATTTCCTACAATTGTCCAAACAAGCCCTGATGCACATGCAGCTAAAGTGGTGTCGCCACAGAATTGTGCAACTCCAAACAAGCCATGATCAATGGCTACAGCAAGAATGAGGTTTTGTATGGCCATGGTGATCAATGGGGAGAACCATATCCCTCCATGCAGTGGGCGTGTGGCTTCCTCGCGATAATTGTCACCGTTGCCACGTGAGAGTTTAAACAAGATCACATAAGAAGCGTGTGCACGTGCGCATGCGCGCACTGTGTAAAGGAGGATGACAAGCAATCAGTAACGGAATGTGTGTGCGCGCGCACCGTGTGAGAGAATAATAGGCAATCGAGATCAGAATGTGACTAGAACAGTTCTACTTACGCCTTCCCAGTGGGGACTGGTTTGTTGTGTGGAATCCATGTTTCAATCAGGATAGTGTTGCTTGTACTGAGGAGAATATGTGGTGGACTTGTAGATGGATGCTGGATTAGGCGAGGAACAACCCCAGGGGTGTTACATGTACCATTTATTTGCTGGATCACAACTCTCATTTTCCGTGTTAAAGATAGATACAAAGATTGGGTGTGCTAGACAAAAATAAAGCCATAACTTTACTTTGTTAAAGATAGAGACCAAAGTACTTTCCAAGTGGCAGAGGTGATTCATGAGATAGACCATTGAGATAGAATGGAATATATGAAACCACTTAGATTGATAATCTTACTTTTTGAGAGATTTTGTTCGTTCCATGTAACTACAGGATTAAACAGAAACAATTGTAGCTGCCATTGAAAGTCATTTGGATTGGGCTAAGTCGAAACTGGGATTGGAGTTACCATCTTTCCCCACTTAGAAATCATTTTGTGAAATTAAACATGTTTGTAAACGTAATTCAATCCGCTATTTTTATGACATTCTAAAATTTTACGTAAAAGAGGTTGTGTGTTACTCTTTTGGCTATTGGTGTTAGGGATAGGGCCTCGGGTGAGTTGGGGCTGGACTTTTTTTTTGGGGGGGGGGGGGGGGGTGGATCGGAGGGCGTTTCAGAGGCAATTCGATTTGGATCTCATTCCGGTCTACTGGTTCGAGGGTGGGGCTGGGGTACCTAGGATCCCTTTATTTTGATTTTTGCTCCTGTAGTACTTGTTTTTATTTTCTCCTTCCCCTTAACAATACGGTTTAAATGGTTTCTTGATATGGCGGTGGAATGTTGCAGATCTTGTGAGATGGCGACCCCCTTGTTTTGTGATCTGAATTTCACGGGGTGGTGGGTTGCCCTCAAATTTTACGGCCGCTTGCGGATTTTATTTCAGGTTGTCTCCGCATTGTTGTGTTTAGAATTTCTAAGAGCCATGGGATATCACGACTCTGATTCTGTATATTTTCAAAATTGTAAAGCCAAAAGGCCCTTGAAAAGTGTAATGCCAAAAGCTGGCCTCACAAACTCTTATTATTATTTATCTTATCGGTGCTATTCTTTTGTTTACCGATAATAAAGGTTTTGAATATCTCGTTCATGAACATGTTGAATGTAGCTAGAAGTTTTAACTGTGAAAGGAATATTTTGAACGTTTTAACAGTTTCGTCTCTACGCTTCAATCCATATACTTATTCACATGTATGAAGATATCTACGGTTTTACTCACAAAAATTGGGTTACGTCTCCTATGGTATTCATCAGAACATTGACATGTCCAGTCAAAACGGGTGCTTCTCTCTCTTTCATGTTCTCCTAACCAAGGAAATACTACTAAAGATAAAAGCACGAAATCCCAATATTTTCTTGCTTTATTTTTTAGATAGTCTAACTTGGTATTTGTTAAAAAAAATTAAAAAAAAGGAAAATAAGAAACTCAGTGTTCTCAAAACTTGAGATTCAACAGTAGTAGTTGGAAAGGGTAAGCATTGCTTTTAGTTCTCTTGGATTTCTGCACTTTTAACGCAATGAAGGTGGTCTGGATGACTACAACATTCTTTTGTGACACTGCAGCATTCTTGTGGAAGGACTTGTAGTCTTTTACTTTTGCATTAAGGATGAGTTTACTTGCATTATTTCTTGCTTTTTTCACGAATCTGCTTTGTCACTTTATTCCTTGAGGCACCTTCAATCAAGTAACCTATATTTTGAAGTAAAGGTGTAGGAATCATCCTTCATTTCCCCCAAGCAATTCAACTAAGAAAGTGGGATTCCAATGCTTGTGCCTTCTCGATCAATCGAGAGGGAAAGATATGTTCTGATTTACGTACAATGTACTATTTTGGTACGTTAAGTTAGAATAAGTTTGAAGCTTGTGATTCTTTTATGTAAAACTTGTCCTACGTGGCCCGACATGTTAGTTTTTATAAATCGGGTCGATCTAGCGGCCATTGATTTTTTACACAAAAATTAATGGTACATCTTAATTACAATGTACTATTTTGGTACGTTAAGTTAGAATAAGTTTGAAGCTTGTGATTCTTTTATGTAAAACTTGTCCTACGTGGCCCGACATGTTAGTTTTTATAAATCGGGTCGATCTAGCGGCCATTGATTTTTTACACAAAAATTAATGGTACATCTTAGTTACACCTTAGCCTTTGTACAAAACAAGGATGGAGGAAATTGATATAGTCTATCCCTAAAAAGTTCGTTCTACGTTCGAACTCTGCTCTACAATAGAGTGCTATAAAAACAAGTTAAGTCCCCACAATCATTGAAGGGGGTGCAGAAGGACGCGTAAATAGCCGCAACTATTTTTCTATTTAACATCTGTTGTTTTGGTGATGTCAAGTAGTGAATACACAATGTAATTGAAACAACGAGTTCTTTTTCTTCTTCTTTTTTTAATATATTTTGACTTGGTGTTTGAGATTGTTTGTATAAGTCGACCTGCTTAAAACATGTTTGGCAAAAGTAACAAAGTGTTTAAAACATCTCCAAAAAGCAAAAATATGTTTGAACCATAAACCATACTTTTGTGGTCTATGGTTGTAAACATCTTTAGATATAAACATGTTTGACCAACCAAGCTACTAAATTACTTCCACATTTCTTACAAAATGGTATTGAATGTCACTTTTTAGGCAATTTAATTTTAAGGCTTAAGTGTTTGTTTCGGGGGAGCCATTTATACTCTCTTGTTTTTTTTTTTTTTTTTGGCTCTTTGCACATCACCTCAAAGGAACTATCAATTATTCTTTTACCTTAAGCAATTCACCTCAGAGAGTAGGAATTCCAATACTTGTGCCTTCTAGATCATTCAAGAAAGTGATAATTGCAGAAACCACCCTTGTGGTTTGGGCCATTTGTAAAAAGATCTCTACTGTTACAAAAGTTACAAGAAGACACATAAGCTTACAAAGGTGTTCTATCATAAAATTTTCGTAACGGAATGATGAAAATGTCTAAATTGCCCCTCTATATAAATCAAAATGCATCAAATTTTCTTTTCCAAAGGCATAAAAAATTGGTGGTAAACTCAATTCCACCTGGGTTCATCTCAATCCAAAGGCATCAGAAGATTTAGGGTTTTTTTGTGGTGGGTGCTAGGCTTGTGATGGGTGCTTAACGCTAGTGGTGGCGGCGCAGCAAATGGCTGGGCTCAATCGCGGCAAGACTGGCAGTGGCTGGGCTCGATCGCGACGGGGCTGGCAGCAGCGTAAGTAGGGATCGATTGGGCTGCCTCGAACGGTAACGACACTAGATGTGGCTGATTTACCCGGATTGCACAAACTCAAATCTAGAGTTTTAATCGCACAATGCGATTTGAAACCCTAGATCTTCGTTTGTGCGATTTAGGTTCGATGCGACTTGTTGTGCGATTAGGATTCGGTGCGACTGGGCGGTGATGGCAGCTACGATATTGGGCAGTGATGGAAGTGGCGAGATTGGGTGGAGTTGTTGACAATGATGGGATTGGGTGCAGTAGTTGGTGGCGGCGGGATTGAATGAGGCAGATGGTGGTGCCGGTTGTGGGTGGTGCAGGTGACAAACGGGGTGGTGGAGGTGGGATTGTGAAGGGGCTTACACCAGCGGCGTGATGACGGGGCTGGCAGTATTGTAGGCGCCCAAGGTGGGTGGTGGAAGACGGTGCAATGGAGGCTAGGGTGGCGGTGGCAAAGGTGACAGCTAGGGTCAGGTTTTGTTGGAATTGGAGAAGAATTTGTGACTTGTTTGGGATAGATAAAAACGGGAGGGTATTTTAGTCTTTTTAAAGTATAAATTATTTACTTAACTCATTTTTCAAGAGTGTGAAGAGCACCCTCCGTTAATTTAGACGACTTGTCTAACAGTTGCAACAAAATAAGCATTAGAGGGAGACCTTTGCAACTTTTGTAACAGCAGGGATCTTTTTGCAAATGGCCCAAACCACAAGGGTGGTTTCTGCAATTATCCCTTCAAGAAAAACGAGATATACTTATTTATGTACAATTTACTAATTTGGGTACATTAAGTTAGGATATGTTTGAGGTTTGTGATTCTTTTTGACGACCTGACAAAAAAAGACCCAGACCCGCAGGTTGGTTCGTAACTGGCCAAAAAACCCAAGTACGGGTACCTATTTGGAAAACCCATTGAAAACAAACCCGGCGGACCATAATTTTTGGGTTGGTCTAGGTCGGATACGATTTACCTGGGCTAACCTGAATTTTTTTCTATATAAAGGAGTGCTAGGGTTTTCATTCACTCATACTTCTCTCTCATCTTCTCTTGCACCGATCCTCCCTCCCTCTCTCGCACAACAGTCAACATCTCAGTCTCTCACGACATTGATGTCTCTCAGTCACTGGTCAAATGCATTGACAACCAAGCTACTCCACATCAACTCAACGGCGTCCCATCATCCAGATCTACCACCATGCCGCCACTATCGTGTCCGATCAGATCCATCGCTCCGCCACCACCGTCTCCAATCATATCTATTTGTATTATTTGTGTTTTTTTATATGTATTTAAGTATTTTGATACTTCAGAAGTAGGAATTAGTTTCTAGGTAATTTTTTGGTATTTTTGTTTAGATATTGTGCTTATTGAGTTATTGTGTTCGGAGACTTGGAGTGATTGTGTTGGATTTCAGAATTGAGAATTTGAGATGATCACTTCCCAAGTGAATTGTAGAAATTAAACTAGAAAGTGATTGTAGTAATAGTATAAAAGAAGGAAAAAAGTACTTTAAAAATAAATAGTTCAGTGAATATATGTCAATAAAAAATTAATAATTTTCCCACGGGTAATACCCGACCCGCTTTGGTAGGGTACGGGCACTAAAAAACTCTATCCGGAAAAAATCGAGTAAAATTTAGCCAAATTTGTTTTACCCGTTTGTCAGGTCTATTCTGTATTTGTTTTGTACAATGCCATTTTTTTAGCAATTTTTTACGGATGTTCAAAAGTAGTCAATATTTTTTTAGTTAATGTTTATTAGCCCAAGAAGCCAAACCAAACTCGGTGAGACTTGGGTGAGTTGATAAAATATCTTGTGAAAGCTTTAAAAAGCATGTCAATTACACAATATACCATGAGACAATAAACATATTTATTTTAAAAGGCATACCTACTTTTGCTGAATCTGCAGTTATGGTAAATAAAAAAAATTGAATGTAGAAATAGTTGTGTTTCAGTATAAAAAATAATGATAGTATGACTCACGACTGACTTAAGAGTAGAATACCAGAGATACTTACCACTTTCATTAGTCCCATTTTTGGCAAACATCTATAGAACTGAAGTCACATTAGAGGTATTAGTTAGGTAAGCTTACTTCATTTGTAAGAGCTTTCGGCAACTCATCAAAGCTCTATAACTATTTTGGCTCCTTTGATGGTCTAACATGTAGCCCTTGAAAGCCTAGTCTCGTAGCTCCCCCACATCTGTCATTGGGGTTTCATTCTCGCGGCTAAAAAGTTTGGTTATTTTTTTTTTTTAATGCCTGCATGTAAAAGTTAGGTTAAGAGTTTATTTCCTTTGTGATATAGCTAAATATATCCACCCAACCAACTGATGACACGTGGCATGGTTGACTTTGAGTGGACTAAGGATTCTGTATCGGGACAGATTACAACAGAGGTGATAGAAGCCGTTTAGGACTCAATTGCTAAACGAAGAGTCCTAACATGGCTCTAAGACGTTAAGGATCTGTCAGAAAAGAGTCCTAAAGAATAGATGAGTCTGAAAATGGCCTATATAATGGAAAAATCCTCAGGTACACAGACAAGTTCACACACACGCATGCCTAGTGCAATTCAGCTATTCAGAACTCTATCCTTATAGAAGCACTCTGACTTTAGCATTGGAGCCGCCTCTACCGGAACATCCCCGGTGGTCACTCTGTGCTTTGTTTTGCAGGTTCATTTCCTAGATGTGGTCCCGATCAAGATTTCAGTAGTAACATTTTGGCGCCATCCGTGGGACCGATAGGGAACATGCCTAGGCAATCATCTTCAGACACTCATCCAGCCAGTCACTCAGTCCAAAATCGACGAGCGAGATCAAGTGGCTCCCGCCGAAGAGGGTGACAACCAACAACATTCCAGTAACGACTGGATTAATGTGACTTCAGTCACCCTGAAGGCGACTGACAGCTCCCAGGGAACTCGTTCCCTGACCCCTCTTTTAAAGAGGGGAGACTTGCGACATCGCCTGACCCGAAAGCTGTTTGACACTCTGAATGCGGATCTGACCAAAGAAGTCCACGAACTTAAGGGTGTGGTAACTACCTTACAGAAAAATCTTGAAGAGGTGGTCCTGATGATTTCTACTAACAAGACGCATCTAGATCCCAGCGACCTTCGTCTTAGACTGACCTCAAGGTCTAGCTACGGTTGAAAGCATAAATCAGAGACTGATCCCAGCTATCAGCCAGAACAAGAAACCGAAAAACATGTCACCAGAAATGGATCATGTTTCCGACACGAGATGTCAAAGGAGAACAGCACGAATTCGCCTCTTATTGTAGGCAGCGAAATTAGAGGTCGACGCTGCGCGGACCAAAGGCATTGTCCCCAAGGACGAATTCATGGCTCCACACGAAAAGTGCATCCCCAAGGACGAACTTCTCACAAAACCATCTATGGGCCTTGCCCGGAGGAATTCACTCCCCCAAGGGAGGATTCTGGATACCCCCTGTCCAAAATAATTGAGAAGGCGAGACTTCCTCCTAATTTTCGGATGCCGCAGTGCGATTTATATGATGAGAGCAGAGACCCCGTAGAGCACGTCTACCAGTTTCAAACAAATATGTACTCCTCCAGGTCTCAGATGCCATCATGTGCCGAGCATTCCCAACCACTTTGAGGAAGGCGACGCATGCGTGGTTTAAGTCTCTACGACCCAGGTCCATCAATTCCTTCGCCCAGCTGTCTGACTTGTTTCAGAAACATTTTGTGAGCAGCCGAACTCAGAGGAAGAATTCAGTCCTCAACGTGGTCCAGGAAAGGAACGAATCCTTGTCGCGGTATTTAGGACGCTTCAATGCGGCGACATTAGAAATAGATAACCTGGATAAGTCAGTAAACTATACAGCTTTTATGTGCGGGCTTCGTCCTACAACCAAGTTTGCATTTGCGGTAAATAAGAGCCCCCTGGGAAGCATGAGCACCTTGTTGGATAAAGCCAACAAGTACATCCAGGCCGAAGAATACTTAGAAACCCACAAAGGACACCGAGGGGACAATGGGCAAGAGCAAGAAAAGAGAGCTCGAGAAGATAGTCCAAGAGGTGGACGGGGTTCTAAGCGTTCAAGAAAGGATGAAAGGCGCCCCAAAGAGATGTTCAACATGAAGAATCTGACGCCATTGACTGCTAGACCATCGCAGATTTTCCATGAGATAAAGGATAAAGAGATACTGGAAAGACCAGACAAGATGAGATCGGTGCCTAGTAAGAGAGATAAGAATTTGTGGTGTCGTTACCACAATGACCATGGCCATACTACCGACAAGTGTGAATCGCTCAAGCATGCAATAGAGGCTCTTATCAAACGCGGAGACTTGCGAGGGTATGTCAATCGAAGAAATGAAAAGAGGGAAGCCACTCCCTTAGCAGGAAGAGAATAAGTGCAAGAAAATGCGGGCCTCATCAATACTATCTCAGGAGGAATCGCCGCAGGAGGCTCTTCCGGACAAGGACGAAAAGCTTACTTAAGGGAAGTCCTCAGAACTGTGGGACCGTCGACTAAAAAACAGAAGATAGAATCTGCCCCAACAATATCCTTCTCTGATGACGATGTGGGAGACATAAGAACACCTCATGATGACCCCCTGGTAGTTACACTTCGGGTGGGAAACTTCGACATGAAAAGAATCCTTGTAGATAATGGGAGCTCAACGTAATTACTTTTTTATGAGGCGTTTCAAAAAATGAACATCCCATCCTACCGCTTACGGAAGATAGATACGCTTCTATACGGTTTCTCTAACCACCCTGTTGTTTGCGAGGGAATTATTGCATTACCAGTAACTGTGGGTGCCTCTCCGACCCAAGCTAAGCTGATGCTAGATTTCATGGTGGTACGCATTCCTTCGGCCTATAATGCAATTTTGGGCCGAACAACGTTAAACCAATTAAGGGCGGTGGTATCAACATACCACATGAAAATGAAATTTCCTACGGAGAATGGAGTTGGGGAAGTCAAGGGAGACCAGGTGGTGGCTCGGCAGTGCTACATGGCGTCATGTCGAAACAGAGCCAATGAAACCCTCATGATTGAAGATTTGAGGGATGAGACCAAAGTCGAGAGAGGCAAACCCGCTGAAGACCTCATTGATATCAAGTTATATCTAGGAAATGAAGAAAAGAAAGTAAGGGTGGGAACAGGTTTGTCAGATGACCTTAAGCTCAAGCTTGTAGACTTATTGCGAAGCTACTCAGACATCTTCGCTTGGACAGCATCCGATATGCCCGGGATTGATCCGGAAGTGATCACCCATAAGTTGAATGTGGACCCGCTCAAGAAGCCGGTCAAACAAAAGAAAAGGACGTTCGCTCCAGAAAGACAAGTAAAAATCGAGGAAGAAGTTGACAAGTTGTTGGCAGCCGAATTCATTGAGGAGATATCATACCCCGATTGGATCGCCAACGTTGTGATGGTACCCAAGTCGAGCGACCGTTGGCGCATATGCATCGACTTCACTGACTTTAACAAGGCCTGCCCAAAGGACAGTTACCCGCTACCACGAATTGATATCTTGATTGATGCCACTTCGGGCCATGAGTTGTTAAGTTTCATGGATGCGTATTCTAGTTACAACCAGATTAAGATGTGCATAGACGATATTCCCAAGACCTCCTTTATTACAGAACGGGGATTATATTGCTACAAAGTCATGCCTTTCGGACTCAAGAACGCAGGGGCAACTTATCAGCGCCTCGTTAACATGATCTTCCGCGATTCAATTGCGAAAAATATGGAGGTATACGTGGACGACATGCTGGTAAAGAGTGTAGAAGCTGAGGCTCATGTGAAAGACCTCAAGGAAACCTTTGAAATCCTGAGAGCTTACAACATGAAGCTAAACCCACTCAACTGTGCGTTTGGCGTAGCATCAGGGAAATTCTTAGGATTCATGGTCTCTCAGCGGGGTATCGAAGCCAACCCAGAGAAGATAGGCGTTATTCATGCCATGAAGTCGTCTAAGACAATCAAGCAGGTTCAGGAGCTTACAGGAAGAGTGGCTTCTTTAGGAAGGTTCATGTCCAAATCAGCGAAAAAATGCCTTCCCTTTTTTAAGGCTATCAGGAAGGCGAAAGATTTCGAGTGGACAGAAGAATGCCAAAAATCGTTCGAAGAATTGAAGCATTATTTATTGTCCCCGCCGCTTCTTACAAAACCAGTTACTGGTGAAGACTTGTTCTTATACCTATCGATTAGTGAAGTAGCGGTAAGCACGGTTTTAATCCGAGAAGAGGAAGGCAAGCAAAGACTTGTTTATTACATGAGCAAGGTCCTACAAGACGTGGAGACGAGGTACCCTCGAATAGACAAGGTGGTCCTTGCCCTTGTCACATCGGCGAGAAAACTGAGACCATATTTCCAGTCGCACACCATCGTTGTGTTGACTGATCAGCCATTGGGGAAAGTTCTCCAAAATCCTGATGCGTCGGGGAGATTGGTAAACTGGTTGGTGGAACTGGGTGAATTTGATATCAAGTACCAACCCCGTACAGCAATTAAGGCTCAAGCCTTATCAGATTTTGTTGTTGAGTGCACAATACCGAAAAATCCCCCGCAGTTGATTCTTTCAGAAGTTTCGGATCCTTGGCTCTTTTATGTCGACGGCTCCTCCAAGGTAGGGAGTAGTGGAGCCGGGCTTATACTTATCAGCCCTGAGAAGTTCGTGATTGAGTATGCCCTCCGCTTCAATTTTCAGGCATCAAACAATGAAGCTGAGTACGAAGCGCTACTAGCAGGAATAAGATTGGCACACTCTCTGAATGTCGACTCTCTTTCTGTCCACATCGATTCTTCGTTAGTTGTGAATCATATCTTGGGAGAGTATGGAGCGAAAGATGATAGAATGGCCCAATATCTCCAGGCTGTGAAGACGGAAGCCGCTAAGTTCAAGAATTTCGCCATCCGCCATATACCGCGAGACCAAAATGCCCAAGCAGACTCACTGTCAAGACTGACTTCCGAGGACATTTCGGAGTTCTCCCGTGCAATATACATTGAGTTCCTCCAAGAAAGAAGTATCCAGCTCTCAAAGGAAGTGGATGTAGTAGAATATGAACCTTGCTAGATGGACCCAATTATTCAGTACCTCGTCTCGGGAGCGTTACCTTTAGAGCGAAGAAAAAGCACGTAATTTACGCGCAAAAGCTGCTCGGTTTGCTCTTGTAGATGGGGTGCTATACAAGAAGTCTTTTAGCCTACCGTACCTAAAGTGCCTGAGCCCTAAAGAGGCAGACTATACGTTACAGGAGGTTCATGAAGGTATTTGCGGACAACACTTGGGTGGAAGAAATCTGGCGCACAAAATCTTGAGGCAAGGCTATTACTAGCCAGGAATGCAGAAGGATGCGATTAAGTTCACGAAAAGGTGTGACCGATGTCAAAAATTTGCCCCACTCACGCATACACCGGCGGCGCCCCTTAGTATCTTAACTTCCCCAATTCTGTTTGTAATGTGGGGAATGGATATTTTGGGCCCCTTTCCGATGGCTACCGGGCAAAGGTGATTTGTGATAGTCGCCATCGACTACTTCACAAAATGGACGGAGGCCGAACCATTGGCCACCATAACGGCATCAAAATGCGAAGAATTCTTCTGAAAGAACGTTGTCTGCCGCTTTGGGGTTCCAAAGATTTTGATCACCGATAATGGGAAGCAATTCGATAATTCTAACTTTCGAAGCTTTTGTGAAGGTCTCTCTATTGATCTATGTTTTATGTCGGTTGCCCATCCCCAATCCAATGGACAAACAGAGAACATGAATCGCTCAATTCTTCAAGGGTTGAAAAGAAAGCTAGATGATGCTAAGGGGGCATGGGTTGATGAGCTCCCTAAGGTACTTTGGGCATACCGCACAACACCCCATTATGTGACGGGCGAGACGCCATTTCTGTTGTGTTTCGGGATAGAGGCGCTGTTGTCCGTAGAAGTGGGCCTCCCCACGGTTCGAGCATTGCAGTTTTTGGAGGTAGAAAACGAGGAGAATCTTAAAGGAAATTTGGATCTATTAGATGATGTGCGCGCCCAAGCCTTAGATTGAATGTTTCAACAAAACAACGAGTCGCCCGATACTATAATTGAAGGGTTCGAATGAGGATATTTAGAGTTGGCGACCTAGTCCTCAGAAAATTAGAAGTTTCGGATCCGAAGGTTGCTGTCGGGAAGTTGTCGCCTAACTGGGAAGGACCTTACAAGGTATCGAAGGTGCTTAGACCAGGTGTTTATTCACTGGAAACACTTTCAGAAGAAGTAATCTCGCGAACGTGGAATGCTGGCAACTTGCGGCAATACTACCAGTAAAGTCTTGTATCTGTTACAAGACATTTCTTTTCTTTTGGGGGAAAGTGAGATAGAACTCAGTTGGATAATAGAGATGAATTATTTCCATTGTAATAAGAATCTTCTTCAGTTTGAAATATATCGTTTCGACTATCCAAGTTTAACATCTTTATCATTGCTTGAAAGAATTATTGCTTACATTCGCACAACGGTGTTGGTTAGCTCAGATAACGATATTCATGTTCCCAAGAACAAAATACATTCAATACCCGTGCAGAATGCCCAAGCAGATTGATCGGACGAATTAAACCATGAAGGTGGCTCAAGCAAAATATCACCCAATGTGATAGGGTAGGACACAAGTCTTACCTAACACGGTCTAGCTTTAGTTCTAGCCCGAGAAATGGCAAAACCTAGTAGGAGTTCGTCGCCCTACCCTGTTTTGTTAATTCGAAACCTGGCCAAGCATGAGTGCGATGCTTCTTTGCCAGCCCTTAGCTAACGATAAAGGCGCGCGTCAAAGTAAAAACAATGCAAGGTATGAAAAGATTCAACACATGATTGCTAGAATAAAACCCATCAAAGGGTAAACAAAAACATGTCAAGTTGCAAGCCTCTGGGGCAATAAAAGTACTGGGGGCACATCAAGTAGAAATTACAAAGCAGGGGAATAAAGATAAACTGTCCTAAGATGCGGGAGCATTCCCAGATTGGACATTTTTCTCCCCGGGAGAAATAGCATCTCCAGCTTCGGTGGGCGCGACCGTTTCCCCTAATGGTGACTCAAAGGTAGGCACCACGATATCATCCAAGAAAAGGCTAGGATACTTGGCCATCGTCAGTTCCTTGGCTTTCTGAAATCCCTCCTGGAAGATAGAAAGTCCGTCTTCTGTCCTCTTCCGCAGCCACTCTTCCCCAGCGGTACCGTCAAGAAATGCCTGAATGGCCTTGTTCCCGATCTCGGCTTTTTCATGCCTTAGCTTCTCACATCTTTTTTCTAGGCGACCGAGCTTGGTAAGCAGATTAGCATTCTCCGTCTTTAAGTTTTTGACCTCCTTATCAAGTTTGTCAGCCTTGCCTTCGGCTGCTCTCTTGTCAGTCTCAGCGTAACGGACCACGTCCATCGCCATCGCGAACCTGTCCTGCATTTGAGTGCTGTAGCAGTATGCCTGAAAAGAGAAGAGAGATGAAGACAATTATATGGTAGAAGAACAGGAAGAGTTTAATTGAAAGCCCAAAGAGAATGAAGTAATTCAAATTACGTTATAAGCAGCCTGGACGTGCGCCATAGCAAAAGCCTCATGAGGCTGGTTTTCCAAGATGAGTTTATCACTTGGCAACACCCTGTGAGCTAAGTGCTAAGCAGAGACATGCGAGTGAGGCATTCCCGAGTCGCCTCTCTTAATGGTCCATCTGGGACGAAAAATTGGATCCTTGTCGATGGGAAGATCCTCAACCACAAGCAGGGGCACTGAAGGGGTCGGAGCGCGGGCCCTTTTTATCAGAGGGGAAGAACCTTCCCATGTACCTTCCTTCCGTTTCCCTTTGGAAGCCTTTTGCAGCATACCTAAAAAGTCACCTTTTGTAGCAGACCTAAAAAGTCACCTTTTGCACCTTCTCCTTTGCCAGCCATTTCTGTAAGAAGAACCGAGTTAGGTAACTTGTTCGCAATAAGAAAGCATAGAAATATATAAACATGGCTTTAGACTCTACCTAGACTTGGAGTCCTAGAAGACGACGTTCCTATCGCCGGTTCTTGAGTCTTAGGCCTCGAAACAATTTGAGGTTCTACAACAGGAGTTGGAGGAACAGGCATAGCGGGGGCAGGAGGAATGAGCCCCGCATGCCGCATCTCTTGATCTGTAAGGGGCTCATCAATATTGAGAACACTCCTCCTCTTTATGTGATCAAGCAGTCTTTTGTCATATCATTGGGAGCCAAGAAGCCTTTCTTTTCATAATCTTTATAGAAACCGTTCCACGTTCTTGGGAACTCCCATTTGCCACTTGGCCGCTGAATGAAGAAGTATCGGAAGTGCCAACCTTTGTTGGATTTGGGACCCCCCTTTATCACTCTGATCCGGTTGTGAATATAATACCAGCCAACACTTTTGGCCACATTCTTTATAAAGCATACTTCAAGGTATAACCTCATGAAGTCATGGACCGTCACTGGATACCCTGAGGTCTGCACAAGGTATATCAAGCCAACTAGCTTTCTCCACTCATTGGGCACAAGTTGACCTGGCGCCATTTTATAGTGGTTGAAAAAGGCGACAGCAAAGAGGTGCATTGGAATTCTATAGCCAGATCTAATCTGGCCTTCGTAGACACTTGTTTCCAAGTCCGCACCATAGTTGGCAGGCTCTTGGAGTGCAGGAACCCGAGCAGAGAAGGGAGGAGGCAAAGGACATTTTTCCAAAAGCTCGACTATGCTTTCTTTTGTCATCTTGTTCCTCTTCTCATCTGCGGTGAACCAAGTGTCTTCATCAAATTTATCCTCAGCTTCATCCTTGATTTCCCCAAGAGCATCTCTACGGGGAAACGAAGTGCTGGTTTAGGGAGTAGAAGTTCCTACTTGACTTCTATGAGTTGAAGTACCTACTTGTGAGGATCTACTTTCTGAATCACTTTCTAAATCATTTTATGTGGAACTACTCAAAGGTGACGAAGAACTACTCGAAGTTGTTGAAGACATGTTCTAACAGAAGCTACGATATTGAGAGCTATTAAAAGGAAATAGATATGTGCCGAACCAGAAGAAAAGAAGAGAAACTTACTTGTTAAAGTTAAGCCGAACAGAGTGAGAGTGAGTAGCAGGGGGCAAATGAAGAGAAGAGCCCAAATATATAGAAGGGAGGTGAAATAACTTCCCCTACAAAGGCGGCAACATTTAAGACACGTGTCTTGCGCGATTCCCGAAGCATTAAATTTTAAAATTCAAAATGTAACCGCCTTAGTTTTGGTGGCTAAAGGACCGTTACACCTAACACGTGGCAAGACAATAATTGGTCTACCCCCGAATAGACTGCCCGAGCAGAGTTCCCGAATAGACTGCCCGAGCAGAGTTCCCGAACAGTCTGTCCGAGCAGAGTTCCGAACAGACTGCCCGAGCAGAGTTCTGAACAGACTGTCCGAGCAGAGTTCCCGAATAGAATGCCCGAGCAGAGTTCCCGAACAGAATGCCCGAGTTCCCGACCAGATTGCCCGAGCAGAGTTCAAAACAGAATGCCCGAGCAGAGTTCCCGAGCAAAGCCCCTGAAGACTGCCCGAGCAGAAATATCCTAGTGCCCAAGCATAATGACGGGCTGCCCGAGCAGAGATCCCGAACAGACTGTCCGAGCAGAATTCCCGACCAGACAGCCCGTGCAGAGCACCCGCACAGAGCCTACCTCGTCACCAAGTATGAAGCGTCATTCCCGAGCAAGCCGTCTGACCAGGGCTCCCGAGCAGGGGTCCCGAGCAGGCTGTCCGACCATGACTCCCAAGCAGGCCGTCCGACCAGGGTTCTCAACCATCTTCCGAGCAGGTCAGCCGACCAGGGCTCCCGACCAGGGCTCCCGACCAGGCCGTCCGACCAAGGCTCCCGAGCAGGTCATCCGATCAGGTCTTCCGACCAGGCTTCCCGACCAGGATGTCCGACCAGAGCTCCCGACCAGGTTTCCCGACCAGCACGTCCGACCAAGAGACCAGGATGTCAGACCAGAGCTCCCGACCAGGTTTCCCGAGCAGACCTCCCGACCAGGATGTCCGACCAGAGCTCCTGACTAGGACGTCCGACTAGAGCTCCCAACCAGGTTTCCCGAGCAGAGCTCCCGACCAGGAAGTCTGACCAGACCTCCCGACCAGGATGTCCGACCAGGTCTCCCGACCAGAGCTCCTGATCAGATCTCCCTAGCACATACTTTTGAGTGTGGAATACTGAAAAATTCCTCTGAATAACAGACATGGAAAATTCGTAGCTGAACTGCCTTCGGTCAATCTATACATCATACGCCTTTAACGGTTCACTTAAAAGAACCGTCAAAGGCGGGGGGGGGGGGGCATTATGATATAGCTAAATATATCCACCCAACCAACTGATGACACGTGGCATGGTTGACTTTGAGTGGACTAAGGAATCTGTATCGGGACAGATTCCAACAGAGGTGATAGAAGTCGTTTAGGACTCAATTGCTAAACGGAGAGTCCTAACATGGCTCTAATACGTTAAGGATCAGTCAGAAAAGAGTCCTAAAGAAGAGAGGAGTCTGGAAATGGCCTATATAATGGGAAAATTCTTAAGTAGACAGACAAGTTCACACACACGCACGCCCAGTGCATTTCAGCTATTCAGAACTCTATCCTTATAGAAGCACTCTGACTTTAGCATCGGAGCCGCCTCCACCGGAACATCCCCAGTGGTCACTCTGTGCTTTGTTTTGCAGGTTCATTTCTAGCTGTGGTCCCGATCAAGATTTAAGTACTAACACTTTGAAACAACAAAATGGCATAGATCATTTGTATCCGCGCCACGGATCAATGTTTCAAGAAATGACTAACTTATAAATATAAAAATATGATATACGGCAAAACATTGTATAGTCCCATATATAATATTAAGACTGAAGGCTTGATTAAATTGTCAAGCAAATGTTATGGACTATTTGCACTTGCAAGTTTGTCATTAATTTCTATATTGGTTACTATTGCTTAATATAAGATATGTGGTGCTTACACTTAAACCGAGAGCCAGATCACTATTTTTTTGTACAAATGTAGATATAATATGATGTTATGATAAGCATGTCTGATGTTATGATAAGCATGTCTGATGATATGTTAGGACATAATTCATAGATTCCAAAATTATATTTTTTTATGTCTGGTTGTGATAAGAAGGGGTTAGTAATAAAATTAACCCTTAATGATTTAATGTATTCCTTAAGTGAAAACAAATGTTTTGAAGTTACAATATTTCATTTAGTATGTTTTGTACTTTTGGTAAAATATGATTCTATGTCCTTATTTGGAAGTACTTTTTTTTCCAATTTTGAGGCGGCACAAGTTAAATTAAGTATACCATGTGTCTCGATTTAATGCCACAGCACTACAAGAAAAAAGGGAATTAGCGACGGACTTTTAGCGACGGAAGAAATTCCGTCGCTAAAAGTCGTTTCAGCGACGGAAAAAACCGTCGATGAAAATTCATCGATAAAACTATTTAACGACGGAAACCTCCGTCGTTAAAACGTTTTACCGACGTATTTTCATCGACGGGTTTTTACCGACGAAAAGTACCGCCGTTAAATATTTTATAGGTTTTTTTAATTTTCGATGATTTTCAAAAACATATAGGCGACGGAATAATTCCGTTGGTAAAAATACCCGTCGGTGAAAGTAGGGTTTTGCCGACGAAGTTTTACCGACGGGTGTGTTCCGTCGGTAAAGATCTTAAAAAGATCAGATCCCCTTCTGCTTTTGTTTCTCCCGTTTCTCTCTCTCTCTCTCTCTCTCTCTCTCTCTCTATTAACTCTCACCGGCGATATTTCCTCTGTCGCCACCTCCGTCGCCATCCTCGGCAACCCAGCCCCCGACGGAATATAGCCTGCCACCGCCACCGACGTCGCCACTGCCGCCCATCTTCAAAACCGAAGGACCGCCGCCGCGCCCATCTTAAAAAACTAGAGGTATGGTACATCTAATCTTAAAAGAACTTGAAAAATCTATTCATTTTTTAAAAGTGCTTGTATTGTCATTCGAAAGGAAGAAAGAAACATATCAGTATTGTGGGTTGTTTTTTGCTTCATCTTATTAAGAGGGAACATATTGTTTGTTTGTTTGGTCTGTCAATTTGAGCGATTGTGGGTTGAGGTGATTCGATGAGAGATGCTCATTTGAGTTGGTTGAAGCTGTAGACTAGAGGTGGTTTGTTTGGTCTGTCAATTTGGTTTGGTTTTGGACAAAAGTTTATTGTTTGCTAGTATTAGTTGATGTTTATGAAGCTTCTTGCCCGCGTACAATGGGTTTTGCTATGAGGGAAACAATTCAAGATCATGGAGCTCATCTTCTAGGGTCAGTTCACTGCCTACATATGAAAAGCAGCCCCTTTTCGGAGATGGCTGCAAGGCCCTCCCTAGGATAGTAAAATCACATTGAATCTGCTCTCAGAGGAGCTTCGTAAGGCAAAATCACCCTTGCGTAATGACATTCAATCATGTAATCTGGAATTATCACTTAGGGGATCTATAAGAAAAGAGAGATAAACAAGAAGCTAGCATGTGCCCTAATTATAGCTAAACTCAACTAAACAAAGCCGCAATAGAAGTTGTTAGCATGTAAAACTACACGTGCACAATACAAACACACACGTGCTCACCAACCACCCTAGATTTTGAGTCCTGACACATACCTACACTCATACATTGCGTGAAGTAATCAATAATTAAACCAAAAGCTCTCTCTGCTCCTTCATAATTTTTTGGTAAGTGTGATTTTAAAATTGCTTAATCTAGAACTTTCTTATAGTGTGCAGTTACTTCTGTCTATCTCAGTCAGAAATCCACGCGGAAAAACTTTCATGCATCACTTACTTCATAGGAAAACATGTAAATCCCCTGATAGGCTAGTAATCGAGCACTTTCAAGTTTCCAGCCCCCTCCCGCCTTTAAGGTATTTCCCAACTACCATACATACCCACACCGACCAACACAATTTTTGCCTCCTGCTCTCTCGCCCATTTCTATCTGTATCATAAGCCTTGAAAGGGCAGGAACTGTGGAGACTCGGAGGTCAGGCCAAAGGCCTGTGCCCGAGTTTTGGTACTGCATTCTGAAGGGGTTCTCTTCTTATTGCTTTGGCAATATGTTTGTGGCTGTGGTGTGAGGTGTTCCGATATCTCTACTCATTCTGCTAATTATTTCGGTGTGCAAAGTGCCTATAATTGTTAAATAGAATAACATAAGTGCTTATGGCCATAAAAAACTTTAGCTGCTATGGTTTTTGGTTATTCATATATATGTCTGGCAGAGATCTTAATGACGGAAAAGGAAAATAACTACTGGTAGATTGTCATACTCAGAACTTTGCGTTATATAGAATGCAACGTAATTTCTTATCCCGAGTTTGTCCAAGTTTACTACACGGTATATATGTTGAATGTTCTCAGAGCAAGTCGCACATGATTGAATCTTGACTTGACTGTAAGTTGATGCTATTTGCCAAATCCTAGAATATGTAGCCTGTCTGTGAGCGAAATGAACTCCTAATTAATAGGTCACTGCATCACTTAAATTGAATGCCCTAATCGAATCGAACCCTAAATTAAACCCTAAATTGAATGCCCTAATCCAATCGAACCCTACATTGAACTAATTGAACCCCTTAATTGAACCCTAAATTGAATGCCCCAATTCAACCAAACCGTAAATTTAACTAATAGAACCCCCTAATTGAACCTTAAATTGAAGTAATTGAACCCTAATTAAACCCTAAATTGAATGCCTTAATCGAATCGAACCCTGAAGTAAACTAATTGAACCCCTAATTGAATGCCCTAATCCGACCGAATCCTAAAGTAAACTAATTGAACCCCTAAATTGAATGCCCTAATCCAATCGAACCCTAAATTGAACTAATTGAACCGCTTAATTGAACCCTAAATTGAATGCCCCAATTCAACCGAACCGTAAATTGAACTAATAGAACTCCCTAATTGAACCCTAAATTGAAGTAATTGAACCCTAATTAAACCCTAAATTGAATGCCTTAATCGAATCGAACCCTAATGGAAGAACTTGTAAACTTTTGTAGTCAATATTTCGGGCCTGATGTTGGTACAAGGTTAAATCAACTAGGCCGAAATGACCCCGAATCAAGCACAAATTTGGAAGGGTAATTGTCAATATTCAAGCAGTTAGGTAGTCCGTTCGGCCGAACGTATACTCGATGGCTAACGGATGAAGAGTACAGTGCTGCAACAATATATGCCCTTCTAAATTGCGATGAAGTTTCGGTATTCGTTGAGTAAGTTAAAGTCTTAATTCACGTACATTGCTATACATAATTGAAAGTGTGTTAAGCGAGTCAACTATATTGGTTTGCAGTGAGTTCGATGCGGAATCTTTAATCACTGATCCCGCTGGACTTGAATCTCATCGAAAATCACAATTTGTACAGTGGTTCAAAATTCATGTAAGATTGTTTAACGAAATTATATTATGTGTTATATACAGTTCTGTGGCCAATTAGTATACTGATTTATCCTTAATTTTTACCGTCATCTACAATAGGTTCAGTCAATTGATAGACCAGTGGCCTCCTGCTTGAAATTACTAGCTGAAGGCCCTAACAAACAAACATCCTGTTACGGAGACTATATCATCAAGGGGTTTAGGTTTAACGTAAAAGATGATGACCGAACAAAGCAAACCCAAAACAGTGGAGTCTTGGTCAACGGCGACTATTATGCCGAGAATTGCATGGACTTTTAAGAAGAGCTAGATGAGATTGTTGAGCTAACATATCTGGGTTCCCAAAACTGCCTGATAATGTTCAAGTGTACGTGGTTCGATGTCACATGCAGTAGAGGAATCCGTGTTAACTCTCAAGGGATTGTAGATGTCAATGTCAAGTCAAGACTTGCATCAGACGAGCCCTTTGTGTTTGCTAGTCAAGCTGTACAAGTCTTTTACGCGGATGACGTCGCCAATCCCAAATCTCATTGGTATACAATTATCAAGTCCAAGAAATTGCCCGTGATATATGACAGTGAGCTAGACTCCTTTCAAGCCGACCAACCACCTGTCTTGTTCCCTGTTGAGGTCAACAACGAGGAGGACGATCTTCCTCTTCCAACAACACTTTTTGTAGGAGAAGAAGTCGTAGATGATGACGCGGAAAACGTGGAAAGTGTTGGAGATGATGTGACCGAGTCTACTGATGAAGAGGATGAATTAGAAGATGAAGAGGACGACAAGTCCGACGAAGAAGAGGACGACGAGGAAAGTGATGAAGATGATTCGCATACTGAAAATAATTGACTTGTAATGTTGTAACATCACGGGAAAAATGTAGTAACATTTTAGAACTTGGTGTTTATTGATGTGTTTTTGCACCTGCGTTCATATATATATATAGTGCCGATGATGATTTCTGCCAAATTATTGTTTTTAACGTGTTAATGTCTTTGTAATTTCTCTATATGAAGTTAGATATGGATAGGATACGGGCTATTCGTGGTCGGGCTGGACGCAGAGCTGCTTCCTCCTCGGTGGGTCCCACCTCGTCATTGACTACTGATGACGAGGCACAGAGTGATCGCGTATAGTAGATGGGGCCCCAGTCATCGCCCCAGTCCCCGCCATCGCCCTAGCCCCAGCTGTCGTCCCAGCCCGATGCAGATTCATCCCACACGCGCGTGCATTCTCCTTCTTCTGTGGGTTCTACCTCAGGTATAGTTAATAACGGTGTTTAGTACATTTTCGCTAGCCTTATATTTAAAGTATATTTGAACTGTATTAATGTCTGTGTTTTGTAGGATCTCGACGAGGCCGTGGTCCGACCCGCGGGGTACGCATCGACCCCCAGCGTAAACTGAGAGTTACGCTCACCCAGGAGGGCCTGTAAGTACTAAAAATATCACATCATGCCTTATATTTAAAATTTTGGGGTGCTAATTTATATTTGAACTGTATTAATTTATTTATTTACTTCTTTGGCAGGATCTTGGAGAATCAGGCGAGGACGAAGATCGGCGTTCTTGTGAAGGGCCGATTCTTCGAGCCACGCCTGTACTGGAAGGACTGGGATGCTGCTGCGAGGGACGCCCTATGGGAGGAGTGGCTGGTACTTTGAAGTATTTTTTTCAGCGTTAGTATTTGTTTAATTAGAGTATGTTTTCTGTTGTTAATTTGTGTTATTGAATGCCTTACAGGAGCGGGTTCACATTTGACTCGCCTGAGCAGCAGGCACTGGGGCAGCGGGCCTTCTTTGCTTACATCGGCAAGAATTACCGCTGATGGCTCCACGACGCACGGGACCGGGCGAAGAAGATGCTGCCCGAGGGTGCCCCGATGACGGAGATGACGAGATATCCCCCACGTTGGATATCTTACCGTGTATGGGGGCAGATTATAGCTCGGTGGGCTGCGGATCCAGGCTGGGACACCAAGAGTAAGAGTGGGGCCGAGAACAGACAGAACAGAGATCCGACGCACACGGGGGAGGGGGTGTCAGTGCCACACGTCATCGTCTGATACATGAACGCGGTCGAGCACCCGGATCTGGAGGAGGATGAGGTCATAGCTCTGATGTATTGTCAGACGCACGTGCGGAAGAAGGACAAGGACGAGGCGCACAGGGCGGGCGACTATATTTCAGATATTGCCCGACGGATCGATGTGAGTCAATTTGTTTAAGTTGTTAATGTTTTGTCTTTCTATCCTCAATGTCCGTTTCGTTAATTAAAGCCCTAACATATCGTTAAACCACTGTTTTTGCAGGCCTCGTATGAACAGCTAAGGGGGTCCGAGCAGCAGTCCGGACAGCCATCAGCGTCCACTAGTATGGCTGCGAGTACTGGGGCGTTGAAGCGATGGCTGGATACGCCGGAGGTCGTCAATCGGCCGAAAGGCCGCATACGCGGCCTGCCTAGCACGACTGCTCGTGCCGTGATAGGAACGTCCTCACCCCCTGCTGCCCCTCCACAGACACCGGCTCCTCAGCGTCTGTTGGACGACAAGGAGATCCAACGCATTGCTATAGTGGTGGTGAGGATGATCAAGGAGCAGGGTACCGCTACTGGACATGCCGAGCCGGCCCCGGATCAGCAGGATCCAGATCCGGGACTCGGTAACCCCTGATGAGCCCCTTCTCGTGCTCGTTCCTAGCCTCCCCCCCTGCGCCCGGCTTGTACTCTTCTCCCCTCCCCTAACCGGCTGTATCCGGTTCCCGACTTGTACATAATGAGTCTTTTTTATAATAAACATTTTTTATGATTGATTATATATATTTCTTTGTGTATTGATTATTGCGCGTTGTTGTTGAGAAATGAAAATTGTATTACAGGTCTAGGTAATAGAAAATTTTCAAAAAAATTTTGACTTTTGGCGACGGATTAATTCCGTCGGTAAAAGTGTTCCTACAATCAGTTAATTAGCGACATAATATTCCATCGCTAAAACATTTATTTCGTCGCTAATTTGACAAACAAGAAAATAAATTAAAATACTTAAAATATAATTAAAGACGGATATTCCGTCGCTAATTAAAAATAAATCTGTCGCAAAAACTTACATATTTGACGACGGATTTGAAAATTCCGTCGCTAAACTATTAGTGACGGGCTTTTATACGAGGAACTTTTAGCGATGGTAAATCCGTCGCTAATTGTTTTAGCGACGGATTTTAGGCTTTTAGCAACTGATTTACCCGTCACTAAAAGCCTTTTTTTCTTGTAGTGCAGATTCATGTATTAGAAATACAAATTTCGATCAACAAAATTAAAAAACAAAAATCTAAGGCGATCCTAAGCTACCTGGTGGTGTGATTGAACACGAATCTAGCAATTTAAAGCTTAATATTTATTGCTTAAGGAGATACTTTGACTTGTGAGTTTATTAATTTTAGTCTAATCATTATTTTTGTGTTATTCGATTATAGGACTAGGTCCTATACTCGTTTACTATATTGGTTAGGTGGATCTTTAATTTCGTCATTTAATACTTGATGCCAAGGAAAGTGGGTTCGCAGTCGACGTGGAGGTGCCACAAGGAATGCAGTCTGAGTCAGATGCCAAGTATGTTGATGTGGGACACAACAAGAGTGGAACAAGGGCAGAGACCAAGGGCTTCCCAGACAGAGCCTGAGGGTGGCAGTGCTGCGAGGGCGATGGCGCAGGGTGAATACACGACGACAGTCACAGTCCGATGCTTAGGTCCAGAATAAGGGTCATGTATGTTTCTCTCTCTATAATTCTAAAGTGAGAAAGTGAAATATGTTCTAAGAATGTCCAACCGTCCCAAATGAATTCTCAAGACATCTATTTATAGATATTGAGATGATGATGTCATTAACCGACACGTGGCACCTCCCGGGAGTGACATGTCACCGAGGGGTCCACAGGTGTCGGTGTTCCACGGACTGTCGGATCGCATATTCAACCGGCCTGCTCCTCACAGCGTCGCTCTGTTTGTCTGGAAAGACTGGCTCCCACAGTGTCGGGGTGGCCAGAGAACCCCCTTGATCTAGCCACCAATCCAAGCCCTTGCAAAGTCCCATATGCCTGGTAGCGGTGGAGAAGACCCGACGCCCAACTGCCAGGCGGACTAGGCGCGATGCCCTCTGGAGACCTGCTCCCGTCTCGAAGTGACCCGGGGGTCATAGTCCCTAGGGGTGCCGACACAAGCCCCCAGTGCCAAAACACGTAGGTCAGTCATGCAGGCACCCTGAGAGAGATAGTGTCTCGAAGGAGTCGCATATCCCGCGGGCCAAGGTAGCATCCCGGAGGAGCCGTCTACCTGGCGGAAGGGGAGTCTTCATGTCGGAGCACTTATAGCTCCCTGGCGGAGATAAAGTCCTGGAGGATTCGCCTATCTTCACGGATGAGTCCTTGTGCCGGAGCACTCAGAGCGCGTCAAGGTAGCATCCCGGAGGAGCCGTCAACCTGACGGGCCGAGGTAGCATCCCGGAGGAGCCGTCTACCTGGCGGAAGGGGAGTTGAAAAGCTCCCTAGCAGAGATAGGGTCCTGGAGGAGTCGTCTATCCCCGCGGGTGAGTCATATTGCCAGAGCACTCGGAGCGCGTCAAGGTAGCATCTTGGAGGAGCCGTTTACCTGACGGGCCGAGGTAGCATCCCGGAGGAGCCGTCTACCTGGCGGAAGGGGAGTTGAAAAGCTCCCTAGAGGAGATAGTGTCCCGGAGGAGTCGCCTATCCCCGCAGGTGAGTCCTTCTGCCAGAGCACTCGGAGCGCGTCAAGGTAGCATCCCGAAGGATCCGTCTACCCGACGGGCCGAGGTAGCATCTCGGAGGAGTCGTCTACTTGGCAGAAGGGGAGTCTTCATGCCGAAGCACTTAGAGCTCCCTGGCGGAGATAGTATCCCGGAGGAGTCGCCTATCCCCGCGGAGAGTCCTTTTTGCCGGAGCACTCGGAAGGTGTCAAGGTAGCATCCCGGAGGATCCGTCTACCTGACGGGCCAAGGTAGCATCCCGGAGGAGCCGTCTACCTGGCGAAAAGGGAGTTGAAAAACTCCCTGGTGAAGATAGTGTCCCGGAGGAGTCGCCTATCCCCGCATGATGATGTACATTCCGGAGAATGGGTCGAAGCATGTTCCACGTCCATGGCAGAAGCGCATGGTGTGGTGAATGAGTATGGTGCCCAGGGGGCATGTAACATGATTGTGGCGCATGGGCGCGATGAAGTGTTGAAGTGCGGCGTGCGGGAGTCAGGAGCTGACGTCTGGACGACAGGGTCGCGGAGTGACGTCCGGGCGACAGGAGTTACAGAGACGGCGCGCAGGCGCAGGAAACGAGAGTCGCGGAGACGACGTCTAGGAGACGGGCGATGCAGAGACAACGTCCGGACGACGGGGGTCGCGGAGATAACGTCCGGACGACGTGCGACCGGTGTCGCGGAGATGACGTCCGGACGATGGGCGACGGGGTCGCGGAGATGACGTCCGAACGATGGGCAACGGGGTCGAGGAGTGACGTCCGGGCGATGGGGTCGCGGAGTGATTTATGGTCCCTTGAAGAGAAGTGAAAGTGTTAAGTATGGAGACCAAAGGCCAACCCTTAGGGGGAGGCCAAGGCCAACCCCAAGGGAAGGTCGAGGCCGACCCCATGGGGAAGGCCAAGGCCGAGGCCGACCCCAAGGGGAAGGCCAAGGCCAACTTCCTTAGGCAAGTGCCATGGCACGCCGACGGACGATGTGCGATGTGCGACGGTCGAAGCGTGATGAGGCCTCGCGCGAAAATGAGTTTCTTAGTGACGAAGTAACGTAATGAAAGTGAGAAGTGCAGGTGACTTGAGCGTGCACGCTTTGACCGGTTGTGAGCGTTGAATATTGACTGTTACTTGTGTGGACGTGTCATGGAAATTGGGACCCCAGTGGGTCTTTAGGTACGAACATAATAGGTTGAGAACAATACTGTATTTAGCAACAATTTTTGTTCTTAATCGACTAAATTACACTCAAAATCTTCTCTTTTTTTCAAAAGAATACAGCTAAAACTCAAAATTTTACTTTTTAGCTCTTAAAACTCCAGGGTTTACCATGTATTGCAATCATAGCCAATCGTTAACATGTTAAGGAATCTGTTAATGATGAGGATGGGAGTATATCTGTCTTTTTAGGGTTACCTTGGACCAAAGCCATCTTCTTCTACTTCCACCACCACCACCTCCTAACCTTCTTCCCTGCCTAACCCCTTGTCTTCCCTACCTTCTACACAGACTCTTTGTGAAGGAGATCTTGGCAGGGGCGTAACTACATATGTACGAGGGGGGGCTAATGCACCCCCTCAGATTTTGATTTTTTTATTTATATATAGTGTTTGTTTTTTCATTCGCCATTTTCCTTTTCTCTCTCTCTCTCTGCTCTCACAGCCTCACTCAGTCAACTCTCACTGGAGTCACCATTCACCGGCAAGGGCTCACAGAAGTCCAGTCACCACACGGCCACCGGTCATCGGCTCATCGTCTCATCGATAACGCCGGTCGCCGTCAAGTCAAGGTCTCAACTCAACGTCCGGTTGTCCGCCCCTGCTCTCACGGAGTCACGGACCGACGGACGGCCTCACGGTGGAGGAAGTGGTCATCTCACGACCTGTCGAAGTCTCGAAGCACCTATTTCGAAGCGCGAAGGCCCTCCCTAGTCTGGCAGTCCCTACCCCAACTCCGGCCAGATCTAGCTTAGATCTACGAGCTGACGAACGAACCGAGGAAGCGAGGAACCTCACCGATCAGCGATCACGGCGCCTGAAATAGTGAATTTCAAGCAGATCTGACTTCTGACTTCTGAGCCTCAGTCACCGGTGGTCACGGCGAAGAACCCACCGCCAGCGACATTGCGACAACAACGCCGTTCTGATTTCTGGGGACTGAGGTCAGTGTGCATTTTGAACAATTTCTTTTGCTGTTGAGAATTGATTATTTGATTAATAATTTTAGGTTGTTAGTTGTGTATTTGATAATTTAGATTATTAATTGATGCTTTATGGCTGTTAATCGTGCATTGAGCACTTGTGATTTGAGATTGTTGATGGAGGATGGGACCCAATTAGATTTTTATCCCATTTGAGCATTGATTATTTGATTGATAATTTTAGGTTGTGTTAATTGTGCATTTGAAAATTGAGATTATTAATTGCTGATTATAGGTTGTTAATTGTGTATTGAGCACTTGAGATTTGAGATTGTTGATGGAGGATGGGACCCAATTGGATTGAGATGTCAGATATGTGATTTAGTTGAATGGTGAGTTTAAATTAGGTTAATTAGGTTAACGCGATAATAAAACATGACTGGAAAAGTAAAAGAATAAAATATTTGTAATTAACTAGGTAATTTGATTGATAATTGATGGATTGATACTTAAAATAATTTTTTTTTTTAAGAATGGAAAGGTTCTATCAAAAGAAAGCAAAGGTGGAAAAGTTATTACAGTCTAATAAGAATGAGTGTAGAAATCAAGATACTATTCAACAGTCTATGATTCCAACAGTAAGGGGCAAGGCTCCCATTGTGTATCGTGATATTCATTCCGGACATTCAAGCAGAGTTAGCGATGAGTTCAATTATGACGAGTTTATTGCAGATCCTGGGTTGCGTCTGAATATTTTGGATTATGGTCCTAATGTTCGAGATAAAGTTCGACGAGCGTATTGGTCGAAAGGTCTTTGCCAACCTCGTCACCACAATTTTCCATTTACACAATTCGGAACTCAATCTCGTCGATTTGTTTCTTCTTGGTTTGACATTTATTCGAGTTGGTTGGAGTATAGTGTAGCAAAAGATGAAGCATATTGTTTGTGTTGCTACTTGTTCGGAAGTGCTCATGGGGAGCAAGGGGGTGGTGGTACTTTTGTTAGACATGGTTTTAACGATTGGAGAAAAAAGGAGAAATTCCAAAAACATGTTGGAGAAGTTGGTATTTTGTATTCTCTTCTTTTGTGTTGTAAAGAGCCTTTAGTAACTCTCGTGAAACTTAACAAGACATTTTAGATGCTTTTTAGTATGTTTTGTGTATTATCGAAAAGTGCACTTTGTTTTTGTGTGCTATTTTACTTATAAAAATATTTATCTCTTTCGATATATTTTTAACTCCCCCTGGGATGAAATCCTGGTTTCGCCACTGAATCTTGGCCATATATAGAGACCCCATTTTTGTGTCTCACCCTCCTCTTCATTGAAACTCTAACCGGCAAGGATAGCCATTGTTTGGTGCAGAGAAGGTGGATGTTTTAGGGATGCGTTGTAAACCTTAATTACTTTTTGCATTAAGGATGGTTCACTTGCATTGTTTCTCGCTCTTTTACGAATCTGCTTTGTCACTTTAATTATTCCTCTAGCAACCTTCAAGCAAGTAACGTGACTTTGAAGCAAAGGTGTATCAATCAACAAAGAGAGAGATTGTGATTTACGATCAATGTACTGATCTGGGTACGGTTAAGATATGATATCTTAGAGGTTTGTGATTGTTTTCGTAGTTGTTTTCTCTAATGGAGTATAAATTTAAGGGTAAATTACACTAAACACCCCTGAGGTTTTACGTAATTACACTCCACTACCGCTATCTTTAAAAATTACACTCAGCTCAAAAAGTAACTTTTTCTCTTACAGTGTTAATGGTGCAGTGCAAAAAGACATGAATGCCCCTCAGACTGTTTTCTTGGATTTTTGGAAGGAAAACTTATTTTTGGGAATTTTTGGAGGGAAAACTTGTTTTGGGGAATTATTGGAGGGAATACCTTAATTCAAATTGAATGCCCTAATTGAACCCTAATTTGACACCCTAATTCACTTAGACACATAATTGAACCTTAAATTAAAGTAATTAAACCCTAAATTGAAAGCCCTAGTCGAATCGAACCCTAAATTAAACTAATTGGACCCTAATTAAACCCTAAATTGAATGTCCAAATCCAACCGAACCCTAAATTGAACTAATTGAACCCCCTAATTGAACTCTAAATTGAATGCCCTAATTCAACCGAACCCTAAATTGAAGTAATTGAACCCTAATTGAACCATAAATTGAAGTAATAAAATCATAATTAAACCCTAAATTGAATGCCTTAATCGAATCAAACCTTAAATTAAACTAATTGAATGCCCTAATCCAACCGAACCCTAAATTGAACTTATTGAACCCCCTAATTGAACCCTAAATTGAATGTCCCAATTCAACTGACCCCTAAATTGAACTAATTGAACCCTAATTGAACCATAAATTAAAGTAATTGAACCCTGATTAAACCCTAAATTGAATGCCCTAAATTAAACTAATTGAACCCTAAATTGAATGCCATAATCCAATCGAACCATAAATTGTACTAATTGAACCCTCTAATAGAACCCCCTAATTGAATGCCCTAATTCAACCGAACCCTAAATAGTACTAATAGAACCCCCTAATTGAACCCTAAATTGAAGTAATTGAACCCTAATTAAACCCTAAATTAAATGCCCTAATCGAATCGAACCCTAAATTAAACTAATTGAGCCCCAAATTGAATGCATTAATCTAACTGAACCCTAAATTGAACTAATTGAATCCTTAAATGAACTAATTTAACCCCAAATTGGCTAAATTAAACCCCCTAATTCACTTAAAGTTTGTGGAGTTGACTGAAATTTTGGAAAACCTCACAAGTGAGTAAAGGACAAATGGGGGGTATTTTGGGTATGAAAATTGCATAAAGTAATTGTCAGGGAATCTTTTCACGGAGTTGGGGCTGCCGTTAAATGTGTGTAGTTGTGTGTAACGCGGGTACAAACCTCGGGGGGTCGGAGTGTAATTTTTAAAGATAACGGTAGTGGAGTGTAATTACGTAAAATATCAGGGGTGTTTAGTGTAATTTACCCTAAATTTAATAGTTCATCTAATAGTTATAATATTATTCAATTTGATATCGCAGATCGGTAAAAAGCAGATCGATTGTTGCTCGATTTAACAAAACCGGTCTGTAATCCTATCTAATGGCTACTAATTGTAAATTGTTACGCTTATCACAGTGGTACCTTTTCTTTATGTCTAGGGCGTTGTGCGAGATAAGGATGATGAAAAAGTGATAGAGGCTATGCCAAGGAGGCTTGTGATGGGCTTGTACGTGCTACAAAACCAGGACTAGGTCTCTACTCTCAACTACCAGCTTCACGTTACTGTCTCTTCCATCCCATCAAGGAGACCCATTCGTAGCTGTAAAAGGGTTTTTTGAAAGGGGTGCAAAAGGTCACGTAAATAGCCGCACTTGTTTTTTTTTAGTTAACGTTTATTTGTGATTTCAAGCATTAAATTGGAAATGTAATTGAAATGAGGAGTTCTTATTCTTTTCCTTTTGTTTCTTTGACATGACAAAACGAATATATGTTAATAGAATTCAAAACAATTAATGCAAGTAAGCTGAAGAGAAAGAAGATTGCATATAATATCAGAGACACGACAATATTATAGAATCGGGTACTTGTGTGCTCTCAAGTGAAACAAACTCAGGGTCGCCCCTTTTATTTAGTACAATGCAGCTCGTGCTAGAAATATTCCCTTATTATCGTACACAAACACATAACAGGATGTAAAATTAAAGTGGAGCTGAGATCTCACTTGCGTTCCCTAACAAATGCCTGGTGAATTTTCAAACCACCCTTCCATTTTCCACTCCACACTTCATACATACCGAAGTAAAGCGTTTCGCGAGGTGAATTGGCCTGGTTTTTCGCCATCAACAACGGTCCTAGAATTTCAATCACTTTTCCTTCTGGACGGATAGATGATAAATTTATCCTTCGACGTACATAATTTCCCCTTTTTCCGAACTTAGCCATAATCTGGACAGTGCTGTCTTTCCAACCAAATGCATCGGGTGTCATCGACACCTTGAAGCCGAATTCATATGTTTTACTGGTGTCTATGTTATCGACGGAGCCTGTTACTTCTAACCACATCACTTGTAGTAGTTCAGCAGGTTGATCAGGCCTACAATATATCAAGAGATGCAGCTCAGTGTATTATATCTAATTTAATAAAATCGTGTGATAAAGAGTAATCGGTTTGCTAATTATCAGATATTTCAATATAATCATTTAACTATCGTCCTGTGATCATTGTCATCAACTTTAATGGTTTGATGGTCAAAGTAAAGTACAAAATCATAAAATTGCAATCTGTTTCTAAGATGAATAAGAAAATCATGAACCCAGTGAGTGAACTCACAATGGGTGAACTCACCATTCACAACAGGTCATCCCCACTGCCACCACTCACCTGCCCACCCATATATGCCTTCGACTACCATGGCACAGGTTCGATCCACCACCAATGGTCCACATAAAACCACCCCGGCCCGCTACCAATCAAACCGAGCCGTCTTTGTTGCCTCAATCTCCCCAAAACCTAGAAAACATAAATACCCGGACACTCTCTCTCTCTCTCTCTCTCTCTCTCTCTCTAGGGTTTGTTAAGTTGGGGCTGACGAGTCTATTGGTAGTATGGTAATAGTGGTGGCGGCGGTGATATGGAATCAAGTCCAAACAAGGTCCACATGCACAAATTTGTTGGCATGACTAATCATGCTATATCAAATGAGATTGGTCGGGCCAACAAATTCCGAATCTCAAGGCAAAAGAACGCATTATGAAAAACTATCTTGCATGAACACATCAGTCGATATTGAAAAATATGATGACCCCCTACACAATTTTTACTAAAATTTTGAACTGTTGACCATATACAAATTACAGATGTTACTTTTGATATAAAAATGCTTACAGCGTGGGGCTATTATCCTGTCTGGTTATTGTACATTTCTCATTTGGGCTCACATATATTTTTTTTAGATTTCTTAAAAAAAAAACAAAAAAACTTTTGATTAAAGAAAAAAAAGCTCTGATTTTCCAAATTAAAAGGAGTAGAAACCCATGACTGATGCAACTATCCCTTCTCAGCGTAGATATTATCATTGGAAGCCAATCAGTCTTTACAATATCATTCACTGTCAGATGGAGATCAAAACTGACTACAAAAAGAAACAAAGGAAAAGCTACTCACTGATTTTCTCCAGGCATTCGCCAATAGCGGTCATCACTGCTCCAGACAATCTGAAGATTTCTCGGTGAGATAGTGATTTCTTTCTTTTGTTCATGTTGATCACCAATGTGTATATTCTGGTCTGGTGCCATTTCGAAAACGTATACAAGTCTTGCCACAAGAGAACCCTTGTATGCATTTATATACTTGTCGACGCCCCTTCCCGTGTGTGCGTGTGAAAAGTATGGAATCACGATACCCCACTCAAGTTTTACGTAACAATTCGAGATGCTAGATGAGTCATCGACTGAGTGTAGAAATTTCATTTTATTGAAACTGTTGTTACAATGACGGGTTATGACCGGGCATTATGGTGATGAATCCGAGTAAAAACATATTTGTTGTGCAGCCTCCACGTTATAGTACATGCTTTGCTGCTACCCTCTGCAATTCACTTTTCTCCAAACATTGTCTTACATAACAGTGATCAGTAGCGCGACATACAAAAAACATCAAGTCGGCAAAGCGAATCGTGTCGGCAAGCAAAAAAATTAGGTCGTCTTTAGTTGCGGGAATTTATTCCTTATAAGCGTACCAAAATATTTATCAGCTTGAAAACAAAATGCTGCATCTATTTTTCCAAGATCCTTTTTTTTTTCTATTGGTTCTTTTGGGTGTCCAACAAGGTGGCATATAAACTTTATGGAGAGAACAATAATTTAACAAGGAACCGTTGGTTTAAAGGTAGATGCCGCGCCGCTGGATTTTGAAGAATGGTGGCCAGAGAGGAGTGATACCAGCAACTAGCTCATATTCAAACACGCAAAGAATCCATCACTCATTTCTTTCAATTTGTGAAGTGCTACCCAGCCGTACAGCTCAACTTTCGGCACAGCTCAACATCGGAAAATGACGGCTGGAAAATGAGTCTTGAAATAATTTTTTTTTTGTCTTGCTGTGTTGTAGAAAAGCTTTCTACGGCGCGGTTCTAAAACGATGTAGCTTTGTTTACTTACTAGTCTGCAATTACCACCCTACAAAAAAAAAATATTTTCCCAAAAATGATGTAAATTTCAACATGTTACTTCAAAAAAAATTATGAATGATTTATCGAAACTATGTCACGCCATGAAAGTAATTCTTGTGGAATACAACACGAAAGTATTTTTATGATTGGGCGCTTTTTAACATTTTAGCTAACTTTTTTCTAACTACTTCTTGAGTGCTCTGTGTACTCATACAATTTTCATCTTCATTTTCGGTCACCTATTTGGGCTAAATCGTGTACGTTTATTTTTTTCCGTCTTACCCTTACTATTCACACCGACATCTACCATGCTACTCTTGCTTTCCCTTACAAAGTACCACAACTAAGAGACGTGTGTCAAGATACTGTATGAAGTGTGTTTTAGTATGAGAAAGGAAGAGAGATAAAATGAGTATGGGTGTGTTTTATCGATAATGTCACATTAAGGAGAAAAAAAAAGTGAATAGTAACTTGGTGAAGATCTTTTTCTTGACGTTACTTAAGGAGTGGTCTAAAAATGTGAAAAAACTATGAGTGAAATTTTTCATAAAAAATATACAAAAAGAAATATTTTGTCATAATTACAAAAACAGAAAATGAAAATGCTAAACGAACGGCCCTTTTGACAAGGGCAACGCCGTTCAACACATTACGGTACCGTTAGAACGGGGAACAGGCACTCGAGCAGTAGACAAGCTTACATTTGACGACGACTTCCCTTGCTGGCTTGTTCGATGGCTCGTTCAATTTCAATGCATGGCTCTTTGGCGTGAGGCCATACGATGCTGCATCTGATTTATGATGGATCAGTGGTGTGGACAAGTACGATTATTTGAATTAGACATTCTCCTAAACTTGCCAACTTAGAAGGTAAACGGGATCAAAACAAGACAGGTCTAACAAGTACACCTAAGTTGGTCAAAATATTTAAGTCTGAAACGGGGAAAAAGTGGGCCTCAAAAGGTATGCATGAGGAACTGTTCTGGCATTTAATCTCCAAGGATCGGCAAGTCTCCATCTTTCCAGGATCTACAAGTGAAACCTCTACCAACACACCATATTCTGTATGGACAACAAATATTTGGGATACTCAATACCCACCTAAGAAATACAAGTACAACCTGTTAATCACTAGAGTTTGGGAACAGGGTCGGAACCACGCTCGAGGGAGCAATTTTTCTCTTACACGAACTGCATTTACTTTCCAATATTCACCATTAATAAGCCACACGAGAAAGGTTAGCAGAATTTGGACAAGTCGATCTCCTAATTCCCAACGCCAGATGAGCCGAATAAATTGAAGGATAACTTGATCAAGCAGAGGGATGTTGGGAAGTGCACGCGTGGGGAGTATGCCGGCGTTAAACATGGTCCTGGGTGAACCCTGCAGATTCCAAATCTTCAGATGTCACTCGCTGGTGCAGCTGCATTTATAAGAGGATCTTCGAGTAAGGGGGCAAGAATAATCTAATAATGATTTTCAACAAGTAGTACTTCTAATAATTATCCGTAATTGAATAACCACAGGAGACCAAACATTTCGACCTCATAGGGGTTAAGAACTTATACTTCTTGATTAACCAGGAAAATTATATTAATCACAAGAGTTTGTCTTCTTAGTTACACGAGTAGCTATGCTATTTCCAAGAAGACTAAATATACTACATGAATATGCAAGACTACAACATCAGGAGCCTGATAGATCTAAATAAACATAAAGTAACACCAAGGACAAATTTTGGTGGATCAAACAAATATTAAACACCAACGTTTTTTTATTTTTTCGAAAGCTAATTTTGAGCACAAACTAAATACTCTCAAGCAAGCTTGAGTAGGTCCCGCCTGTTCTGCACCTCGAGGAACCCACACAATCTACTCTACTAAAAGCCACCCTCTTGTTTACACCATTCAACTAAAACTTTGGGCATCAGAAGGCCAATTTTGGATATGACCAAATCGACTTAACTGATGTCCAGCCACCTTTTCTTTTTTGGAGACACCACCACTTTGTTGAGCATATCCACAGTTGTTGTAGTATCTCTCCTTGCGCAGCGGCACATCGACCTAATCAGTCGCACTTAACATGGCTCACTGTGACCTGAAGCATTTAAGATTGCTGGAACTACCATCTTCAACATGCTTGATTGAGTTCCACAGCCACATTTTGGGAGTTAGGATCTGGGAATTTTTTTTGGCCAGAGCAGCATTACTTTAATTGCACCATACTAGCCCGCCTCACACAGCTTATGTGTCTAGTGTTTCTTGATTCTTTTTTTCTCACTAGGTGCCTCACAGTGACGCGGCGCATTTAAAATTGCGGGAATTGCCGTCTTCAGCATGCTAGAATCCCAGAGCCACGTTTTAGGAGCTAGAATTTGGAAAATGTAAAGACTTAAGTGCGTATACACTTAAAAAAATGACTTCCTCTTTGAACAGTTAAAGAGGGAAAGAAAAAAAAAGAGGCCAGGTCTTCCTCAGTATCCATCTATAATTCTGGTAAGAACCCATTCATTGAAATAGAAAATTTAGTAAGAATTAAATTAGGTTGGAATAAATTTCCAATCATCTCTATCCTTTTCCTTTCCAAATCCAAACAGGGGAATCCTTAAAATATCTCTTTGATTGAAAGAGTATTAGTGATATAATACATTACTCCACTGGAATTCAATGAAATCTCGAAATGAAGATATTTTTTTACTAGTTCAAAACGCGTTGCAGAACGATCTAAAAAAGAATTGATATTGATACAGTTTGATTCCTCAACTCAATTAATAGTACCTCTATAGTCCACTTCTTCCCCATACTACGAGTGAAAGGGAAAATGTAAAGACTACCATTAAAGCAGCCCAAGCGAGACTTACTATATCCATGCGAATTCTGTCCCCTATCTCTATGAAGGAATTATTCCATTATTGCTCACTAAAGAGAGAAAACAGAATCCCATGCAGTTCCATGGACTAGCAAATCCAGAGTCCCCCAAAGTATTGTCTTCATATCAATTAAGGAGAGATGATTCAAAATTTAGCATGTGATTTTCCTTCCATGGACTAGCAAATCCAGAGTCACCCATAGTATTGTTTTCATATCAATTCAGGAGAAATGATTTAAAATTCAGCATGTGATGTTCCCTGGAGAAACCCAAACGACTGCACTAATAACACTGTATAATAAACATGGTGTAGGATGTAGGAACGTTATGTAGACAAGAATTTTAAGAAGAAACTTATTGCTTTTTCAACAGCAAACCAATGAAAGGTACGGATTAAGCAGAAACTTACTGCTTTTGAAACAGCAAACCAGTGAAAGGTACGGAAAGAAGCATCATCTTGAGAGGGAAGACTATCATGATTCCACAATGTTATGTCTTGGAATTTCGCTTTCATCTGCCAATGGTTCGAGTTTCCTTCAGGCAAATCAGAAAATTTTTTCCCATCAGAATTTCTCTTTCCAATGACAAATCCTGCGAATCAGAAAAAGGAAGATCTTAATGCATAATTACACGCAAAAGTTGCAAGATTAAACCTTTCAAGCATTCCTCTTGCATAAGCAGTTGAAGCTGGAGCATCAGAAAGCAATAACACAAAACGTTAATTCAAGCAAAATCAAAATTTGTTTTTTAAAGTTTTTGAAGGATTCTTTGCTTAGTGCTCTGCTCGCAATCTTCTCAGCAGATTAGATGGCAAATCATTTACATGTACAAGAATGCTTCTAAACATATGTCATTCTAGTTAAAAAATCACTAACAAGGCAACTGAGCCCCAGGCCCCCAGAAAGGGACAAATCACGCTGTCGATAACTAAAAATAAACACATTGTATATTGCTTATTTGCAGGATTCTCGTAGGTAGGCCAAGAGTCTCCCTGAGATTCTCGAATCTGCGCTCCCAACTTGGGAGCTTGTTAGGAGCCAGAACTCAGGTGTCTTCGGATTGTGAACTAAGTAGCCATTAGATTCTTCTCTATGAGGAAGACAAAACTGACCAGGCGTTGGGCTAAGAAAAAGGCAAGCTGTTCTTGCTTCTGATTTTTACTAGGGCTGGCCACTTCACTGGAGGCAGAGAGAACGTGGGAGTGGATCTCTCGTAGTCCTTTTTTCGAAGGATACATGTTGTATCAGTCAAAAAGCTTTGCACGAGTTGTACAGGCGTAATATTAGATTCTAAACAAAAACATATAGTAAAAATGACGATAGATGTGTATATGCATAAATTGACGCATATAATGTACATAATATATATTGCTAACTACATAGAATATAAACGATATCAAGTTAGCAAAGCCGCTCCGAACTCGGATTCTTCTAAATGCTTACGCTCCCCCACCCTCGTTCCCCTCTTCATGCAACTAAGGTACATTGAATAAAAATAGGCATACAATGTCAGTGGTATGGTAAGCAAATAACACTTACTACAATTTTGAAGTACTGCTCTTCTAGCGTTCACTTTAAACTGTCTACGTGATCGGACTATGAGTACAACAATGGGAGCTAAAGGATTATTCTGAGACCAGTTATGAACGAACAGCTGATTTAACAAAAGGATTGTCCTTGACCACCAATATCTTTTCTTTTTCTAATCTTTCAAAAAGTAACATGCTAATATATGTTCCTAGGACACCAGACCCATGTAGATTATAGGAACACAATCAACCAACTATATAACCTGCATTGCTGCCCATGTCAAAAAACATATTGCATTACATAAATAACATACCCACACGGATACAGATGCTGTTGCCTAGCTCACAGATGTCTTGAATTTTCCATCCACACAGTATTATTTCTCGCATTACAAAAACATTTTCCATGAATCTACAAGCTTAGGCCTACACCAAGAACCCCAGAAGTGAAATAGAAAGGAATAAGAACCCTACAAGAGGAAATGACACCTTTTGATAATACTTTTACCCAATTGACACTCCTCATTAAGTCTTGATCTGGTTAGTGACAATATTCCGGAGGTTGGAATTATCAAAAATAAGGAGTCAAAGCCTGCAGTCCACATAATCCTAAAGATAGGTTAGAGCTCGTCTTTGTAACTATGCAGAAGGTCAAACTAAGTGACAAAAACAAAATCGACTCTTTAATTTAAGATATTTTAGAAGTTTCATATATAGTCAACCCTCTTATAATTGAAAACCACAGGAGGTTGGAAAATTATTGATTATAAGAGGTATTGATTCTACAGTTTGTACATGTGTTGTTATTTTACTGTAAATATTCTTTCACGTGTCCCGACTTCAGTGCAAAATATGAGCAATTGCACATTTTTCAACTCAATTCATGCCCTTTTGACGAATGACATCTGCTAGGCCTTACCTAAGACAAAAAGAACTTCTAACACCCTTTAGAACTATCGTAGGTTAAGCTTCTTGCACCTGCTTACATCTTACTCAAATGAACGAGAAAATCATGTTGTAGAACAGTCTTTTTCAGACAGAAAAAATCATTTTGAACTCAACAAGTTCTTTGTTGTGGCATTCAGTGTTGTATCAATGTCATTTTCCCACATGTCACCATCACCTTCACCTTCACTCCTGAGTGCGAGCAATTCTGCATCGGATACAGTTTGATGCACGATTTTCTCATCCTTTTGGTGAATAAGCATTAGTTTACTTGTAGGTCCTTTACAAGAAGCATAGCTACTTGATTGTCAATATTAGTATATACATAGTACTAATTGGTTTATAATTTTCCAAATTGACTTAAAATATATAGGCGAGTAAGAAATTTATAAAAGGTAAAAATGAGTTCAATATATGCATATATGTGCTAAAAGAAATGCTATGTACACATACATTTTCAGTCTTTTATAACACTACATGACAATTTTCAAAAGCTATTAATTAAAATCTGTTAGAGGTTATCCAATATACAATCTGGAGCGAAGTTGGTTCCATCCAAACATAATCAATTATAAGAGATCATTAACTTATTGAAATTAATCATAAAAGGGCTGAATGTAGTTCAAGACATCCCACAAAATGGTAAATCAAACCCCCCCCCCCCCCCCCCCCCCCCCCCACCCCAAAAACAATCCCCAACCCACGAAGGCTCAGTTCCCTTCATGTAGTGGACTCTTCACCTTATAAATTGAAGGTAAATTCTCAACACTTTGCAGAGCACAAATGTAGGGCTCATTCTTTTTCACATAAAGTGATCTAATATAAAGAAGATGAACCAAACAAATATCTAATATGGAAAAGATTTTAGCACTAACTTCTTCTTGTAGTAGTTTAGTACCATGTCTTCTATTTCAACTGAGCTTTACATGAACCACAAAAGCCCAATACTGATAACAGAAAGAAAGGAAATATAAAGTGCGCTTAATCCTCCAAAGAGACTAATCACTACAATGGCATTTGGTAATGTCAAATATTTTTGGTGACTTATATATGCGCCATTACAACATAGCCGGCTTATTGGCACACTCTTACATGCTAAACAATATGATAAACTGGAGGTGCGTCAAAAGTTTTACAATGTACCACCCTATAATGGAAAAAATTGCAGAGTTCTTGGCTGCTAAAAGGGGAAACTTTGCCTGGTTTCTGTTAATAGAATGTGACTCTAAATTTTTCTGTTCAGCCCAGCTATCAAAGAGATCATGCTGCTTCTGAAAACTCTTGGCATTTGTATAAACAAAATAAACATCCCTCGTCCTTACAAAGCAGTTAGACCAGATATGCTTCTTGTGGCTGGTAAGTTTTTTCTTATAGAGAGATCTATAATCCGAGTGCAATTTCATGGAGAGAAGTCAATACTGTTTCGAAGGATGCACAATTTAGAGAAAAATTATGTTTTGCTATTGTCAATGGCTCAACGTGGAATCCAAAGTGTTCAAATTCTTTTGTTGGCAGCTGCTCATCGGTTTCCTTAAAACTTACCGCGTCCAAGATGCAAAGAATGCCTTACTGTATGAGATGTGGGTGATGCACCAGTATGGTGTGAAAAAATAATGGCTTACCAAATGATTATTAAACTCTATCCAGATTTGCTTTCTTATTTGGATGCTCCAGAAATTATGATCTTTTGTTTTAAAATGACGAGCCTTGAGTTGTAGTTGGTCAACCATACCAGTACTGTGTGAAGAAATCATGGCGTAACAAATGATTATTGAACTCTAGCACTCTAGCCAAGATTTTCTTTCGATGTTCAGATGCTTCAGAAATGGTGATCTTTTTGTATTACAATGACAAGTAGGTCAACCATACGAACTAGCTGGTGGAGATAATAGAATGTGGGGCTTTTGAGGTTCAGTTGATGTAGCTATTACAAGGCCAGTCTTGTGAGGGTGAAGAGAACAAATTATGTGAAGCGAGATAACTAACTTTAAATTGGATTTACTTGGAAAACTAACTTTAAATTTTGGCTATCTTTGCTAGATTAGTTACTTTAGTTGCTTTGTTTTTTGTGCAGTACTGACGGGATTCATGTTAATTACTTTATGATTGTCAATGATATCAATCCAAGAGTGTGCAACCACGACTACCTGCAAAGAGGCGAAGCATCGTTGATATTTTTGTCACTTGGATCTTGTGGTTAATATTAGAAGAGAAGAGCGATGACCTCACTAAGTCGATATACTTAATGAAAATGAACTGCATTGTTAAACATGCCATGGTAGCTCAAGGTGATAAATGATCACATATAGTACTACCATCCAACATTTTTCTAGCAAGAATCAAAAAGTTCTAAATTTCGAAAATTGCCTCATCTCTTTAAAATCGTAGTTCTTTTACATTTTTGGATTGATGGCAGTGGTAAGCATAAAGTAAATGACATGAATCCAAATAAAAATCGGATGTTAAAAAATGCCTTAATGCTTAAGCACGCCATGCTATCATCTAAATAGGAGAAAGAATAAACAGCCAAGTAATAAAACAAGCAAAGAGGGCCATATTTTAGAATAGTCTTCCGACCGTAATTAATTCCGTCCCCCTTCACATAATTTATTTCCTTGACAGTCACCAACTGAACAACAACAAGCATATATATAGGGCCACTGCTACATCAACTGAATTATAAAGCCACAAACCCAAATATGAGCGGTCAACACAGATCCCCTATGTCTCGTCATTGTAAAACATAATGTTACTATCTCTGGGTACTTCCAAGTAAAAAAATTCTGGAAAGAGTTCAGCAATCATTTGCTCAACCCATGATTACTCTACACCCGTCTTGATACATCACCCATATTGTATAATGCATGGTTTTTCCAATACATAATTATAGCACATAAGGCAATTTTTTCACTCTCAAAACTTGCAAAGTAACTCGAGAAGGAAAGCGACGAGCGTCACGTAACAGAATACTTACAAACACTCAAAATGCTACCCCAAGCCAATTTATTTCTCTTTCATTTTCTTCAAATCTAGCCTAACGAAAAGCCACTAACAATAACAGAGCTTAATTTCTCCCGAAGTCCTACATCCTCAAAAGCATCAATCTCTCTTGAGTATGTACAGAGAGTAAGACTGAAACTAACCAGTCACCAGAAGAGAAATTAATTTAACTACTTTCTAGTAATTACTTCTAGAATCAAACCACTTGCTATGGCAGTTCGCCATTGCACATATGCTAAGACATCTTTGAGAGGCAGAACTCTTTGATAACTGGGTTAAAATGACAAATAGCTTAAGCCCGGCAAAGCATCTCATTGCAATAACTAGAAATTCAGTAACTTATAATGTGGTAAGCTGTAGAAGTTTGGACACACCTCCAGCTTCACCAACAGAATGTAACAACATGTCGGTAAGTCGACCATTCTGTGGCGGTGAAAAGCAAGGACACCAACAGGGCAGTGCAGCTACAGAGGTGCACAGAGAAGAAGTCAAGTTCTTAGCGAGTTATAGTTTCTACAACTAAGTCAGGCAGGCAGCAGTCTGTATAGGCCCTCGTAATGAGGCTTGCAATAGGTCAACTGACATTTCAAGTCATCCTCATCATCAGGGGGCCAAGGCAACAACGCTTTCTTCAAAAGGAATCATAGGCTCCAAGTCCAGTATAGATTTCTCCTCAATTTCATCATCTTCGTGTATAAGGTGAACTAAAGGAGTAGATCTACTTGAAAAGGAGCAGCAGTCAGCAACGGGGCACTAACACAGTGAACAGCAGCAAGAGAATTGATTGATTGGGGACTTGGGGTTTTAGGCCCTTTTTTTGTTTAAATATTGATTTATGATGTTCTGACACAAAAGAATTAAAGACAATGAACGGTTGAGATGATGTCACGATGCAAAAATCAAAGACTTGATTATTTGGACCTTTTTTTATGCGTCCACCCCCGCCTTGTGCCTGGGTGCCTAGGCCCGCACTATGATGTCGATCTGAATGAATTGTCGTTTCCACGGAGGTCAATCTTTGCCTGCCACGCCTTTGGTAACACTGGTCACACGCAACTAAAGCTCTCTCTCTCTCTCTCTCTCTCTCTCTCTCTCTCTTCCTCCATCCCTCTACCTCCTACCCAGATGTGCTTCATCTTCCTGCGACTATCATCTTCCATCGTCCATGGAGACATATTTACACGGATTACCTCTCCAATTGGCGACATGGCATGTCCAGTACGGATCCCATACACATATCTCTGTCGACACTGTACTTTGGCCCAAAGTGTCGAGTCCATGTAACATGGTCGCAGCTTTGATGACATTGATGGAACCCTTGTGTTATATCCTCTTTTGCCTCTACTTTATCAATCTAGTATCCAAATCTAAACAAGCACAAATGATTTGTAAATTGGTTATTTAGATTTCCATTCTCTACAAGAACAAGAAGATCATGATTAGCTTTTGCAATAAGACGGTTTCGCTGCATGATCTCTTTTTCTTCCATCGAAATATACTAACATAGATCAGTAAGAATATCTGAGAGTAAATTACTCTAATGGTCTTTTATCTATTGAGTAGTGTTTAAAAGCTCCTCTGTTTGTGAAATTTTTAAATGTAGTCCACTATACTTCGGTTAACAGTCAAGTCCAACGGACCATTAGGTGGTAAATTACCATAGATAACACAAATAATCCTTTATCTACAAGGGTAGTGTAATGATCCGGTCCACAGCCCACCACAGGGCATTTCCTCCATCAAAAGGGCTAGCCAATAGATGCTTAAGAGTTCACTAACAACGTCTTATAAGGCCCAATTCTCTCTCTCCCACTTCCGATGTGGAGGAAGGTCCAACTCAATCTTAAATCATACATTGCCCAGTACCTCCCCTAGTACAGAGCTCACGTGGGATCTCCATCCACCCTTGTACACAGCAAGTGTGGAATCTCACATTTCACCCTCCTTAGGACCCAGCGTTCTCGAAGGCACACTTCTAGTACCCCCAAGGCCACGCTCTGGCACATTGCTAGTACTCCCATGGTCCGCTCTAATACCATTTGCAACGATCTGGTCCACAACCCCAACGTAGGGTGTTGCCTCCCTAAAAATAGATGCCTAAGAGTTCATTGACAAGGTTTTATATGGCAAATTCTTTATCTCCCACTTCCGATGTGAGAAAAGATCTTAACTTTTTCTAATATCCACATAGCCCGGGACCTCCCCAAATACACATTCGGCGTGAGAACTCCATCCACCCTAGTAAACAAAAAGTGTGGGATCTCACCGCTAATGTTTAAAAGGTCCTGCGTCTCCAAAATGTTCGAATATAGTCAACTTTCACTTCCGTTAACAATTAAGTCAAAGTCGTCAATTTGTCGTGAATTTGGACCACTAGGTGGTCAAATTGTATAAAGTCATAAAGATCAATACACCATATAAAACACAAATGGTTCTTTATCCATAGGAGTAGTATTCAATGGTCCTCTATCCATGACATGTTTGAATGTGACAATTTCACTTCGGTGAACAAACAGGTCCACGTCGTCAATTTGGACCATTAGGTGGTCAAACTGATAAGCGTAAAGATCGATACACCATAAATTACACACATGGTCCTTTATCCACAGGGGTAGCATCTAAAAGGTCCTTCGTCTATGAAATGTTTGGATGTAGTTCCCTATTATGGTGTGTTTTCACAACTATGCAATCTTGAAGGCATAAAGAATTTGCAGCAAAATCACCCACCATGGGAAGATTTTAGGACTGTCTAGTTGATGTGGACCGTATATAAACGCCTCGATCACAATGCCTACAGAGGCAAGCTATGCCCTCGTGGAAGGCAGCATGCGTTCGAAGGAGTAGCTCTTGGGAAAGCAGGGATTATGGATGGGGATTGGGTGCCGGCGTAGGGGATTAGGTGCAGTCCTTTTGAAGCGGCAACGCGCAAAAGTAGAGGAGGATGCTAAATGAGAAACCGGGCGAGTTCAACTCACTCAGTTAGGTATGAGCTAGTTCAACTGACTGAATTAAGTATCTTTTCGATCTCTAGATTTTCTTTTATTTCAATAGTCACAATGCCATTCAAGGGTCGTATCCTTCATCTTGACAATTCAAAAGGTCCAAATACACAATTCGGATTTCATTGTACACATAACTTAATTTAAAGGTAGGCAATCTGAGACAACTTAATCCTGTTAAGATAATAACAGTAAGTACTTGTTATTGTTGCTCAAACTCATCATAAAGTGCATACTGACGCGCATACAAACGTATTCGTAGAAGAAAGAAGTTACCAGAAAAGCCTTGGGGAAGAGCAATGGTTGTCCCTTGCAACTTCCTTCCTCTGAAGTGAGCTTCCTTCACATTCAGCCCATCAATCTCAATCCCTACATACCACTCTCCATTCAAACATTACACGTGAGATTCCACAAAGCACAGACACGCACACACGCACGGATAGAGAAGTTATATTTTTTTCTCACTACCAGTAGGTTTAGGTTTGAAGTATTGAGAGACGGAGCAAGGTCCGTCGTACTTGATGCAGCATGGCAGCTGATGGACCTGACCGCTCAGATCTACCGCCGCCTCGCTGCCGCTCAGATCGATGGTTCCGGTTGTTCCTACATTTAAACCTCTATCGCCGTCCATGGACACTTTATCGGTGGAAACTATGATTTGACCCGTGCCAATGCAGGAGGGGGATATTTTATTTGTACCAAAGCAGTAATTTAAAAAGTTAGCACTATTTTGTCGCTAAAATATATAATGATATCTTGATAATAAAGTTGATAAGGTATAAGTTACTCCTTTCATTTAGCAGAGTTCATAACCTTCGCTTAAAAGAAAATCTCTCTATCTTAAAAGTGTAATGCGTTTCACCATGTTCTTACACATTTTTGTTACCAAAATGCGCTAACGAGACACTCCATATTACAGCCTACCCGCATGTTTCAAAATTTGATGCACCCTCCTTCCACCCGCTTACGCCACCATCAATCGGCGCATAATCAAACAAAGAAAACTAAATGTTGCTTCTCTTATTCCAACCGACCTCCCTCCTCGCAGACAGGTGTTGCCTCACGAAAGACATCCCAAGAACTTTCTGCACAAAAGAACTACCAGATCTGTTAATCGGCGAATTTCACGTCAAACCTTTCTACCTTTTGGAATTTGATCAATTAACAGAATCGCAGGCAAGAAATTTGCTGATCAATTTCCGAATCAAGAGACGTGATTAACGGACTCTATCCTCCCCTTTGATTCTTTTGTGCATAGATTATGTTCTCTCATATCATGTTTCCCCATTACGCCTTCGGTCTATCTATCTCACATGCTATTGCTTCCCTTATAACCAACATCAATCCCTCAAACAAGCTCAACCAAAGATCATGTTTCACATGTGTGACGAACCTCAAATCCCATTGTTTAGAAGGTGCCTATTTTCCTGCGCATTCTTGAGTAGTCATCTGTACCGAAGCAATAGATTGTTTGACTGCCCTTCTCAGAATAACGGCCGTTCAGTGCCCTTAGACAGATAACAGTGGTCGCTCCCATCATGGCCCCTATCCCACCAAACTTTCCCATGGCCATGGTACATATCTGTGTCTTTTAATATTTGCAGTGGTTAAACAAACACATACATGCATGTAAGACTTCTCATATTTGAATAAGTAATCTTGTCTTCAATTTTCTGATTTCGATGCTTTGGATCTTGTGTTGAAATGTTGAATTATCTTAACTTCTTAAATTCAATGTGAAATCACTTACTACTTTGACTCTTAATCTCTAGGTCTGCCTCATGTGATAGAACCCAGCAAATTGGTGTGCTTTCCATCAGCATAGACCGAGGTTTACTATGCACTTGTTGGCGGCAATTTCAGGTACTATCACAGTTGTGAAAGATTTTGCAGCAGAATAGTAGGGTGTTACTAATTATTTTTCCTCAGGGTATCCTATATTAATTGCACACCCATGTGCTCGATCATATACCCAAATGATCTCCCTATACCATTATAAGAGAAGAACAATAGTGGACCATTCTTATTCAGGACTTGAAGGAAAAGATTGCATTTTGATTATTCCTACGAGCATATAACTTCCTCAATTAGAGCTTATGTTAGCCTTTTCTAGATTTGAGCCATATTGGGGTCTTTTTTGTCTGTTCATGTAAACATTACGAAGAGAACATATGTGTCAAGTTTAATGGAAAATTTAATTATTACTATAGGCACTACCTTTCGGTTAATCCAAAGTATTTTATATTAGATGAAAAAATCATCTAAATATCATGAAATATGTGGTTGTAGAGAACACATGCCAAAATGCTATGAGTTTATTTCCAAACACTATATCATACTCTCATTGTTGGAGAGGTGTGATGCTAATAGAAAGAAGACAACCATGAAGAGATATAAGCAAGGGAGAACATGGAAAAGAAAGGGACACGGGTACGTTTTAAGTACTTAGTCATAAACTAAATCAGGTACAAACAAAAATGGTACTAATGACGTATGAACGCTAGCATGAAGATAAAAGTAAGGCTTTGGAATAATGTTCTCTTGCTGGAGGATTATCATAGTAAATCGTACTGAGGCTTTGCTGGAGTCCATTTGCGCCTGTTTAACTGGTTTTATTTAGTTAACATTTCAAAAAAATCGATCATGCGTCTAATATACTTAGGAACCAACCATGATGATAAGGAAGAAACAACCAAGTAAAATGAGAGATAGCCTTTTGACTATCATCTTACTATCTCTACACCCTGCAATCATAGCAGACTCATGATTAACCTTAGTTACATTGATATAAACTAGATGAGAAAAAATGAAGACAATATCCCAAAGCGCATATATCTTATCATTTTCCGTGAAATCTCAAACTTCAGTTACTTTAAGGTACTTCCTTTAAATATTGGTTGTATTCATGTTGTGAGTACGTACTACATAATTATGAAATGGCAATTAAATTAGAAATTAGTGTTTCGAAGGGAACTCCATATGCATGCCATGTAATCCTTGAAAACAAGATTTTGTTGCACCAGAGAGACCATCCGTAACATATTGGGATGCTACCAAATTAAGTAAAAGAAATATAGCAGTTTTAAGAAAGAACCTGCAAAAATGTGTTTTTAGCTGAAACCTTTTAATATCATATGGAGTTACATATCATAAGCATGGGATTCACTATATTATATGTATAATATAAGATTGACAAGTGATATTCATTGTAGTCTTAATCTTTTCATCAGTTACTTTAAGATGTTGATTTTTCTGTTAGTTCATTAACTGGTACTTAAAAATTCTTTTGTATTGGTTCTACTTAGCTATATCATTTCAAGTGAATGGATAATATGTAGCTTGCTGCACTGATCATCATGTTATAAGAGAAGAAGCTCAGCCAAATGCACAGGGGTACTACTTTGGATGTCTGTTACCTCATTTTCTTATTTCCCGTCCGTTTCGATTTCGATCAGGGGCCTGCTCTGGCAAATAACGATTTCGATCAGGGTCCTGCAGCATACGATATACTTCTAACTTTGAGGAGCGATGGTTGAGGGCTTCAAAACCCCGTGGGCTTCAGAAAATGTAAAAGTCACTTATGATTCCTTACCTAAACTTGAAAGAATCCCTGACATAGTAGGAATGAAAGATGCCCTCTCCTTAAGTGGGAATAGTTCAAATGATTAGCATGTCCAGGTAAATAGCTGGTGTACTATATTTCTTACCTATTATAATCACACTTAATTCTTTTACTTTTCTCAACTATATTCAGCTATACAACTGGAACACTAAAGGTATTTCGTTCAATCGACTCCAGCTCTGTTAAAGGCTTTCCCAAAGACTCCAAAGATGCTACAAAAAAAAATTTGGCTTTTAGTTTTTTCCTTCTAAGTTTTCACACTGGTTATCCATCAGCTAATATCTACTCTTCACTGTGACAGAACCTGGTGTCTGGGAAGAATGTGCTAATACATACATAAAGGCAATTCATGCTGCCCAACATTTCATTTATATTGAGAACCAGTACTTCCTTGGTTCGCCATACAATTGGAGTAATTACAAAAATCTAGGTGAGGATATCAAAATTTAGATGTATGTTGGGGTTGGTACAGGGCTACTTCAGTATCATTTCACTAAAAGTTGTCAATGCTAAGAACAGCTCTGATGCCATTACTCCGGAGTAGCTAAATTATTTCTCTATTTTGGAGCTTATGGTTTATGGTCGCTTAACTGGCTTAAGTTGTTTCGTTATCCCAAGCATCTCTATTTGATATATGTAAACCTTTGGAAGAGGGACAAACTTGGATGTGCTGGATGGCATTGATTAGAATACAGTTTTCTCAATCGTTCCACAGCTTATAGGTAGTTGATACCAAGGAAAGTGGGTTCGTACCTAAGTGGAGGTGCCACAAAGGCTGCAGTCTGAGCTTCCAGATGTACATAGTGAGAGACAGTGAGGGTGGAGTAAGGGCAGAGATCAAGGCTTCCCAGATAGGCCGTGAGGGATGGCAGTACTGTGGAGACAAGGCTGAGACGAACAGGGCCGGCAGTCGACAGTCCAAGTCAAGGTCCAAGTCAGGGTCCAACGCTTCGATCTAATGTTATGTCCAATTTGTGTTTGTCTCTCTAAAATCCAAGAGCTCTCAAATTCTAAAGTGAGAAAGTGATTTTGTAAGAATGAGCCAAAAGTCCTTGAATGAGTCATAAAGCCCTTACTGAATCCAACAAGGTGTGTCAAGAGACACGTAGAGAACCTGGCAGCGGTGAGGGTTGCCCCTGTGACCAACTGCTAGGCGGACTAGGCGCGATGCCCTCCAAAAACCTGCTGCCATCCCGGAGTGACCCGGGGGTTATCGTCTTGGGGGCGCCGATGATCACCAGTAACGTGAGTGGACATGGTCGCAGCTCAGTGCCTAGTGTCATGCAAGTCACCCCAGGTGGTGATAGCTTTGTGGTAACGAGCCTATCTCGCTGTGAAGGGTCCTCGTGCCGGAGCACTACGAGCGGAGCCCCCCAGAATGAAGACAGAGATAGCTTTGTGGTAACAAGCCTATCCCGCTACGAAGGGTCCTCGTGTCAGAGCACAACGAGCGAAGCTCCTCGGAATGAAGACGACGATAGCTTTGTGGTAACAAGCCTATCCCGCTGTGAAGGGTCCTCGTGCCTGAGCACTATGAGCTGAGCCCCTCGGAATGCTGCACACTCCGGAGAGTGGGTCGAAGCATGTTCCACGTCCATGGCGTGGGCACATGGTGTGGTGAATGAGTGTGATGCCCGGAGGCCTATACATGATTATGGCTCATGGGCCCGATGCCAACGGCATAAGACATTGATTGTGGTGCATGGGCACGGCGACAAACGTCGCGAGACAATACCTAGTGCCGGGGGCACATGTCATGAAAGTGGCGCATGGGCGCGGTGACAACCGTTGCGGGACAATACATGGTGCCGGGGGCACATGTAATGAAAGTGGCGCACGTGCGTGGCAAAGATCATTGCGGGACAATACCTGGTGCCGGGGGCATATGTTATGAAAGTGGTGCACGGGTGCAGCGACACCCATCGCGGAGACGGCGCACGGGTGCGCGTCGGGTGTCCTGGAGACGGGGCGCGAGTCGAGTGTGTACGTCATACCAAAATAATAAATACTATATTTAGTAATGATAAGGTTGGGAGTGATGGTACGTAGTCGTCGGCGATGGGTCATTCGACGGTAGCGTGCGACTTTGGGCGACAGGCATCGCGGAGCCAGTGCGTGGCCATGGGTGACGGACGTTGCGAGGTTGGTGTGCGAGCATTTGTAAGCATCGTGAAGAAGCAAAACCTCGTAAAGACAAGCGCGGGTGGGAGGGGAGGCCTAAAGGCCAACATTTGGGGGAAGGCCAAGGCCAACCCCCTTGGGGAGGCCGAGGCCGACCCTAGGGGGTGGCCAAGGCCAAGGCCAACTCCCACAAAGGGAGACCAAGGCCAACTCCCACAAAGGGAGGCCAAGGCCAACTCCCACAAAGGGAGGCCAACGCGTGAAGTGGGACCCCTAGTAGGCCCTTGGGTTTGACCAAGATAGGTTGGGAACATAAGCCCCCTGCATGTGATGTGCACGGAGGGGCGACCCGAGAGGGCGCCGCACGCATAAACGTCATGCTCCGAAAATAATGTGCCGTGATGGAATCTTGTGAACGGACGCGATAGTAATGAAAAACTTTGAAGAGCAGAGCTATCGTTGATTTTTTGCGAAATTGAATTTTTTTATCTCGAAGAAACAGGTAGCGCGGATAAAGTAACAACGATATCGAGAAAGAAAAAAATAGAGCGGCAAAAAACGGAACATGCGCTTCCGTTAGCGTTAGCGTGAAAAGAAAGATAGCGCGAAAAAGAAATTTGATCCGAAAATGGGTTTGCGCAAAATTTTTAGTAGCGTAAAATTAATGACGTAAAAGTCGTAATGCCGTTTCCGACCACGGTAGCGCGAAAAGAATTAAGTTAACGCGAAAATGGGAACGTGTTCGAAAAAAGAGTTTTTGGGAGTTTTAGGGGGAAAGTTGAAAAAAGAGTTGTTATGGTAGGTGGAGTCTTTCAAGACTTGGCTTTTTTTTTCAAGACTTTGGGAAGTCTTACACTTCAAGACTTTGTGAAGTCTCAAACTTAGAAAAAAGAGAGGAAGAGAAAGAAAGGAGAGGAAGAAGAAGAAGAAGAAGCTTGGAGCTTGAAGACCATGAGATTGGGACATCACAAGAGGCAAGAAGGATGCAACAAGGTAAGATGAATGGAGCAAATGGGGGAAGAGGCCATCGGCAAACCTCGGCCACGGTCGAGACACATCGCGGGGCCGAGGCTGACTTGGGGGTAGGGAGGGGGTGTCGGGAGCGTGATGGAAGTGGGGAAGCATGGAGGGGCGAGGCTGGTGGCTGGAGCCAGCCAAGGCCTCGAGGCCGAGGTCGACTGAAGCCGCCGGGCTGAGGCCGAGGCCTCAGTTGGGGGCGGCGGGGGAGGGATGGGGAAAAGGGTAGGGGGAAGAGGGAAAGGGAAGGGGAAAAGGAGAGGAGAGAAGAGGAAGAAGGGAAGGAGGAAGGGGGAAGGGAGGAAAGGGAAGATGGAAGGGGAAAAGGGATAGAGAACGAGGGAGGGAAAGAAGGAAGAAAGGAGAAATGAGAGGGAACGACGGGCCAAGGCCGCCACCTCCCTCGAGGCCGAGGCCACCGTCTCCCGCGAGGCCAAGGCCGACGTCGAGGATCATGGGTTGGGCGCGCGAAGCACGATGCCATTGGGTGCACGGGGTGGTGATGGCGGAACACGAAAGAAGATAAGGAAAAAGAAAAATGTAAGACCTCGGGGTGGATTGAGTGGACGATCATAGTCGTCGCAGGGCAATGTGTTTGGGGACGACGAGGTTGTGTCGATGGCGGTCGAGATGTCAGGGGTGCCGTTGAGCTTTGATGATGGTGGAGCACGGAGTTTTGATACAACGCCAAGTCGAAGCAATGTGTTGTTGACGGCGAAGGGGGCGGTGCACGGATGCCCACCCAAGGAGCTTTGGATAGAGCTAGGCCAGCGAGTGGCTGCGGATGTGTTTATGGGTCCTTGGGGTGTTTCGTCGACGGTGGAGAGTCTGATGGTTCCCTCGTCGTATGTTCACACGCTGAGTGGGGAGGTTGCCCCGGTGATGTTGCCTAGGTATGTGTCGGGTTTGTTGGCGGAGCGACGAGATATACCGTAGTCGCCTGTGATGTTCAAGGGTCACAACACGATGCCGGTGGGGTGGATCTTTTGGTGCACTTACATGTTGGAGCGTTCGGTTTGGGTAGAGAGGTTGGAGGTGTTGGGGTTGGTGTCGGCTGTGGAGGCGACGTTCATGGTGATTGATCCGGTGAGAGATATTAAGGGCTTGTTGCTATCCAGGTGGAGCTCTCAGACACATACATTCATCACGGAGTTTGGGCCGACACTTCTTGACGTGATGATGCTGACCGGGTTGCCGATGCACGGGAAGGAGGATGCTTGTGCACTGAAGTTGACAGTGCCAGAACGGTTGATCGTGAAGGGACTGCAGGTGTTTGCAGACGAGATAAAGAGCCACCGAAAGGGTACGTACAGGGGGTGGATCAAACACTTCTATGGTACGGCGACCGTGCGACCTAGGCAGAAGTCAGTGTCGGAGAATGACTTTCTCATGGGTCCCTGCTATAGGGATGAGAAATATGAGCTAGCGGGATTCCTTGCCATGTTCTTATCGAGGTATGCGCTTCAATTGTCTTCGTTTTGGCATTCCTTGCATGTTGTAGTTCAATTGCTCTTGTATGCGTAGTATGTCAAATCATATACTTAGAAAAAAAAAATTCATGCTTCAAAAAGTTAGCGTAGTCATACTACCATGCATTGCACTTTATGTTCTGAACAGGGTGGGGTGGTCGTAATAGATGTTGTATGTTCTATATTTATAGGTTTGTATTTAAGGGGACACCGGAGGATGGCGTTTCCCCGAAGGTGTTCCAATTGGCCATCAGGATGGCTAGGGGCGGTCGCGTCGGGCTGGCCCCCATTTACTTAGGCACTTTGTACTCGCATCTGGATCAGTTTTCCAATGACGTGCAGAGGTCGTATGGACACTATCAGGTGTCGACGTATGTAGATTGGATGTTTTTACAGCGATATCTATTCGAGATCTAAATTGAGTATCGACCTGGGGGGTTTCCTTTGGTACATCCATTGCCGAGGAAGGGTACGGTGACTCGGCGGGGCTGGTCGCGTGAGGTGTCAATCTGGTACGCATGTGGTCGAGTATATGCTTGGGCGGGTGGGAAGATGCCCGGATGTGAGCTGGTAGACATATTTGACGATCGAGATGAGTGCATTCCCGTTTGTATACTGACATGCATAGTTCGTATGGCACTCCGCCATGGGTGCATATGCAGGACACTAGTTTGCTACTATGCAATCGAGATGAGTTGACAGACATGAATGTGTCCCTACTAGTGGCATATTTTCTGGGGTGGCTTCCTGTGTTAACTGATGACGGTAGGAAGCCAGCTATGACCAGATGTTATGTGGCGAGATACAGTCCCGACCGTCTATCCATGGCTTTTGGTTATGATTTAGAGCCCCCATGCGGGTATACTAGGCCTTGGGATATGAGGACGGCCTTTGGATATATGATCTTGGAGGAGGCACAGACGTTGCCAGTACCGACAAAGGAGTGGAGAAGGCCCGGGACTTTGTCGACGGGAGTAGTGACTGTCGAGTACGCGCGATGGTAGGAGCGAGTACGGATGACGTGGTCAAAGTGGTTGTCGCAGGCGCCACCTGACAGACAGCAGTTCGACGTCTTTGCCGAGGACAGAGGATTGGGGTTGATATCAGCGCATGTTGCGAGGCAGTCTAGCATGTTGGTCTTGCTTACTAGTGTATCAGATGTACTGGCGCCAACACGCGCGCCGCGGGTGTCGGCAGCAGCATGTGCGCCAAAGGTGCCGGATGCCAGCAAAGGTCCCATTTCTTCATTGAGAGTGGGTATGATGGAAAGTGCACAGCGGACAGGCGCAGGTTCATCGACAGGTGGCAGACACAGGCCGAAGAGGCCGCGGGAGGTGCTGAAGGAGTCTGACTCTGAGGTTAGTGTTACTATTTGCTTTCGTTGTACAGTTGCCGATTATCATGTTAAGTGTGTTCTAAGATTGTTCTCTCCTTTTTTTGACAGGAGCTCGATGATGCTAATAAGGCTACTGATGTAGAGTCGGACGACACAGGGAAGGGCGCCAAAGCCGTCACTGATGATGTGGAGGAGATGGATGCTGAGGCAACTGAGGAGGTCGCGAAGGCGGATGCTGAGGCGGCCGATGAGGTTGAGGAGATGGATGCCAAGGCGACCTATAAGGGTGAGCCGATGGATAGTGAGGCTGTTGAGGAGGCCGCGACGGTGGAATAGGCAGCAGCCTATATTGTGGAGCCAATCAGTCGTCCGGAACAGGCAACATCATATGTTGTGGAGCCGGTCAGTCGTCCGAGTCTATCGCCTGTCTTAGTCGAGGAGGTGTTCGGTGGCCCGTTGGGTCATATGTTTGAGGGGGATAATTGGTGGGCCAGTAGAGAGCCAGATGCTCTGACAAGAGCACATGATGGGTTGCTTTAGTGGCATCATGCGCAGGTTATCATATGGTTGTGTATGTGTACATTATGCACGTATTTGTGTATTTTTTACGAAGATTATCGTGGGAGTGCTATGGGTGCAAGTGTGTGCTATGTTTGTTGGTTTTGTGTGTGTGTGTGTCTGTATAAAGAGAAGCTACATAGAGAAAGAAAGGGGATGAGTATTGGTACGGGTTGTCGAGAAGGTGGGGTGTATCAGTCGTTGTCTTGTAGAATGCAAGAGTGTGAGTCAGGGAGTTCGAAAAAGCCGGATGAGTCAGACCCATACGGAGAGAACAAGAATGAAACCAAATGAGGATTTTAGGATTCACTCTAAGTGAGTTTTAGAAGAAGTGGAGACATGCGCATATATTGTTCGCTCGTTCAAGAGGATCTTGGAATGGATTGGGCAATTCTTTGTTTTGATGGGGCAAGCAATCAGAGCACATGTGCTGGTATTAAGGAAATGCGTAACATTATGTAAATGACCTTTTGATCAATCTAGTGTATATACAAGTATATGTTATCTGTTTTTGAGACATCTCTAGTAGTCATAGATGAACGCTTATAGTTAGCTTATTTCAAAAGCAGGGATGAGAACTGTTTAGAAGGTTAATACCGAGTTTATAACATCATTGCGTGGATCGTATACTAATAAATGATTTGCCCTATTTAGGTTAATTCGAAGGATTTGTGTTTGAGGTTGATTAATATAATAATAAATGATTTGCCCGTCTTTTTCAGAGCGTTAATTTCAAATAAACAAAGGCAGAAAATCACAAAATATCCAAAAGTTTCCCAATTGGGTATTTAGAGCATCTAAGAATAAGTTTCCAAGAAACATCAATAAATGTCACACCAGCTTAAAACAGTTACATTGGCCTCAATTACTCCTACAAGGAGCTCCAAAATAAAATCTAAAGCGAAATCTATTCGACAATAAATATAAAAGGAAAATCATTCTCTAAAAAGCTTCTTATTAGCCATGCCTTATAATCCTTTGCACAGCTATGAACACTGGCTGATAACCTGAAAGTAAGGGAGAGTGAGCACAAAGCCCAGTAAAAATAATCGCACGCACCCACCCACAGAGTACAAAGCACGCTATATCAATAATAGTACTTGGAGTTGATAAAATACGATACCAAGGTGCATGGCAAATACCAAAACCAATGCACTAACTTTCAATTCAAAAATCAGATTAGCAACAAGGTCAAATAGCTCGTACCAGCGGACAATACAATATTAAGTTCGAAACATTTTTCACAAGTTCTGATAATGATATCTTATATTTCAAAAAGACTCCAGTGAATTCAGTAATACTTCAGATAAGTTCGAAAACGTCTTCAAATAGATCAGATATCAAAATCCAAATGTTCAATCATTACAAAGACGAAGACCACGCGAGCCATTCAAAAATTTGTCACACGTGCCATCGTTGACACGTGAAATAAGGTTCAGAAATTAAGATCGCGATCTCTAGCTCATCCCGCTGAGCTAGCCCACATTCCAATCCATGTGGGTAAGTTAGAAATAGATAAGTCACATACACAGTGACATGGCTCGCCAGATATAAAAACATATACCAAATCAACTTAATAAACACCAAGAGTTTGAAGCCGACAAAGTCATTCTCGTTCACACGATTCTACGCAGAATAGTTTTATTCAAGGGCTAACTTCAACAATGCAATCAATGAATTCTAAGAAAAGTCAAGGGGAAAATAGGTAATGACCCCCTCTACTTTACACGTTGTGCGATTTGCCCCCCTCCACTTCAAAATTAACCACTAAACCCCCCCACACTTATGGAAATTGGGCACTTTTGACGGAAACTGTTAAACTAAACAGCGCGTGGTCAACACATGCGCTGACTAAGGATTTTTTTTTAAAATGACAATTTTGCCCATTCTTTATCCTTCTTCACTCCCACTTGAATACCCTTGGTCATAGGGTCTTCTATATCCTTCTTTCTTTTGCCCATTCTTTGCCCATTCTTTTTCCAACCAGAACACAACAAGAAGGAAGAAGCGGCCGTCGATTGTTGGTGGGCTGAACGTCGACGTTGGTGGCCATCGGTGGGCTGAATTAGCGGTCGTCGATTGTTGGTGGCCGTCAGTCGGCGTTGGTGGTCGCAATTCTGTTGGGGGCGGTGGCAGTGGGTTTTGGGCTTGGTGGCTACCGGTGGTCTTCAGTTGTGGGTATTGGTTGCTTCAGTGGTGATTTAGGTGGCGGAGAAGTGGGTCTCGCCGGAGGGTGTTACCGTCGGTAACCCTTGGATAAATTGGATTGCAGTTGGTGTTTGTGGGTGGTCTTGGGTTGGCGAGAAGGGTGGTTTGTGGGGACGTAGTGGCCGGCGGTGGTGGGTCGTTGTGATGGGCAGAGTGGCGGCTGCGGGGGTGTTGACGGCTGTTTTGCCGGCGGTGAAGCCCCGACGGGTGATCCCAACTTGAATTGCCGGCAGTGTTGCCATGAGGGTGTCACTGCCATGTTTTTCTTGGAAAGGGAAGCCAGAGAATTGCCGGCGTTGGTGGTCGCAAGATGAACGGTTACGCAGAGAGGAAGAAGATGGAAGGGGAAACCAGAGAATTCGAGGGGAAGCCTGAGAGATTGAGAGGGTTTGGACCAAGCGTTCTGGCAAATTAACGATTTAAATAGGAAGGATAAAACGGACATTTCACATAGATCTGTTACACCGCGTTAACTGTGCCCAATTTATGTAAGTGTGGGGGGCTTTAGTGGTTAATTTTGAAGTGGAGGGGGGCAAATCGCACAACGTGTAAAGTAAAGGGGGTCCTTACCTATTTTCCCCAAAAGTCAAAGGAAGAGGACTCGTAACTATTTTCGCAATGTCTAAGATCATCAAAAACTGATAGGAAATGAATAAAATAGAGCAAGTCAAACTAAGCTGATTTGCAGTGTCAAACATCAACTTTTGCACCAATGAATAAGTTTCAAACTGAATTTTGATAAGAAAATGGATACATTCTGATAAAACACAAAGCTAATAAGCTTAAGAGGACTCTTTAAGGTTTTCAGATTGTCTAGAATCATGAAAAACCAATGAGAGATAAAGGAGATAGAATAAATAGAAGTAGGATGATTTATAGTGTCAAAAACAAAAAAGTATATACTGATAAATAACTTTCAAACTTAATTTTGACCAAGAGCCAAATGGATTCTGGTAAAACCTTAAACTAAAAAGTTGAATACGACGCTTCAAGGATTTCAGAATGTCCAAGATCATTAAAAACCAATGAGAAACAAATAAGAAACAATAAATCGAAGTTCGCTTACCTGAATTGACAGAAATATAAGCATAACAATGTTCAAGTCTATTTTTGAATATTGATCACTTGGAATTTCGGAAAATCCAAAACTATAAAGTTGTATTAAACTATTTGGGGTTTTAAAAAAGTATAAGAACACTAAAATTGGACAAGGAACGAAAAAGTTACGGACTCTTGAAATTGCTATAAAGATTTACAATAAAAAAATCACGAATCAAAGTCAATAATCGAAAGTACAAAGAACTATTTAGTGTAAGGATCAAGAATGTAATTAGAGTTCTAAAGAATCAATATATCTCTTTAAACAATAAATCTATTGATGAACGGATCGATAATCAGAATTCAGATGGAGTAAATGTGTGAGAAAACCCTTACCTCAATTGCGCAAATCAACTCCAAGTCTTGATCTCCTCAAACAAATTATATCAAAAAAATCATAATATAATAGTACCCAAAATTTCAATTAGACTCCATCAATCACAATATCTTATGTGCTTCTTCTCACAAACCTCAATCCCAATATCAAAATAAGCTCTTACCTCAATGTAATGACCAAAACCTCAAGAGTGTTCTTCCTAGAAATTATATTGTACATAAGTCATCAGCCTAAAAGGAATGTAATTATATTCTTAAAACAATTAGAATTGCAAAATACCCATTACGTCCCAAATTTCTCTAACTTTATACTTGAGTCAAACTAAAGCCCAAATTTAAATTGGGTCATCTAATTCCAAAACCACAACCCACTTTCCCGGAAGAAAATTTTAAATTGATTTTTAGGCCCACTATTTAATCCAAAGTCACCATACATTCTAATTCGTACTTACACAAGTATCTTGAAAAAAAAAACTGGGGTGTTACAATTCCACTTGGATTGCACAGAAGCAGATTGGGTACATTAAGGAAAATCCTGATATTACTTTGGATGGGATACATGAGTTGTTCCTAGAAAAGTATGGTTTAGAGGCCTATAAAATGTAGCTCTATATGAAAAAAAAGAAGACAATGGAACAAATTGAGGGGTCTCATGCTGAGTTATATAAGAAGCTATGGATGTATGACCATGAGGTGATGAAGACTAACCTTGAGAGCTTGTTCAAGCTTGAAACTCAAAGAGTTCCACCTAACTTGGATTTGCCTCACTTCCATAGGTTGTTCTTTTCATTTACAGCTGTGCAGAATGGCTTTAAGGATGGTTGTATGTAACATCCCAGATTTTTCCGGAATGTTAGGCACTAAATCGATCAATTCACTGAGACAATAATCTCCTCTACCTCAATAAAAATTGCAACAAGCTGTCAGAGAAACTATCCGTCAATCAAACCATACTCTCAATCAACTGACATAATTGAAATACCAAATCTAAGTCTAAGAAAATTTTAACAATAACGTTTCACCCACGCAGGGGTCCTAACGATCAATACTAAACTTAAATTTAAATTATTCTGCTCGCTCGGCCTATTCCTTATTCGGGCAACTTAATGTTGTTTATCACCTGCGGAAAGGAAGTCAAATGGGAGTGAGCTTTCGAGAGCCCAGTAAGGTCGATCAAATATTTAAACAACAAAAACGATTCAGACGATTTTACATTTAAACCAAATAATAACTTTTAAAACGGAGAAACATAATGATTCAAACGATTTTCTATATACAAACGTTTTAAAAGGGCTTTCAAAGAAAACCATGACATTTCAATATAAACATAGGGATGAATATCAACTCAATCTCTTAAATCAATAATCATTTGAAAACACTTCAAGTTAAATAAAAACAGAAACATGAAATATTGAACATGAGCAGTACAATATAGCAAAGCCACCCCGGCAGTGCTCGATACGATTTACATATGCATATATACACTGACTAGTCCATCTAGGTACTAGTTTAACCCAACCAACAGACCATCCTTATAACTCCAACAATATAGACCATCCTCATATAACTCCCAGGTTACTAACTCATGTCAACATTGAGAAGCAATAAAAATAATTGAAAATATTTTACAATAATTGAGTCAATAAACAGATAATTGTAAATCAGAATTTCAAACGATCACTAAATGACTCAAATTTGGGTTTACAATCATAGAAATCAACAATCAATGTATTCTGTAAAACTTTTATTTTAAACATTTGAAAACAGAATAACGAAATGGGGCGGATAGAATTCCTTATTTCGGTCAAAGCTAAGCAATGCTACCAAACTTCGATCAATAATTTTTGAATGAACCTAGATTGACAATTTATTTGTTAGAACAAAATCTACGCTACTATACTAATAACTTAATACCAGTACCCACCACGTGCTCATTTCTAACTCCGAAATCGCTCAACTTAAAGCGCGCCTCGCACGCGGCCAGCCTACCTGAAAATCCCATACAGTCCTTAATACGTAACGATATCTCAAAATTCATAATAAATTACAATAAAACACATTTATTGCTTAAAACATTATAAAAAGTCAAAATATGAATTTTTATGAATTTATGAAAATTTTTTAATTAAAATAATTTCTTTAAATGCAATAAAAACTCATAAATTGCCGAAATTTCTTCTAGCTGAAGATAAAGTCCCATAATTTTTGTAACAGCTTTAAAATATGTATAAAAATTATATAAATTTGAATCATAAATTAAAAGGCATTAAAACTATTTTTAAATTATTCATTTTGCTAAAAACAATACGATATGAAAGCCATGGAAAATCAACTCCAAAAATCATCAAATTCAAACTGAGGCTTATTTATACCATAAAGACATTACTCTAATTTCTCTCAGAACATTTTCAGAGTTTAAAGTTTCAAAAAGAATTTTACGAATCTGAAATTACAGAAAATACTAAAAATACATACGATTTCATAAAATTATAAACTTTTGCTAGAATTTCTAGTATATTCTAATGTATTATACTGTAAATTTTCGCATGCTAATAATAACTATGCACTAGCCAATGCACGTGCTGAACTTAACGTTAAACCGATACCTGAATCTGTATTTCTCTTCTTCTTTTTCTTTCTTTCCTCCCTCTACGCACAATATTTTTCCTAAAATCAACTCACTCACAGAACTTTCCCAATTCACTCTTCACTCACTCCTTATACCCATTACACACACACACACACACACACACACACACACACACCTACTACACAAATACCATACCCATTTCCTTTTTCTTATCTCTTAGGTAGACACCCATACACCCACACGTACTTCAGTCATGCCATGCACACAAAGCACAACCCATCTCACTTCTCCCACACCCATATATGCACAAAATTACACCTGCACTTCTTCCTTTGAACACACACCAACCCCATGCACTCAGCAATAGTTGCGGCCCCTCTCTCTCTCTAAACTCACATACACACTTATGCCAAGGAAAGTGGATTCGTAGTCGACGTGGAGGTGCCACAAGGAATGCAGTCCGAGTCAGAGGCCAAGTATACTGATGTGGGACACAGTAATGGTGGAACAAGGGCAGAGACCAAGGGCTTCCCAAACATAGCCTGAGGGTGGCAGTGCTGCAAGGGCGATGGCGCATGATGAATACACGACGACAGTCACAGTCCGATGCTTAGGTCCAGAGTCAGGGTCATGTATGTTTCTCTCTCTAGAATTCTAGAGTGAGAAAGTGAAAATATGAGAGTTCCATCCCGAATGAATTCTCAAGACCTCTATTTATAAAGTTTGAGATGATAATGTCATCAGTCGACACGTGGCGCCTCCCGGGAGTGACATGTCACCGAGGGGTCCACAGGTGTCGGTGCTCCACGGACTGTCGGATCGCATATTCAACCGGTCTGTTCCTCACAGCGTCGCTTTGTCTGTCTGGAAAGACTGGCTCCCACATCGTTTGTGTTGCCAGAGAATACCCCATGATCTAGCCTCCAATCCAAGCCCTTGCAGAGTCCCACAGGCCTGGCAGTGGTAAGGAAGACCCGACGCCCAACTGTCAGGCAAACTAGGCACGATGCCCTCAAAAGACTTGCTCCCATCTCGGAGTGACCCGGGGGTCATAGTCCCTAGGAGGGCCGACGTAAGCTCCCAGTGCCGGAGCACGTAGGCCAGTCACGCAGGCACCCTGTCGGAGATAGTGTCCCGGAAGAATCACCTATTCCGCGGGCCGAGGTAGCATCCCGGAGGAGCCGTCTGCCTGGCAGAAAGGGAGTCTTCGTGCTGGAGCACTTAGAGCTCACTGGCAGAAATAGTGTCTCGGAGGAGTCGCCTATCCCTACGGGTGAGTCCTTGTGCCGGAGCACTCAGAGCGCGTCAAGGTAGCATCCCAGATGAGTCGTCTACCTGGCAGAAGGGGAGTTAAAAAGCTCTCTAGCGGAGATAGTGTCCTGGAGAAGTCGCCTATCCCCGCGAATGAGTCCTTGTGCTGGAGCACTCGGAGCGCGTCAAGGTAGCATCCCGGAGGAACTGTCTACCTTACGGCCGAGGTAGCATCCCGAAAGAGATGTCTACCTGGCAGAAGGGGAGTCTTCATGCCGGAGCATTTAGAGCTCCTGGCAGAGATAGTGTCCTAGAGGAATCGCCTATCCCTGCAGGATGATGTACACACCGGAGAGTGGGTCGAAGCATGCTCCACGACAAAGGCAAGGTGTGCATGGTGTGGTGAACGAGTGTGGTGCCCGGGGGGCATATAACATGATTGTGCTGCATGGGCGCGACAGAGTGAGTAAGGTGCCGGTGGCACGTTTGTATTAGTGGCGCGGCGCATGGGCGCGACGGATTGAGTAAGGTGCCGGTGGCACGTCTGTGTTAGTGGCACGGCACATGGGCACGACAGAGTGCGTATGGTGCCGGGGCATGGTAGTGTGACAGAGAGCATGGGGGCATGGTTGTATCAGCAGCGTGGCGGACTGTTGGAGTGCGGCGCCCGGACGCCGGCGACGGGGGTCGTGGAGATGACGTACGGGCGACGGACGGCGAGGGTCACGGAGTTGGCGCGTGGGCGCGGGAGACGTATGGACGACGGGTGACGGGGGTCGCGGAGATGATGTCCGGGCGAAGGGCGACGGGCTCGCGAAGTGACATCCAGGCGACGGGGTCGCGAAGTGACGTCCAGGCGACGGGGTGGCGGAGTGACGTCTGGGCGACAGACGACAAGGGCCACGGACGATGTAAGGCCTCTTGAAGAGAAGTGAAGGTGTTAAGTATGGAGGCCCAAGGCCAACCCTTAGGGGAAGGCCAAGGCCAACCCCAAGGGGAGGCCGAGGCCGAGGCTGAACCCATGGGGAAGGCCAAGGCCGAGGCCGACCCCAAGGGGAAGGCCAAGGCCGACTTCCTTGGGCAAGTGCCATGGCGAGCCGATGGAAGATGCGCGATGTGCGACGGTCGAAGCGTGATGAGGCGTCGCTCGAAAATGAGTTTCTTAGTGACGAAGTAACGTAACGAAAGTGAGAAGTGCACGTGACTTTAGTGTACATGCTTTGACCGGTTATGAGCGATGAATATTGACTGTTGCTTGTGCGGATGTGTCATGAAAAATGGGACCTCAGTGGGCCTTTGGGTGCGACCAGAACAGGTTGGGAACACACACATAACATTATAGCCCACACACTCATGCACTCATGAACACAATTTTTATTTCCATACATTCCCTCACAGCCCCCCCTTTGACCCCCACATATACACACAAAACACACTTTCATTATACACACAAACTCTCACAGGCCCTCACTCACTGCACACCCCTTCCATTTTCATTATCCATATTTAACCTCACACACACACACACAAGCACACAATGCACCTTCACGGCTGATCATCTATGGCAGACCCACATTCCCTTTCCATTTCACCAATATATTCCCCACACAAAACACACTAAATCTGCCCAGCAGTAGGTCTCTTCTCTCTATCTTTGACACACTCAAACACACTTGTACCCAGCCATGGCAGCCGTGCAAACACAGCCATGCCAACCCTTCCATGGCTGTCCTCACTCTTTCTTCTTGGCCACACACACGCACACAAAGGTAAACACTCATACACAGTTTATAGCACACACACAAAAACACACTGAAAACCCGCAATCCTTCCATTTGCACACCCGTTAAACACACACACACACACACACACACACACACACACACACATATATATATATATATATATATATATATATATATATATATATATATATATAAGTTGTTTGCAGCCCCCCCCCCCCCTCGCCTATACATAACCAAACTTTCGTGGCAGCGCCAGAGCAATTACTCACGACTGTTCAAGATCAAGATCACCCACTGCTTAACCCAGCACAGCCATCTCATGTGAGAACCGTTCACCCATTAATAAATATACCCGAAGTGTGTGTGTGTGTATATATATATATATATGTATATATATACATATATATATATATATATATATATATATATATATATATATATATATATATACATATGAAATCTAAAGCAAAATCTTACCGAAAAAACTTCACTCGATCGCCGGAGCAATCCTTAGTCTTCTTTCCTTTTCTTTTCTCTCTCTGAGTCTCTCTCTAAATCTCTCTTTCTCAGCCGTGTAACAGGAATGGGACGGGAGCTTGGCGGCTGTTCTCTCAAAGTATGTGTGTGTGTGTGTGTGTGTATATATATATATATTACAAACCCTAAATGGACAATCACAGAAAATCCCCTATACTTTTTTTTTCTAATCAATCCCTTATACCTTCCTTAGTCTCTCAAGATGTTAACCCAAAAACATCGATCAAAGTCAACGCCGTCGATCTCCACTGCCATCAATCTTCACCACTGATGTCTCTCCATTACTGTGGATCTCATCAGATTTTGTTCGTGGGTCTATGTAACTCCGTCATGGTATTGCTTTTGGCAGTCAGTATGATGGGTGGTCGTTAGTGCCTATGGGTGGTGATGATACCGGGGTTTAATGGTGTTGGTTGGTGGTAATGAGGACTTGTGCGTTGGGAAGAATGAAAATAAAGGAAAATAAAATTTTCTCTTAAAAGAAACAAAAATATTGAATTTGACAAATTGATGTAACAAACATCTACCTACCTTTTTTTTAAAAGAAAACCATAAATAGTTTTGTTTTTTAGAAAACAAAAAATAAAAACAAAAATATTGTCAAACATACCCTAATTGTAAATGCGAATGTGATTCATTCTTTTGCCAACCCTTGGTTCAATAGTATAGGTTTAAGGACTGGATGATGGTCATCCTTATGCTCTTGTGCAGTTTCACAGAGGTATCATATACTAGGGGTGAGTACCAAATCGATCAAACCGACGAGTTGTCCTTATCGAGAAAACCAAACCGGTCGAATTTGGACCATTTATGAGCATGAACGGGGATTGGATTGATGATAAGATGGAATCCTCGATTGCAAACAATGATCCAATTGATGATGAAGAAAGAGAATTCTTTGTTCAATTTTCCACCTTAACGAGAGAAAAGAGAATTGATCAAATTCTATTGAGTATGACTCATCGATTATTTATAAAAGAATGAATCTGTTTATAGAATGTGATTGAATAATCGGGAGCAATTCACTTACGATAATTAATTAATATTCATAAAAAAATATCCAATGAATTATGAGTTAAACACATCCAATTAAGCAAAAACACGGATATTCCTTGCTCATTATTAGACAATTACTTATTCTCAAACCTCCTGTGGGGCTAATACTTTAATTTTTCATCTCATGGAAAGCGTTTTTCGCTCCACTTAGCACTATCCCCCTCTAAGGGTATTTTAGTGATAGGTTTTGGATTCAAATTGCCAAACCAACACTGGTTTGGTTCGGTTTTCACTGTTCAAAAATTTTACAGCTACACCAAACCGAACTAAACCGAATGCTTATATATAGGGATAAAAAAATACTGGAACTTGATCCTAGTTAGCTGAATGACAAGGGATAGAAAAGCTTCATCCCATGCAACTACCCTCAATAGTTTTCTTCAGCCTCCCCTTATCTTTACCCATTTATTCCATTTCCAAACACTATAAGTTTTAACCCATTTTTGATTTTCTACATATTTCTCATTAATCATCATCATCCTCTTCCATTTCCTAACCATAAATAGAAAAAGGAAGAATTTTTTTTTTGGATTGGTAAGACATCCCTCTCTTTAATCATTCAATTCAGCCCCCTTTTGCATTTTTCTACGGGTTTCTCATTGGCCAGGATAGAGAGTTATACCAACAAACAATCAAGTGAGGACTTTTCAGATGTCCCCCAGCAGACCCCTTTATAAATCATTCATTTCAGCCCCCTTTTCATTTTCTATGTTTTCATGATTTTGGGTTAATGCAAAAGGTTAATTTAATAATGATCAATGTAAAAGATTTATTTCAGTCCCCTTTTCGTACAATTTTCTACCAATTATTTCATGGGAAAATTACATAAAACTCCCCTGAGGTTTGCCTTAATTGTACTCAGCTCCTACTAGCTTTGATAATTACACTCCGCTCCCTGAGGTTTGTATCTGCATTACACATAACTACACACTTTAACGGCAAGTAGAGGTGTCAAACGGGCCGGGCGGCCCGCGGCCCAGCCCGATCCAGCCCGAAAAAAGCCCAGCCCGGCCCGGCCCGCAGGTGAACAGTGCAGGCCCGCAGGCATAGGGCCTTGGGCCTGGGCTTGGACCAGGCCTGGATTTCCAAAAAAATGGCCCGGGCCAGGCCCGGCCTGGTTTTGGCCCGAAACAGGCCCGGATCTGGCCCGATTTTGGCCCAAAATCAGCCCTATTTCGGCCCTATTTTGGCCTGCCCCACCTTTTTTAAAAAAAAAAAAACTTGCCCTCCCCTTTTCCCTCCCATTTCCACTCCCAATTGCCGTGACGCAATGATTTAAACCATGAAACAAACATACCCGACATGACTTAACTTGATGGTCTAATTTGCCAATAAAAGCACTTCAAAGATCCCAGCAAGTTTAGCCTTATATAGCGTGTATTCTCTATCAAACTTGGTTTCAGTTGTTCCTATTTCCTGTTAACCCTGCCGACTGGAACAAATTTTCCCTTGGTTTAGGTACAAATTAGTACTGAAAAAAAAAACTAATTAAAACTAGAAACGTGCCTTAGCCTCCGTTCACCATGCGCATCTTTATCCAGGTCTTCCAGTAAGCTGGTTGGAGGTTTGTCAAGCATCCAAAGTTCGACAAGAATCAAAACACAAGCCTTCGCTAATTTGTTTGCATATTGGTCTCTCGCAAATAGAAAATAAATTTCCTTTGTTGAATGCAATTTGTATCCAACAAGGAAAGATTGGCTTCAACTGTATGATTATTGTTATATCCGTCTACACTTATGCCAATTAAGTAACAACAAATTATTTATGGACCTACATGTCACTAACAATAAACAAAATTTTCTTCTACTGCCGTAATTGGAGCAAAATGTTTCTTCTAGGTGTAATTAACGAAATGGTTTAAATTAGAATATTTGTTGTTACTTTACTTGCTTATACACATTATTAAATTAGAATTTGTGTACATAATAACAAGAAAATATCGCAATTAAAGTTTTTATTTTGAATAACCGGAGAATTTAAAAAAAAAAAATTTTTTTTTGGCCCGGGCCCGGCCCAAGCCCGGCCCTAGATATTGGGCCTAGGGCCAGGGCCTGGACTGGGCCTAGGTTTCCCTTCGGCAGGCCCGGCCCGGCCCGGCCCGGTTGGCAGCCCCACTGGCCCGGCCCCGGCCCGGCCCGACAGCAGGCCCGATGGGCTTGGGCTGGGCCGGCCCAAGCCCGGCCCTTTGACATCTCTAACGGCAAGCCTAACTCCGTTTCAAGATTCCTTGACACATTACTTTATTCAATTTTCATATCCAAACTACTCTCTCTTTGTTCTTTCTACACCTATGTGGTTTTTTTGGGTTTTGTAAAATTCAGCCAACAAATCCACAGACCCTTCTTCCCTTCCTTCACCTTTTGCCCGAATCTCTCTATTGCCTTCATCAGACCCACCTACTTGAGGAGGTAACAATGTCTAGTTAGAATATAGTGAAGAATGGTTGGATCTGAGGTTTAGGTACATGAATTGTTGGTGTAGAAAGAGGGCAAACTTGAGGATTGTTGAATCTGATGAGAAGCCAATTAAGGGTAAGTTGTTCTTCTCTTTTGCAAGTGGTGGATGTAATATGTTCAACTGATGCATACCTGATATAGCAACGATGAAGCTAAGTGGAAGGTCAATGAAATGTACAACTGAGTTTTCAGAAGAGATTCAAAGGCCTGACATCAATGAAGAAGCAAAGATGCAATTTTTTGATGGAAATAGAGCTATAACCAGGCACAAATTGTAGTTGATTGAAGATATTCAGGCAATGATGAAGTTGTTGGTTATTTCTTCTCTAATTTCCTCGTGGATGTGTATTATGGTAATGATTTTTGTTATCCGCAAATGAGGGATTTGAGTGTGTGTTTTTGTACTGCAAGTAATGCGGGCTTCTGTAATTTTCTAGGGTTATCTAATTCGGCCTTCTCTAACTGAGAGTATATATGCTCATAACATGTTGTGAATGAATGAATAGATTGGACGATTTGTGACAAATTGCTGAAAAACATGCACAAAGACACTGCCCAAGCAAGGTTCAAACCAAGTGCACAAACACAGTGCATGTGCAAACACCCTGCTCAAACACCCTACTCAAAACAAATGCTTAAACACACCTCAATAAAAATACTGCACTTTGGTGCAGTGTGCACCAACACATTGCAACAAATTGCACAACCACACTGCACCAAAATGCAATGTGCACACAAACAAACTGCACCAAAATAACAGTGTGCATCAACACACTGCAACAAACTGCACATACTCGCTGCACCAAACTGCAATGTGCACACAAATAAACTGCACCAAAGTGCAATGTGCACATGCTCAAACTGCACCAAAATAGCAATGTGCATCAACATACCTGCACAACCTGCACAAACATAGTGAACATATACTACTAAAAAAACACCATTCTTTAACCACAGTCACCAACACACCTGCACAAACACACTTCACATATACTGCTCAAACACCCTATCAAAGACACTGAGCATACACTCATGATAAAAACATATCCAAAAGAACAACCTCTACAAAAGTACTGAGATTTAATCATGATAAAAATATAAAGATGATGTAGCATTCATCCAACCATTGTTACATTATCCAAAAGCAGACATTTTACATCATCCCCAAGCTCTTAAACTAATGGGGAGTGAATAGGATTTTTGAAAATTAATGGGGAGTTTAAACTAAGCACAATCATAAATCTCAAACAAACCAAGTAATAATTCAATGAAGATGCTAACTAAACAATCTCAAACAATTAAAGAGCAATAAGTAAAGAGATTGAGTTAGAGATATTTGACAAGGAGATTTAAATGGTTCGGCTTGAATTACCCTCAAGCCTACATCCACCTCTTCAAGGAAGTCTCTTGCAAGAGCACTAGAATCCACTAGCAACAATCTTCTTCCGGGTCAAGATCAAAACCCTTACAACGCTTGGTGATATCCCCACACCAAGCACAAGCCTTGAATCCACAAAGCTCACCCAAGACTTGACAAACCCAAGCCTTGATCACAATCCTTTTACAAAGATCAATTGTGTACAAAGAAATCCTCTTGAAAGGAAATGAGTTCAAATAAAGCTCTAGTACAACAGAGAGATGAGAGAATTGATGACTTGAAGGATGCTCACTCTCAATCAAAGAATTGCTCACAAAGATGCTCTCTTTAATGATGTAAAATCATGAAGATGAAGAGAGATAAGTTTAATCTATGAGACTTGATGTTTATCTAATGAATGGAGGCTTAGAATGTGGTTTTCATGGTGTATGATGAAGCCCCAAATCATTTATATAGAGAAGAGATCAAATATAGCCGTTATAGGCATAAAGTGAGCAAAACTGCCATTGCAGTCGACTGTATTCTCAATGCAGTCGACTGTATTCCCTCTAAAATGGCCATTGGAGTCTTGTCCTCGAAAATAGTCGTTGGAACTGAATTTTGACCAATGCAGTCGACTGGATTCAATACAGTCGACTGTATTACCCTACTGCCTATCGACTGCCTCACAGAGCCCCCTTTCCTATTTTGGGCATAACTTTCGCTAGAAAAATTGGATTGAGGTGCCGTTTTTTGCGTTGGAAAGCTAATGAAAAGTTTTATCAAGATATGAAAATATTAGCACCAAAAACATTTTTGAGAAAATCTGAGTAAGCTCCAAAGTTTACTCATTTTCAAGAACCACGCTTGTGTGAATGATTATGAACTCACATGTAATGCACAAGGTGTCCTAAGGTCTTTTTAGGTCATAGTCATCAATCCAAGCATCAAACCAAGACTATTTACATAATTGTAAAGATCAATCATAATCAATGATAACTTAGCCTATGCATTCTTTCTTGCTCTTCGACATTGGACTTGATGAAGCTTCCATAGCATGTCACCATAGCTTTAAGCCTCTTTGTATTTAATCCATCTATCCAAATTCTCAAATGTATCTTCATGAATGTACATGTATATACCTACTAAGAATACACTCAAAGCACACATTAGAACATAATCAATGTGTAGTTATCATCAAAACAAGATATAAGCCTAGGTTATCCAACCATAGGGCTAACAATATACTACTAAAAAACACCCTTCTTTAACCACAGTCACCAACACACCTGCACAAACACACTGCACATATACTGCTCAAACACCCTCTCAAAGACACTGAGCATACACTCATGATAAAACATATCCAAAAGCACAACCTCTACAAAAGTACTGAGATTTAATCATGATAAAAATATAAAGATGATGTAGCATTCATCCAACCATTGTTACATTATCCAAAAGCAGACATTTTACATCATCCCCAAGCTCTTAGCTTACATTATCCTAACTTTTGCATGTGTTTTGACTGTAACCTAAACTTTACAAAGTTTACACATTGTCAACATTTTTGTGACCTAAAGGTAACATATTCCTGTGACTTCAACTTCAAAAACTTGTATTCAATAACAGGGTCTTCACAGTATCTTCAATTAGCTTCACAAAATAATCTTCACCCTATCTTCAATTAGCTTCACAAAATAATCTTCACAACTTCACAAAAGTCATTGCATATCTACAGAAAATTCTGCACAGTTGACTACAACTTCAAGACATTAACTCCTAGGTTTGAGCCACCACCTCAGGTCCTCCCTGTTAAAAACATAATAAAATAAAGTGAAAAAACATGAGAAAAACATAATAAATTATAGCGTGAATTTTTTTTTAATATAAATCACTTACAGCCATTTTCATGCTAACTCGCCTGCACCCAACCTGACTACACCCAACTTTAATGGGCACAACTTGACTGCCCCTACCTTGCCTTCCCCCCTTACAGTCCTTATAGTATTGGCATTTTTATTGCTTCCCACTGGTGCCTTTTGGCAGGTGTTTTTGTTATGCCTACTTTGCATACAAATTCCAAATTTGACAGTACATGACCTTCTCCATTCGCTAGCAAGTTCATCAGCTGCCTTCTTCCTACCTTTTCTTGGCCTTCTAGGCAACCTCCTCAAAGGTGGAAGTTGCAAGGGATCCCCTGGAGCTGGCTGCCGGTGAATCTCATCATGTAGTGGGTGCATAACATGACCATAAGCCTTTAAATAAGTATCACTGCTATAGCATTCATCCACAAAATCAATCACATTCATTCTCCTACTGTTGATGCATGTTGCTGCATGCTTGCAAGGTATACCTGAAAGATCCCAAACCCTACAACAACAACTTTTTCTCACTAGATTCACAACATGCACCTTCCCAAGATCAACTACCTCAAACTTTGTACCCCCCCCCCAGCTCCCATGACTATTTTACAGAACCTAGACTCAACAATTTCCAGTTTGCATTTTTTCATTATCTTTGGAGCTACCTTATCCTCCCAAAAAGCAGCCTTTTCAAACCTTTCATGTACCTTTGACATCAGCCTAGTTCTAATGCTATCAATCATGGATATCACATGTTCCCCTTTATTTGCCACGCCAATTGTTGAAAGACTCCACCACATTATTGTTTACTTGCTCATTCTTAACAACAGGGTCAAATGTATACCTAGCCCAACTCTCTACCTTATGCCCTTTCAACCACTCACCTGCTTCTGGTGACAAGATTTTCGTCTGTCTCTTAGCAAGGTTAAAGTCATCCATATTGTATGAATTAACAACATACCAAAAGTAGCTTTTAAGTTCAATGCCAGGGTATCTAGACCTAAAGTTACAGTAAAGATACCTGCAACACCTTTTATGAGTTGTCTGTGGTATGATGTCAGCCAAGGCAATCTCAATACCCTGTGAAATCAGTGAAGTAGTTGATTTAATAAAATAAAATAGATCGTAAGCATGAAAGAAACCAAAAAATGTAGGATCGTACATTTTGTCCATCAGAGATGATCATCCATGGCTTTGGCTTAGGACCATCACCTATGATGCTATAAAGGTGATTGAGGAAAAACCTCCAACTCTGTGTGTTCTCACTCTTAACAACAGAAAATCCCATATGGAACAACCCATTATTCCCATCTAGACCCACAACAGACAATAATACACCTCCATAAGGCCCTTTGAGATAGCATCTATCAATTGCAAGAAATGGCCTACAATGTAACACCCCGATACTTTTTCGGAGTTATTTAAAATTTTTAGAAGCAAATATATTTTTCTTAGTGCCGATATTTTTTTTAACAACTTTTAGCGGCGAATTAAATGTTTAGCGATAATCGTGACCAAACTTTATCAGCTAACTTTAGCGACAAAGTTTTGAAAACCTTAAGTTATAAATTAAGGATGGCAAATATAAAGAATTTTGATTGAGGTATTAGTGACGATTAGCGTTAATGATATTCTAGAAGCCTTTAGCGACGATTGCGTACTTTATCGTTAGCATTAAAATTATATAAACAATATTTATTGACGATAGTTTTTAAATACTCATTACCGACATGTACTTTTAGCGATGATACTTTTATTTAGAATCGATATTTTTATTTTTAGCAACTTTTGAATGACGAATTAATTAATTATTTATTTTCTTAGTATCTATATACCTTTACCTACGATTAATAAAGTCGGATAGCGTAATAAACATGTTAATAATTTTCTTAACACCTAAATTATCGTCGATATTTATTGGACCATTTCGCTGCAATAAAAGTTTCGGTCGGGTGTTTATGAGTGGTGGTACTTGATGGTTAAGATGGTGGAGGCGTATGGTGGTTCAGGCAGCAGAGGCAGTTGTGCCGGTGTGCTTAGTGGTTAAAATGGTAGTGGTGGTACTCGGTGGTTAAGATGGTGGTCGCGATATGGTCCAATTGGTTGATGCAACACAATGATGGGACATGTTCAGGGGGTAGCGACGGTGAGGCAGATCTGTGGCTGGTAATGGCGGGATTGTGGCGACAGTGTGACAAATCTGTGGGTTTAACAACATTAGGGCAATGACGATGGGGCAGATCTACAGTGGCACGACAGTGGGATGGCAATAGTTCGGTGGTTAGGGTGGAGGTGGGGTGGCAACAGTGGTTGTCCGCTGGTTGTGGTGATGGAGGCTTAGAAGTAACTAGTGGTAGTAGTGAAAATGATGAAATGGGGAATGAGTTTTGTAAAAATATGGATAGCAAATTGCTTGTAATAAAGCTTAAAGGTTGATCTCAAAACAAAAATCAAAGAAAGAAGAACACAACACGGAGAATTTTAGAATTTTAGATGAATGCAAACATGTTAACCATAGGTAATTTCAAGGGGAAAAAAAGCAACAGAAACATATCAAATCATTGCCAACGCATATCATGATTAATGATTACTCACTATTAACTACTCCGCGGCTAGAAATCAATGCAACCACATCTTGGAAACCACAACTGCAATAGAAGTGTGGTTATGATTTTGTTAGGGAAAAATATAGACTTTGTAGGCTTGAATAAAGGTGTGAATAAAATAAGTCTTTAAAAGTCAACTATAACCAAAAGTTTACACATTCTATAGACTATAACAAAAAAAATAAGCAAAAAATTTCAGGAATCAAAGAATTTTAAGTCATCTATAACTTAAATTTTATTGTATGAGAGATTTTAGGAGGATAATGCGTATAAATAGATAGGTTGCTATTGCATAGACATTTTGCCTCTTTTAACTTTAGGACATAATTATCATTTTAGTTTTCAAACAATCTAGAAAAGAAGATGACATGCACAATGACTAGTAGGACTCTTTAGATTAAAATCTAAAAATGAAAAAATCAAAACGTTTTCAAAACTCCCATCAACATAACACCGAGGATTATTTTTTTCTCCAAAATTATGAGAAAACGACACTTGGAATTTTTTTGGAGGGAAGCTATATGGTTCACTCTCAGATTTCCTACATATGCTTGGTATATATTATTACGCATGTCACATGCCTTACCTAAGCATTCCCCGATACTTAAATAGCACTTAAAAATACTGTTTATTGCTAGCCCATTATGACTACATTTCCACCATCTTTGGGTCCCCCTTTTCTTTAAATATGTGAACAAATATGTAACAATCAAAGTTCGATGCTATTATCCCCGTTTCATGCGTCGTTTGAAAAAGGAGTCGATAGTGATCCCCTTGACTTTGGGTGGGCCTCAGATAAGGATGAGAATTTGGGAGCCTAATTAAAGCCTCACCTTGCTCCATATGGTACTTATTTGGAGATGTCTTAACCGGATTTAGGAAAAATGGATATGGGGGTAAGTTGAGATCTAATATATTGAGTTATATCAATTTTTTCCATTCCAAACTTAACCTGAATAAATTATTAAACACTTAACCAAAATAACTTTTATTTTCCTTTCTTTCCGGTACACACAAGCCTATAACCAATAGCCACCACTGTCGTCCATAAGCGTCTGCTGTTGCGACCAACTACAACACCACTGTCGCCATCATTGATCATTAAATCAAGTAGGATATGACAAAGAGAGGCGTGCCACATTATATCGAAGATTGGCCAATATGGGATGGGGCGACTTGGGTTGTGCAAGGCAGAGTGATGTGTGCCCCATATTACATCCATAGCTGTAGGCCTTCCCTTCTAAAGGTTTGACCTAGGTCCCACCCCCATCCTCACCCCACCCCACCCCGCTCCCTACCCCCGCTTTGGTACACTCTCCTCTCACCCTAAAGGGGGCTCTTTTTCCTCTCCCCTTTCTCCTCTTTAGGGCTCTTTACCCTGTCTCTTGCCTTCACCTTTATTAGGGTCTTTCTCGGTCTCTTTGAGTTCCCTACCTTGACCTCATTTGCTAAGGTTACCCAACCAACACCAAGTGAAATCCTTTACCCTTAGACAATCCTTGGCTCCTTGGGGGCTCTGCATTCCATGACAACCATCATTGTGCCCCCGCATCATGACGCTTAACCTTGCCCAAGAATAGCCTCCATGATACGTGCCCCCGACATTGCGTCCATTAGCCATGCCTAAGCGTCTCTTCCGTATTATGTGCCCCTGCATAAACGTATTGACCGGGTCGCCCCTGTGTCATCACCATTGAGTGTGCTCCTAGCACCTCGCATATCCCGCACATATGTTGTGTTTCTTATGCATAGGTGCCCCTAGCATTCCATCATATTAGTATGCCCCCGGCGTTGGTCCATCTTTTCAACAAAGATACACTTCCTTGCCTTAGACATGGAACATGCTTCGACTTGTTCTCTAGAACGCTCAGCATGCGAAAGGGCTTCATTTGTAGTGCTTGACTGGAGAACCTTTCAAAGAGACACAATCTCCATCTAGCCCACTAATACAACACAATGAATTTAAGTTATGATTCATTACACTTATGTCACTTGTGATCATTGAAGCGCTAAGGCTCAGACCTCTTGGTCACTTCATAATGGGAGCAAAGACCCATAAGGCCCCGAGCCTTCCTTACTATTTTTAAGTGTTATACGTCTCTTGATGCTCATAATCGGTAAAGGTATTAGACCAATGGATGGATTGAGAGTGTTCCCTGGTCGTAATAATATTGGGTGATCGAGTCAGTCTTTCTAGACAAACTGAGCAAAGTTGTACAAGGCAGGCCGAACGAGTAAAGGGATTCGATGGTATATCTGAATACGAGCATGTGGTATATCCTCTGTGAGTTGTGACTCGTTGGGAGCAATAATTGTCACCTAATGATAGGCTATTGTTAGTTGCCTATTAATAGTAGATTTGGGAATGCATTTGAAAAGCAATCCATAACATTTCACACATTCTTATTTCACCATTCTAAAAAGTTATTAGTAAAGTTGAATTTGTCGTGCATAGTATCTCTAACATGATACAATACCTAACTTAATCAAAAGGATTTAAAAAGTCAACTACAGGCCAATTCTTCCTAATTAAAAGGCCTTACCAGCCGATTTGTCGAAACATGCATCCCTTAAATAGACAAGATCTTGTTCCGAATTTCAAAGATTAACTGCCCTTAATTTTGAGAAGATCTCTACAAAACAAAGGGGATACACCAGATTTTGAAGCTATTCCCAAGTCAATTTCTGCATCAAGGATCAATCCCAAATCGTAAATCAATCACAATTCACAATCTAATCACATCAAAATTTATCTACCTTAATCTAGGTTAAACCTAACTATAATTGGTTTAACCAACTAGATGAGACAAATTAAACAAATTATACCTATTATTTGTCTCATCCAGGTTAATCAACTGGATGAGACAAGTAACTGGTTGTATCATTCATGGTATTTGACTTAAACAAATTGTACCTATTATATGGCATCAGGCCTAAACTCGTAATAATAATAAACTTAATTTAAAAATAGAGTCTAATAGTAAATAACTAAAAGAGAATAAAATAAGACTACTAAAATGGGGTATTCACAGAGCCCCTAGGTGAAGAAGCTCGTCCTCAGGCCAACATCACCGCAAACAATACATATTTGCAGTTAAACATATAAAAGACCACACGACAGACTCGAAACTTCAAACAGATATGAGGTTGAAACTTGATGAGGTTTCGTACGTATACTTGGAAAAGCCATCAGACCAACGTAATTTGAAAAGGAGATATTACTCAACAACGGGCAGAAGCAGTTGGTTGTCGAGTAGCTGAGATTAAACTTTGTTTGTAGCCAAAGCCGACAATTCTTAAAAAGTGGCTGGTCGCCAGACAAAAGGTGCATCCCTACAAGCCAGAGCCAAAAATGCACGAAAGCAGCTAGTTGTCTAGGGAGCCAACAACGCATGAAAGTGGTTGGTCGCTGGATAAAGAGTGCACATCTAGATGCCAAAGCCACCTACTCATTTGAGTGGTCGTCTAGATATACTAAAAAATAACTTTGCCTGAACCAGAGCAGCCAAATCGATTTGAATGGTCGATAGACAAAAGGCACAAACGGCTGAAAGACTACCTCGGTAGGGCTTGCGGTTCAGAATAAATATTTTAAGCCTTTGGTTTTGAGTCGGAGCCACCAAATCAGTTTGAATGGCGGACAGACAAAGGGCCTAGATGCAGGAGCTACAAAATCGATTTGAGTGGTCATTTAGATATACTAAAAAGAAACTTTCAGAGCCACCAATTGATTTGAATGATTGACAAACAAAGGGCGCATATCTAAATGCCGGAGCCACCAAATCAATGAGTAGTTGTCTAGATATACTAGATAAACAACTTTTTATGTTGCCAGAGCCACCGAATTAATTTGAGTGGTCTACATATCTAGATGTCGGAGCCACCAAATCGATTTTGGGTGGTCATCTAAATATACTAAAAAATAACTTTTCCCATTGTCGGAGCCACCAAATTGATTTGAATGGTCGTCCATGAGTACGGAGAAGAAGCATATCTAGATGCCAAAGCCACCAAATCAATTTGGATGGTCATCTAGGAGCACAGAGAAGAAGCATATAAGATGCCGGAGCCACCAAATCGATTTGGATGGTCGTCTAGATATACTGGAAAAGGCAAACCTAAAAGCTAGAGTCAACAATGCGTGAAATCAGTTGGTTGCATAGGAACAACGCGGACTCATATTTAAGATCAAGAGCCAACAACACGTGAAAACGCTTGGTCGCTTAGATACAAGGAGGATAGATAGAGGGAAGTCACTTGAAGCCGTAGCTAACAATGCCCAAGGGCAGTTGGTGATTGAGTGATGGAGTAAGATAAGTCGACTCTTCTAGACTAGAGAGATTGTACATATTGACTCCCTTTTAAAGTCGACAAAGTCATTTACTCTCTTCTGGAGTTGCTAAACGGAGATACGTTGACTCATTTCTAGAGTCAAGAAGGTCATCGAATTTCTTTTAGGGTCAACAGATAGGATATGTTGACTCCCTTCTAGAATCAGGAAGGTCATCAACTCTCTTCTAGAGTTGAGAAAGGTAGGAATGTCACTCAAAAGTCATGAACTGAGTCAGAGCCAACAATGCCGAATGACAGTTGGTTATTGTAACGGCAGAGTATGGGAGAATTGGATTGATAATGGAAAGTTAGACAATCGCTATGTTCTAGAGCTTACAGCTATTACAGGTTACGATAAACCTAATAAACTTATAGACGTAACTTAAAGAAACATGCAAAGTTTACAGAAGAACGGAACATAATTAACTACAATACACAGAAGGTAGTAACAATAGGACAGAAAATCGGGAACCGCACAATCCAAGGTCACGCACACTGTTTAAGAAGGCGAAACACACAACCAAGGATTTTTACACCGCAATGTTCATCCTTCTATTATGTATTAAATCTGAACCAAATTTGCACAATATCGGGCGGAGGAACCACTACTCACCCGCAACATACCAAACTAGCCACACAAGATGCTCAAAACCAAAAAAGAGCCCAAAAAAAAAACAACCTCCCAAACCCCCCCTCCCTAAAAATAAATTGCCTGAAAACCCACAATACAGATCTCTTCCCCCCACAACCCCCCCCCCCCATTTTCTTCCCAACAGAACTTACCCCACCCTACCCCCCGCCCCGAGACCCTACCCCCCCACCCCACCCTCCAAGACCCCACAGCTTCCTAAGAAACAAACCCATACCAAGACTAAGCCCTCTATAACAAGCCTCCTATTACTACTAATGCCACCAAAACCAACCACATACCCATCCTCCACCACTTTGCAGTAGGAAGCAGATAAGAATAAAATATAAACAGCTGAAGAATTATTTAGAAATAACGGTCAAAATCGCCGTTCAAATCCCAGTCATCGCCAGTGAGATTACAGTCATCGCCAGCTAGATTCTGGTCACCTCTGACAAAAGGTGAAAAAGAAGACGATTAAGCAGATCGACTTAGATCTGCCTAGATTGACCGAGATTGGAGACCTACCTTGAGGTCACCATCTCTGACCAAATCCGGTGAACCATGCCTCGCCACGATCCTCCCACCACTTGTGTCGCCTGCCACCCACTGAGGTCACGTAATGTATACCACCACAAGAGACGAATATAAGGAACCTACAATCTAATCGCCGGCCATGCGCGCAAAAATACGATGAGGCGGCCATGTTGACTTTCTATTGGGTTTGGTTTTAGAGAGAAGGCATAGAGAGTATTTCTAAAGAGAGAAACAAAATGAAACACATATATTGTTACACATTGTTAAGTCGAGGAACTGATCCGTAAGTGTCATCGGCTAGACTATGTTCACGTAAGAAGAAAGCATCAGACTATATAAGGATCATTATCATGAAAGATAGGTAGTGGCATTGTAACGCCCCAACTTAAGGTTATCTCAACCCGGCTGGAGCATTACGACATATCAGCTAATCACATCATATTGATAATACCACTCATTCTAAATCACTTGGTAATTAAACCATATTATACAAAATTAAAGAGTTTACTATTACAAAACACTCCTAGTAAGCTCTCTGCCAGATCTCAAAGTTGACATACTGTACTAGTTGTACAACTTAATTCACAAATGTACAAGTGAGCCCTTGCCCGTCCTCTCACCGTGCCTCGCACCTCCTCCTTGCCTTTCGAAGGACCGGCTCCTTGATCTAAAATGTTATTATGGGTAAAAACCCGTCAGCCCACTGGCTCAATAAGATAATCAAAGACATTTAATGTAACTTTCAACTCAAGAATACTGATAATGCATGCTATTGCAATTCAATCACATTAAGCAGTTCTACATGTGCACATAACACATATCACATGTTCACACTTAGTTGAGCATTACAAGAGTTTACCATTCCCGAATTCAATACCATAAGTAGACCACCCTTATGTCACCACACCCGAGATATAAGTTCACAACCTTTGCCTCGGCCAAAGGCAAAGTAACCAAAAACATATGGACACCGATACTGCCTCAGGTAGCAGTTGGAGATACAATTGTTCGGCTCATACGGTGCACCGCTACTCAAACACAATCAAATCAACCTCAATCATTTGAATGGGGTAACATAATAATCATCAACAATATATCAATCATCCCTTTTAATGAAAGGATGTAACATGCTCATGTGCAAGAAAATATATCCTTTCATACATAGCTATCAAATATTCAGTCACTTTCATCACGTAACGTCATCTTCATAACATCTTGGACATGTAACATAATCATTTATATTCAGCAAATTAGTTCAATTATAGAACATAACAAACATGTCCAAAACCATATTCTAACCATGTCTAGTTTGACATAAATCCACAATTCACACGTATCATAACCTATTTCACGTCTTCCATAATCTCCAATATGTTAAACATGAATAGATTCACTTATTAACAAGTATTCAAAAGTTTGACAAATAATTCATACTAAAAGAATTATGCTACCATAGCATAAATCCATATTCATGTCTTAAAAGTCCATTAAAAAGCTTTAACTATCTTACCTTAAAGAAGAGATGAAAGAACCAAAATTTCAGATTTGAAACACCTCCAAATCCTCCTCAAAACACGTTCAAAACACTGTTTCAAGCTCACATAAACTTTCCAAATCAACTGCTTAAGGTTCCCTTTCGAAAACAAGCCTTAATTCTAAATTTTATAAGGTTTTTGGTTGATTTTCTTGCAATTCTCTCTCAAAAACGAGGTAAGGGGACTTAAGCATGTCAATTGGGTCTTTTAAATCAAATTAGAAGCAGGTAGGAGGTGTCAAGTGGAGGTGAAGAGGTGAAAAAGTGAAGCACGACGAGGCTTTAAGCACGAGGTGACAAGACATGGTTGTGCCATCTAGCAAGCACGATAAGGCTCAAACCATGAGGTGGCAAGATATAGTTGTGCCACCTAGCAAGCATGACAAGGCTTAAACCACGAGGTGGCAAGACATAGTTGTGCCACCTAGCAAGCACGACAATGCTAACTGAAGCACGACAAGGCTCGAAGCACGATGTGTCACAATACTATGTTGACACGTCACAAGCACGAGGTGGCATAATTCTTTGCAAAAAGCAAAACAATTCACAGGCAGTCCGGTCAACAACCGTTTACTCCCAGCTAGAGTTTTCACCATTTTCATTTCCAACTCTTCTAAAAATATTTTTGGTCATTCCAAGTGATTATTTAAAGTTTCTAAACATCAAATACTCTTTTCCATTTCTAGCACTTCATTCACATTCTTAGACAATTTGCTCAATTCAAGGCATTTGACATTTAAACATATATTCAAATATGTCATCATGCATAGTTCGTCATAACCATTTTCACATAAAGTGATTCATCTAACCATACTTAAATATGTAACCAAAGCATATAAAATGTTGGGTTCTCACAGGCATTAATGTGGAAATCCGACAGCCATAAAGTGACTCAAAAATGGGCCGAAGGAAGCCTTAACATAAATTTGGAAAATAGCCCTAGAATAGGGAAAATCAACATTGCACATAACCACGACTTAAAGCGTGCAAACATACAACATCTAAGAAGCATTCACGACATGCAAAATCAAAGCACATAAGCACATGAAATTGAAGCATGCAAGCACGCAAAAATTTGAAGAGCACATAAGCAAATAAGCTGGAAAGCAGTTGATTAAACAAGCATGCAACACACACAAGCATGCAAAGTAAGCAAAATTATGAAAATATATATTACGAAAGCATGTAAGGCACAAGGTGCAAAATCACGCAAAATTATCAAAGACTGGGATTATGCAAACTTGCAAGACATACAAACATACATGCACACAAGCACACAAAAGCATATGAAGACTGGTCAGACTTCCCCATACTATTTAAAACATAATCAAGGGAACACAATCTCTAGTTGCTGTTTGAGAAGACACGTTAAAATTTCTATGGATGTGCCACCTAGACGGGGACCGACCTGAATCTGTGACCAGAATTGGACTTAGACTGGAATAGAGTGAGACTAGAGACTAGAATAGGACTGGACTCGAGCTGGACCGGGACTAAACAAGAACTAGATTGTACGCGATATCTACATACCAACCTAAATCGTAGGCTTATATCATTCGAACATAGAGATGGGCTAAGCTAGGGACTGGCTAGAACTCAAACAAAGATTTGGACTGAGACTGAGACTGAGACCGGAACTAGAGAGAAGACTGGACGTGACTTCTACGTACTAACTTGAATTGAGGGTCAAGTATCTTTGGACATAAATCTGACTGGAAAAATGGCTGCACCTGGTGAAGGTTGCCTACATATCCTTATTAAAAAAAGGATCAAGAAAAATGTAGTTTGAACTTAGTCTGAAAAGAAGACTTTATGTGAACTTCACATATCAAACTGAGGGTCAAATAGCCTCGGAGGTAGATTCAGACTGGAAAGCGACTGCACTTGACGAAGGTTGCCTACATATCCTCATCTGAAAGGGATCAAACCAAATGTATCTCAAACTGGATCTCAAAAGAAGACTAGACGTGACTTCCACGTACTAACTCAAATTGAGGGTCAAATATCCTTGGACATAGACTAAGACTGGAAAATGGCTGTACACGACGAAGATTGCCTGCATACCCTCATCAGAAAAAGATCAAGTCAAATGTAGTTCGAACCTGGATCTGAAAAGCATATTGTATGTATTTGAACTTGAACTGGCCCTCAAACATATATCTGGACTAAAAAATGGTTGCACCAGACGCAAGTTGCTTGCATGCCCTCATCTAATCAAGCCAAATGTAGTTTGAACTGGATATGGACAAAAGAATGTACATGACTTCCACGTACTGACTTAAGGGTTAATACCCTCAGACATAAAGCTGGACTAGAAAAATGATAGGTGATTTTTTTCCCCTTATCTTTCATGTTCTTATTTTCGATTTCCACTTTTTATTCTTTTTCTAAGAATATCATTTGAAGACTAAGGAAAAAAAGGAGCTTCCTAAGACCTAGGCTTAGACAAAACAATGACAGACGCGAATCTTGACTATCAGGATAGGAAATCACAAGAAGCCCCTGAAACCGACCATGCAATAGGCTGGAAGAACTAAGATAGGTAATATCCTAACAGTCAAGAGAGGGGAATCACAAGGAGCCCATGGATAAAATGCATATAGTGTCGTGGAGATAGACACTATCACGACTTTCGTGAAATGAGAATCACAAAGAGCCCCTGGACAAAAGTGCTTGCAGATAATTCTGACCATGCAATGAATCGGGTGAACAAGATATAGACACTATCACGACTATCGTCAAAGAGAAATCACAGGGATTCCATAGAATAAAAAGCACACAAAGTATGTTGACCATGTAATTGACCAAGTGAACAAAAGATAGACACTACCACTAACTGTCATGAGAGGGGAACGATAAGAAGCCCATAGACAAAAGTGTGTGCTGACAATGTTGACCATGCAATGAATCGGGTGAACAAAAGACAGACACTATCACGACTAACGTGAAAGAGGAATCACAAAAAGCCCCTGGACAAAAGTGCAAGCAGACAACATTGATCATGTAATAAACCGGGTGAATAAAAGGCAGATGCTATCACGACAGTCTGTAGAGGAAAATTACAAGGAACCCTAGGCAAGTCAAACACACACGGAGGTAGACATCATCCTGACTATCGAGAGAGACGAATCGCAGAGAGTCCTTAGATAAAATGCATGTAGATAAAAATGACCCTGCCACGAGCGAAAGGAAGGTAGACGCTATCTTGAATATCATGAGAGGGAATCACAGGGGCCCCTAGACAAAAATGCAAATAACTATAACAAAAAGCCCCTTAAAGATATCAACAAAAATAATATCCTTTCACAGTTCGAAAGCATTTTTGAATGGAAAATCATTTTGATTGCTCCATATGATAAACTAACCAATCACTCCAAGATCTATTCTCTTTTATTTTTGCATTTTGTATCCTAAATTTAAGATAGTGTTACCCACTCTTTTGACACGTCTATCTCTACCGGGAATACCACTGAATTTTTTTGATCGAAAACATATCAATTCCTTATCATTAAATGTCATGCAATTTCACTGGTAAGTTAGTTTTAAACTTAAACACACAAGTTCAAATCCTCAAGACTACCATGAAAAGGTTGGGCTCAGAAGTGGGCAGTGAGGATGTCGGTGCCCGAACTGTTAAGCTGATGTGTATGTTGTGAGTATGTATAAGCTGTGAGGCTGATTGGATCTTGTCCCATCATTAGCCAAATGTTCTGTGCCAATCGGAGACCGAGCATAGATGGTGACTAAGCTGCCTATCCCCTCAATTAGGAAAATCAGGTCTGACGTTGTTCAAACTGGATCTACTGAATATCTATCCTTCCAAGTCAATCATTGGTTTTTGACATTATTCTTCCACTCTAACGGTTTTTCTTCTTTTCTTTCTAATACTTTTTTACTAAAAGATCAAAAAATGATCATCAAGATTCCATTCATCATTTATCCTCAAGAGTTGGATTCCAATAAGTAGAAACCCTTTCTATGTTGAGTTGACTTTGCAGCAATATTTGGGACATAGGAAGGTTAGAAACTTATACTTTTGAAAAGAAAGGCTAAACTGTTGAGGCACAAAGGGCTAGCAAGTGGAAAAAAAATTAGTATAGGGTAATCGAAACATTGTGGCCAACCACTGGCCTCTAATAATAGGGAAAGCTCATTTTAAAGTAGACTCATGCAAACCTACATTCTTTTGAGATTTTGTCTTTTGTTTTTTTTTATGCCTTAACTTTTGCGTACAAGGCGATTTTCAAGTTTTCGCCTAGCGGGCCTTTTTCCTTTCAAGATAAGTGATCCATGATAGGAAAGAGTAAGTGAGCTTTGAACAGAAGAAAATCTTGACATCAATATGACACCTCATTATCTATGATAATTTGGCTTGTTTATGATGAATGAAACGTTGACCAAGAAAAAGAGTCACCAAATTTTCTTTATAATCCCTTAAATTCTCACTCGAATGCTTAAATTCCCAACCAAACTCTTCTATTAGATTTTCTGACATTCAATTTTGAAAAAAAAAATGAAATTAGAATTTTTTTTAAGCGTGAAAACACAATGATCACCACCCTTAAATTCAAAAAAGAAAGTGTTAATGAGATATACCATTACTCATAAATTCAAAATCATTTGTTTATAAGTTTGTGAACTGAGTGGTCAACTATGAATTCCATCAATATGAAATCGGGCAATTATCTTTTTTTTTTTATAGAACATTTGGCATGCTCTCAACCTTCTAAGGATGGACACCAACACGTAACATGACATAACATCTATCTTACTCAAACCTTAAGGATAACGTCTAGGAATTGAAAAATACTCAAACCTGCTAAGGATGGACACCAACACGTAACATGAGATAACATATATCTGACTCAAACTTTAAGGATAACGTCTAGGAATTGAAAAATATTTGAAAATTTGAATTTTTACTTCTTTTCTTTTTTTAAAATTTGTTTTGAGTTTTATGTATATATATTTTTACCTTGTGAAAACGGGAAAGTAAAGTTGACTCAATGATGAAAAAGACCACACAATTGGATGACGCACGCATTTATCTTTCCTTGGATTCATTTTTTTTCATTACCTTATGAAACAGGAAAGAAAAGATGATACAACGAAGAAAATAGGACTAGAATAAGAGGAAACATAACACATTATTTTTTTTAATTCTTTTTCGTTGGAATTTTTTTTTAGTTTTACTCTTTTACCCTAGGAAATAAAGGGAAAGAAAAGATGTTTGATACTGAAACTAGTGCCTAGATGGGAGCATACAATATAAGGATACACATAAGCACATCACAACATACACATCACATAAGATCATGAAGAAATGACTGGTTCTATTGCTACAAGAACGTGGTCAGAAATAAACAATCCGGTTGATTAGTGGCCTACTTTTTTAACTGCGAGAGACGTCATGGCGACCAATTTGTTTACCTTGAAAATGCGGTCAACGATGAACCGTTCGGTAACACCTTTTAGGGTTTACTGGCAAGTTGATTTGCAACCTACATTTTTTGTTATCTCTAAGAGGTTAATCAGCTGGTTTAGTCATGTAGAAAACATTTTCTTTGATAAATCGTCCATTTCACTTGGTGGGTTAAATGCCCGGTTGATCGTGAACACGTTTTCTATGGTTTATTCCTTTGTGAGAATATCGACCGATGTCACGGTAAACAGGGCTATTTCCTATTCGATGTACCATATTACAGGCAAATATACCCATTAATGGGTAGACCATGAAAAATGGTTAGTGTGTGGTTTTCTTCATATTTAGGTGTAAGGTTACTCCTGCGGCTTGACTTGTACGATATAAATTAGGTAATTAATAATGGGTGATCATTAGTACGTGTACACAAGTCATTCAATACCAAGATCCCAAGAGGCCTCGGTACTAGGCCTTGGAGGTGAGGGTACAGTCAAGAATTGCCTTGCAACTAGGAAGCTCGAGGGTTTCAATCGTTACCCTCGAATAGGTGGGTTGAGACAATCGTGCTCGTGTGTGACTCACGAAATAAAATACAGTTACTACAAATAAAGCACACTACACATGTTATACAAGTAATGGAAAATCACGAAGGACACAAAAAATCAACAAAAACACTTGAAGTCTAGTCCTTTTACTTTTCGTCCACTGCAGAGTTGCCACTGAGACACATTGCCTTTGAAAAATTCTCTAGGCCTGGGAAAGCCTGAGAAGTGTCGAGTCACTATCTTATTTTATTCTTAACATTAACAAGAAAAGAATAAGAAAAATTCTAAATGACTCTGAATTGCCAACATATGTATCTAATCATTGAAAATAATGATGATGCGTTCGGGGACTAAGTTATACAACCAGGAGGTGTTAGACACTCATTATACCCTAAGTCACTATTATGCTCTTTATCATTTTTGGCCTTAACAACATGTAATTATAATGTGCATGGATAAACTCTAAACTAACATGCAATTTTTGGCTTGCACCCAACATCAAGGGTCGAGTGGCCTACGTACCCAGTCGGACAAACAGGGTTCAAAACCATGTAGTTGTGACCGAACCTACGAGAGGTGACCTAGAACTCGATCATTGTTTTCTAAATAGACTCGACTTCTTTTAGTCGAAATGAACTTAGAACTCTAATGGACTACTCTTGAAGTAACCTTAGAGTTCCAAATGAAATAAAATTGAACAATCTAATCTTAAAATTTTATGTTATTTAACCGAGATCCGGTCGCTGGGAGAGGGGACAATCTAAGAATCTTCTTATCTAATCTAGAAATGAACTAATCTAGAAACAAAAAATACCCAAAATAAGGATAACGAATTGTACCTTAACCCGGATTGCCAATTGCCTGATCCAAGAATCGATCTAACGTTGAAAACCAAGATTTGAATTGGTTTACACGAGATTTCTAAAAAAATGTGAAAATTATTCTCTAGTCAATCTCTGTATTATAGGTGTCAATGGGCAGGGCTTGGGCCGGCCCAGCGGGCCAAACGTGAAAACGGGCCGGGGCAGGGCCAAATGGGGTGGAAATCAGGCCGGGTTGGGCCAGATGAGGGGGATATCTAGGCCCATTCCAAGCCTTGGCCCTAGGCCTAATCTTTAGGGCCGGGCTTGGGCCCAAATTTTTTTTCAAAAATTCTTGTTATTCAAAGTAAAAACTTGAATTGCAGTTTACTATCATGTAAGTAAATTGTAATGTAGTACTGCGACTAGGATTCTGTAATGGAGCATAAGATTTGTACACGTAGTAATATATGTGTATGCAAGCAACTAAAAATGCCTAGACACGCACATATATATGTAGTAATATGTGTGTAGACAATAATATTTCTAGCATTCAAATATTTAAAAAAGTCTTAATTGGTTTATTGATGTTAGGACCTAAAATGTCGTAATTTTTAATCCCTTTTTTGGTCTAAAAATATATGTCCAATCTTTTTATCAAGTTAGCATTAAAGAAATTACAACAAACACTTTATTTATTTATTTTTTTTGTTGAAATGTCATTTATATACTAAAGAACAATATGCAATGTACATCATTTACTGTAGTTCAGTGGACAAGCATTAAACCAAACTCTTTGACCTCAGGGGGGAGAGGATCAGCCAGCCAAATAGCAGTCCTGGCCAGGAGGTTGAGCCTCAGTGGTACCTCTAGGTGGTGGAGTGAGAAGAAGGTGATAATAATTGATGGAGTTAAATTGACGATAAGTTTGTTCATAGGCCTCATTTTATCCGGGCTTGGGACCGGCTGCTTGTAAACGAGCATGCGAAGTTATATATATATATAAAATAAGTTTTTACTAGCAAAATAGCTTGAGAAAAGGAAAATCAAAAGAAATTACGTAATCATCCGGAAGTATTTCAATGTCCGAGTCGCTGCTCCTCCTATTATTAATCGGTTTATCTTACTCGCGGTATTTCGCATCAAGATAATCCTTCCAACATACACATAGCTCAAGCGACTCAGGGTTAAGACGACTCCTCCTATCATCCAAAACCCTCCCGCTCGTTGAAAATGCCGACTCTAAAGCAACCGCGGAGGCTTGCACCGGCAGTACATCCTGTGCAATTTGGGATAAAGTTTTATACATGTTTTGATTTTGTTTCCAAAAAGTTAACAAATTAAAATTAACATGTTCTTGCATTGATAAAGCAGAATAATGATTAGAATTAAAATATAAACCAATCTCATTAAAAGAGAAAAAAGTAAACGAACATGCGGAATTAGAAGTACCTTCATCTGGTAGTTGTCTTGCTACTAAATGGTCAAGGCCCTTAAGGTATGGCGCATAATACATTTCACCACTTGTTGCTAAAGCTCGCCCGTGCACGTTAGTGGAATTATGATATAGGTTGAACAGATCCTCAAATGTCTTGCTCACTTTCACTGTAAGTCTGGTTGTGTCCGCTTCTATGTAGGTCATTAGTCTTGCAATCTCTTGTATCGAGACGTTCACGCCATGCAACTTTAACCTAGGATCCAAACAAGTAGCCACAGCAAAAATAATAGGCAGTTTCTTCCAATATTTATTAAACTTTTTGTCCATCTCTTTTAGTATTTCCTGAAAGGGTCTTACATATCTTCATTTTGTTAACATTGTAGCCATCTTGAGAATTTCTATTACAGCGATAGGAGATGTGGGATAGTACGTAACAAACAATATATTGGTAGACGTGTAAAATACCTCCAAAAAATCAGATAGGTGTGTAGCCATCTGCCATTCCGTGGGAGTTGGCAAGCCGTCTGGGAACGCGGTTAGTAAGAAATGCGTATACACTTCATTGTATGCCAGAATATGTAAAAGCATATGATATGTAGAGTTTCACCTATGGACCACATCTGTAAGTTGTCTCCTGTGAGGCATATTATATTGAACACAACGCTTTAAACTGTTGAGTATTAATAAACGCTGTCATACCCCTATTAATAAACGCTGTCATACCCCTCATTTTGAGAAGAATATCTCCTGCAGCAGCTAAACCATCTTGAACAATTAAATTAATTATATGACAAACACATGGAACATGAAATAATTCTCCAGCAAGTACAGGTTGAAGGCTCTCCTTTAAAGCTGCAACAACAGCTTTATTGTTAGTAGCATTATCAAAACTACTCAGAATCTTATTCTTTAATTTAAACGTGGTACATGCATTAATTATAATAGTAGCAACGTTCATTGCATCATGCGAAAAAGGAAAGAGTTCGAAAGCGATGATTCTCTTGTTCATAATCATTAACATCAATCCAATGGGCCGTCACACAAGCATAACTAACAAAAGTAAACGGAGATTGCCAAATATCAGAAGTAAGACTAACTTTACCGTCAAAATGATCGAAATAATCAATCAAACGTGCTTTAGCAGCATTATACTACCAGAGTGCATCGGATCTGGTTGTATTTCTATGAACATTTTTGTACAAAGGTTACACGTAGGTGTTCGTATATCTAGAGTGTTTAGCATTATCAGCAAAACTAAATGCTTGTTCATCGTCAATAATAAATTCAGCAACTCTGCTATCGCTGATTATAAACAAATGACTTACCGTCAAAAGATAACTACGTTTGGCTAGGTTCGACGTGGCCTTGTTGAGGTGCACACTGAGGGTAATGCCTGTTAAGATGTTCATTACCACTACCAGATGAAAATAATTTAGCACAGTACTTACATCGAGCTTTTCGGACGCCGTCCACCATAATTTCATCAAAATGATTTCAACACTCAGTTTTTTTTTTCACCTTTTGGACTTCTAGCTCACTACCGGAAGGATTGCTCGGCCCTTCTCCATCACGACTGCTCATCGGGTTAACATTATGCCACGGAGTAGTAGCTTCACCAACCGAGTTGCGTCCTTGACTATAATGCGGGGTATCTTGTGAATGCGTGTATTCAAGATCTGAAATGTTTTGGTTGAACTCCCAATTGGCTTGGGTATCTATCATACAGCCTGTACTCATTCGTGCTGGAACGAATGGTAGTGGTGGTGCTTGGATTGGACCTTGTGATGGCCGTGGTGGTGGTGTTCTTCGTGATGATGATCCACGTTTCAGTTTTTTCAAAAATCCAGACATATTTGACTCTAAATTTTTTTACTATAATGAAAAATAAAACTAGTAAGAGTAACTAAATACAAAGGAATAAGAGCAGTAATTAGTAATTAGAAATAACAATTAACTAATATACTTGTAATTCAAAATTGAAAAGAGTTAGTAATTAAAAAGAATTTTGTAACAGTAATTAATAAAAATTCACTAATTACTAACTAGTAAACAAAAGAATTAGAAGTAACAAATGAATAAGAGCAGTAGTAGTAAGTAATTAGAATTTAGCAAGAGTAGTAATTAGTAACAATTAACTAATACTTGTAATTGAAAATTGGAGAGAAAAATAGTAGCAAAGCTTATAGAAATGTAGAATTTTTAGATAAGAGAGAGTAAGAAGATTTGTGTAAAAAATATGAAAGAAATGGTGTGAATTTATAAATTTTTCAAAGTCCTCAAAAGACCAAAATGTCCTTTAAAACTAGCCGTTTATAATTGTTGGGGAGGGTAAAAGTGTAAAAAACCTTAAAAGAGTTGTTAAAAATTAGTTGGAAAAAAATACCCCCCAAACTAGCTGTTATATAGCTGTTGGGGGAAGGGGGTAAAAGTGGAATTTTGGCAAAAAAATGGGGAATCTGGCCGCGTTGGGGGGAGTGGGGGGGGGGGGGAAATCAAAATGTTTGAAAATAGTGGGACCTGCCCACTTTAGGGCCAGAAATAGGGCCTGTTGTAGGGCCAAAATTCGGGCCGAAAATGGGGCCATTTTTGGGCCAATAGAGGGCTGGGTCGGGCCAGCCCTAAAAACGGGCCGGTTTCGGGCCAACCGTTTTGGGGCCTGACTCGGGCTTTTTAGGGCCGGGCCGGGCCAGGCCTGGATAAATTTGGGAAAAAATAGGCCTAGCCCAAGGCCCTACGGGTTAGGGCCAATACTATTCATCTCTAGGGTCGGCCCGGCCCTTTTGACACCTCTACTCTGTATTAAGGATCAAACCCAAATTAAAAATCAATCGTAAATCACAATCTAAATAAAGTCAAAATCTCTTTACCTTAATATAGGTTAAGCCTAACTAACTGGACTGATGTAATCAACTAGGCTGAACTTTTAACTAGAACAATGACTGGATTGGACTATTCATGGGATTGGACTTAAACAAATTATGTTCATTATATATCAGTAGGCCTAAACTCATAATTATAATAAACTTAATTAACAATGAACTCCAAAAAGAGAATAAAACAAGACTAGAAAAATGGACTATCTACAAGATTGATGAAGCTCTAATTTTTTCTATCCTAAAGTTAAAGAACCGTAAAGATCTTGATGCATAGCTCATGATACTAATGTGCAACTTCTATCTAAAGTTCACACTAAATCATGATGGATAGCTTATGAAACGTGCAACTTCAATAGTAAAGTTCATTTTAGGAATCAACGACCAAGGGGAAAAAAACTCGAGCTCAGTATATCTGTACAAATCTTCACTCTTACAAGGTTTGTTCAGCATGCATAATTCAATTTCACTAGAAAGTTATATGAATGACAGGACTAACAAAATAAAGGTGAATGAGTGTGCCAAATGGGAAGGGACTAAAGAAAGCAAGAGGATTACTTAACTTTCGCATGAAAAGGCAGTGGTTATGAGACTTGAGTTTGGATAGAAAAGAGGGCCTCTTACTAACAGCCTTAGATCCACTCTTCCCGTGATAATTGGTTGAGACAAATGTTCGGGTGGTCCTTGAACTATACACGATTCGCCATTTCAGTTCCTTAACTAATTTTTTTTGTCGTTATAATCTTTTAACTTCAAACCGTTGCCATACAAGTCCTTTTTCTCCGTTTTTGTCAAAATATTCTCTTCGGTGGCCACCATAGCAGTGGCATTAGAGTCATTTCTCAATCCTCAAGAACCAAAAGCTCCCTTACGATCTCTGAACTATTAATGTGTTGCTCAGTTAGTCCTTGAACTAGTTCTTGCATTAGTTTTTTAACATTACATCATTAGCTAGTTTTGTCCTTTTGATCACTTCAATCAAGTTATGTACGTTAATGAAAAAAGTTAATTTATATCACATCAAATAAGTCGCCACCATGACTATGGTTCTTTAGTACCATGACCACAAATCTCTCTACAAGGTGGCTTTGTCCTTATTATGCACCATCAACACCCTCTCCTCTGCCACCAACACAACCAACACTGCGACATCTCATCGCCGGCTCCACTGCTCCGCTGCCTTAACTGCCAGAGTGCCACTACCTACACCATCAACAGCTGACTGTAGCCAGCACTGCGTTGCCGGCAGTCGGTCGCTAGTTGATGGTAAGGTGGTGGTGCCGGGGGGTTGGGGCTGGCGGCAAGTGCCAATGGTGTTTCCGATCGATGGTCGATCGTTGTGACTGCCAAAAATGAAGACCAAAAACCGACTACCAACAACATAGGGTTGGGGGCTGGTTGCGACCAGCAGTGGTTGTGGTGGCTGGCTGATGACGGTGGCTAGCAGTGACCATTATAAATAGGTTATGATGCCAAACCTAACATAACCCACAATAAGATTGAATCAATCCATCCTAACCTATTTTGTAACTAAGTGGATTGGATTGGATTGGTAAAAGTCAACATTTTCTTGGGTTGGATTGGATTGGTAAAAGTCAACATTTTCTTGGGTTGGATTGGTTAAACCCATAAAAACTTGATCCAACTTGCACCCCTAGAGAGAGGGTGTTGATGATGTATCACAAGGACAAAGCCACCTTGTAGAGAGATTTATGGTTACAGTACTAAAAGACCATGGTCGTGGTGGCGACTTATTCGGTGGAGTATGATTGACTTTTTTTTATCAACGTACGAAACCTAATTGAAGTGATGAAAACGACGAAACTGACTAATAATCCAATGTTAAAAGACCAAGAGTGTAAGAATTAGTTCATGAACTAATTAAGCAACATGTTATTAGTCCATGGACTTTAAGGGAGCTTCTAGTTCTTGAGGATTGAGAAATGACTCTAATGCCCCAGTTGTAGGGGCCACAAAAGAGAATATCTTGACGAAAATGGAGAAAAAGACTTGTATGGTAAATGGTTTGAAGTCAAAGGACTACACGGCAAAAAACTTAGTTGAGGGACTAAGATGGTGAATAGTGTATAGTTCAAGGGCCACCTAGACATTTGTCTTTAATTGGTTACCTGAGTCCTTCTCTTCGATGGTAGCTCCAATGTTTATCGTTTACCATAGTGAGAGAGGAAGATCGCTTTCACACGAAATACATGGCGACCTTCTAGTGTGAGGGTGATAAGAGGTACCGCTAACTGATGGGCCTTGCTAAACTTTGCTGCCTTTATCAGAAGTTCCAAATCAGGCTTGCAACTTGGGTTAGATTTAATGGGTTTTAACCAATCAACTCCAAGAAAAGATGGGTAGTTAACCAACGCGACCTCAAGAAATTTGAAAATGAGTTGGTTTGGGGTGGTTGAATTTGAAATTAAGTCGGCAGGGTTTTGGTTCCAATACTTATGTGACCACCATCACATGCCCAACTTAGCCGATGAGCATCGGCCACCACATCGCCACCAACCATAAGACACCCTCGTTTCCTTCCACCAGTCACCATTGTTGCTGAAAACAACATGCCACTGTCGCCTGCCCCCTCCATTTGCCACCACTTCTAACAACCACTACTCCCCCCGCTACGATCGTTGCCACTCCCGCCGGATGTAAGCCATCGTTGGTAACCATTATCATTGACAAACACCATCATCAGCATCCACCACCACCATCTAAATGCTGGCGCCACAGCCGAACACCACTAGCAACCAACACTACATATTTTCTGTATAATGTATATTTTATAAAAACATTTTACTTTCGCACTCTTTCCCGGCACAATAACGCAAATTAACCTAACCTAACCCACCCCAGCCCAAGCCCTTCAATTTTTTGTTGGTTTGAGCTAGGTAGGGTTGAATCCCAACCAAATGAACCCAAGTTGCATCACTATTCTAAATGGTCATCCTCAGGAGTATCGATGAGATGAAAACTCCTACCACCAGGATCAACACTCGTGACCTTTCATAATTTTTTGCATCCGGACATTATCTAAATGGGATTTTTGAGTATACAGATAAATCATTTCACACGACCATAAAAAGGTTCCAGAAAAACAACTCTTAATTTTCTTTGTAGTTCTATTTCTTTATTTTACTCTACTTGATATTGTTTTACAAGAACCTACGAACACCTTCGGAGCTCCTAAGTACATATCTTATCTAGCTAGTAGTATCCTCCAAACCAATAATGTTATAACAAAAGTCTCTTAACTATCTGTTTTCAGTTTTCCAAATATATGTATCTTTCCATCACTTGGAACACGCAACTCTACTCTGTGTTTAATCGAATGTCAATCTAGAAAATAAAAACCAACCTCAAGGAGACTAGACTCACTATACTGTGGCTCAAGCCCAACAGCAACAAACTAGAAAGGACAGACTGGTCCAGGCATACACAGTCACCTCTTGTCATCAACATCTCCTGGGCTTGGAGACTAATCTTAAATCTCACAGCCATTGCCAGACCTTCATCAGTTGATCTGCAGCTACTGTCAACTCACAACTGCCTTCAAACTGAGAGAAACTACACGAGTTTTCAAATCAATGCTAGCTGGGGGTTCTGCGAGAGATTAAGGAACTGATTGTTGCCAAGGACCTGTGTCTGAAAGTACCTGCCACGCTACGCAATGGGGAATAATAGCTTGTAGGATTTAATTAGATACATGTTCACTTGGCAAGCTTTGCTGATTGTTGAGCTTCACTGTTGTATACACACAAGTGCTCCCTCCTCTTTTGAACGTAATTTACCTCATCCGAATAAAAGAAAGTTGTCGATTGGACGATCATTTAATAGCGCCACTTGTTGCAAGAGGGAGCATGCTAACACCAACCTAGCTCATTCTCTTTCAACAGTAGCATATGTAGATGAACTTAATCTCAGTATTGCACCAAACAAATAAAGCTAGATGGTGTGACATTCGAAGTAAAATGTTAAATGAACTCTTTTCCTTGATAGCTCTTTACCATGGAATGCTCGTCATTAATCGCTTATATCTATTTTGTAATAATTATACACGAAACAACTGCTACAAGAGTAACAACAATTGATTAGATTCTTAATCTGAAGCCATATCGCGAGGTCGAATCGACGGCTTGAAGGTTTCAGGCTTCGGGATCTGTATACACAGGACTTTCTAATTCCGCCATATCCGCAGAAGCAAATGACTCAAAAGAATCTATTGAGGAAAGCGAAGAAGGCGATCCCTCAGAGTCAGAGATGATTTCATCATGTATGGTGATGTGTTCGTCATCGATTTCTGACGTATCTGAGCCTGATGCTCCCATGAGAAGCTTGCTTATTGCAACCTTTGCAGTGTCAACAAACCATTCATCCTCAGGTAGTGCACTATTTAGAGAAGAAAGAAAAAAAAACGAAAAGATACTTTAGTCTCAGGCAAATAAACATTCAAGTAACAATGCAGAAATTTTCATTTTTGAAGGAATAAGGAGGTTTGAGTACCTTTGTGGATCTATGCCTCTAGCAGAGAATGTCCTGATTGCACGTGCAATGATTGCAGATGCTATTTGATGCAAAATCCTGGATGGGTAACCCGCAAAACGTGCAATTTCAACAGTGAAGTGCATATCCAGAATTAACTGCCAAGGGCAAGAAACGAGAGTTCAATTAATACAAGGAAAAATGACTGGAAAATTGACTGATACACAGGAAAGTTCTACAAGTAATACGACTGATAACCAAAGAAGTAAATAACTCTACAGAACGGATGAGGCCTAAGGTCAATTATCCACCCGATTGTTACATGGAGCAGGCTAACCTTTATTGAACATAAAGGGGGAGGTGGTAGTATCGTGATACTTGGATTTGGATCGGAAAAAAGAACCTCTTAAGAACAGCACGTGTCACCCTTTTTCACCTATATCTAAATTATCTCATGAACTCATTTGGCAATATCCCACCTTCTTACGCATATTCTCATTCTTGATATATCCTTCTTTGTGTGGTCGTTCATCCACCTAAACATTCGCGTTTCAGCTACACCACAGGAAAGATAGAAGCAAAACAGCACGAAAGAACTTTCTGAGTTTTATTAATCTATTACCATATACAACTGTTAAGTTCATTGGTAAAAGGCTAAATTAGATGGATTATTCTCAACCTAGAGGGTTTATATACAATCTACAATATTTATATATTACCGCTAATATTTGTCCTAAAAATCAACACGAACTTCCTCCATCCGGATCCAGTTGTTTTTTGCATAGCAATCAGAGAGTTTAAGTGATTCTGGATTAGACCAACAGTAATGCAAACTGAGCCTGCTTGACCATTGAATTGTATACACCTGGCCACAGCATACAATTATAACCATGACCAGGGGGGCCTGTACCAAAAACTATGCCCAGTGCCTGATCTTCTCTCACCAAGATGACCGACGACTCAAGTACCGCAGATTAGGTGATGGTATGGTACCAATGAAGCAAGGAGACGACGGCCGAAGGTTCAACCTGAGAAGCTATGACTTGCTTCTCTATGCAGCTCTTTTTTGCTATTTCTGTGACTCCTGTTTCAACCCAAGTCTGCAACTCCTGTTTCAACAAGTCTGCTATGTGAACAAGAACAGAGTGCTGCGGCTAAATACTAGTAGATCGCCAAATACGATTCCAATCAAAAAAAGGAACGCGCTATAAATGGGCAAACGACCCTGACCTGATCTAGTGAAGCTCCAGTCTTCGAAGATGCCCAAACACGTAATGGCGTCACTCAGGTAGTGTGTGTCATCCTGAAGACTCAACATCCCCACCCACACTGGGCCCACAGATCTAAGCAGCGTTTGTCTACGCTACAAAGCCCTAAGATTAAGAAGATAGCCTCACCTCTAAAGTAGTCCAAGGGTGGAGATGTCCTCCGTTGCAACATCAGAAAGTACTTAAACCCCACCCCCACGGCAACCCCCCCCCCCCCCCCGCAACACCATAACAGATTTGAACTCAGAGCAAGGCCAAGGCCATCAAGAAACTACGACACCCTGAAGCTCTTCAGAAAAAACGAGAAAAAACTCCCGAGACACATACAGCCCTTGATTACAAAAGAAATTGCACTAGTCCTTTCGCGCTCTACTACCATCCTCTTTGAAGCCAAGGGTTCCCACCCCCCTGAATGGAATCCCCATATACAAAATGCACCACCCCACCCCCCAACTCCGACCTGAGTCCACAAAAATGAGGAACTCTCTGCATTTTTGCAAGGACAGATACAGAGAGAAATGGGGGACGAAGGTATTACTAAAGAGCATTACGATAATTGAAATGTTACAAGCAGCGTAAACCAATTTTTTAGTAGCAGAAGTAGAAAGTAAAAATATGAAATTCTTTTATGATGCTCTCTGTTTACCTCTTAGGTTGCTTCAACTTCTGGAGCTTTGCAATGTTGCTGCTCTTCTGATTATGTACTCTTAAATTGATACAAGAGAAATCTGGACTATAGTTGAAAAGTACCTGTTGCAGCCCTAGCGGCTGAAGTGAAGCTGAATCATCCTCCAATACACCCCAGAAGTCGTGTTCATCAGACAACCACATTACCACCGTTTCTGTCAACCTTGCAAGCAAGACTTTCTGTATTTTCTCTCTGCCAAGTAGCACATCCCCCGCCACAGTTGCTAACTGCTGCAACTTTCCAAATAATGCCTAGAGGCACAACAAGATTTTATTTTCGTTCTTTTTCAATTGGTTGACAAGCAAATTATGCAGGAAACGTAGTTATAGACTTCTGATATTTGGTACATCACAGAAAGAAGGAACTCATCTTCAGGCCAAGAGTATACGGACTAGTGTGGGACTGTGGGTTACCAGGAAACAGGATGTAATAGCAAACATTAAAACAGCAATTTAAGGTTTCCATAACTCGCCTTGCAACGCACGTACTCAAGAAATTGAATAGAAAAGGTAGCATGTGACCTTACATTACAGCTAGCTGGAAGAATAGTGCCACGGCCCACTCACAATACAAGCGGTTATGGGTCGTAACCAGAAAAGATGTCACAAATAAGCTGTCATACGAAGAAACGCGTACCTACTTGCGATTGAAAATCTTCTAATAATATTTAAGGCCAAAATAAGTATAATCCAAATTTTAATTCCTTCAGAGTAAGAAGATTGCGATCAAGGGAATCCCAACAGCCAAGCAAATATAGCAAGGATAACAGATAAATGAAATATTCTTAAACATTCAGCGTTAAGTTAACATGAATAAGGGAAAAACGTAAAACCTGGAATGGCAGTGAAGGCAGAGGGTCAGAGTCCCAGATCAGATCCTCCCCTTCCCCATTGAGATAAATTTGTACATCTAGTCGTGTTTGCCCATCTCTCGAATAAATGAAATTCAGAACATATTGTCGACAGAAATGATCTTTGAGCTTATCCCATGAATGCTGAAGATGGCGTCTCCAGTCCTTAAATTCGATGGTATTACTTGTGGGAGGCATAATGTTATCAGTAAGTCCACTTGCTGCTTCCTTACTTTCATTTAATACGCTCCAAATTCTTGATACCACCATTGGTAGTAGTTCCTCCGCTATAGTAAATGCAGCTCCCAATAATGCAAGCTGCTGGGAATCTGTTTCAGCTCTAAAAGGTACAGTCTCTTTGGGCTCTGTAAGACTATCATCCTCAGAGGGGCCAGGTAAAGCTTTAATCAAGGTATCCACATATTTGTCGAAGAGCTGTGAAATTCTAGTCAAAATGTTTCCTCCAAAATGCAAGATGACCAGAGGAGTTAGCTGCTCCACTATATCCTGTAAAGATTAGTTAGCTAAAATTACAATGTACATTTATTACTGTCCACTTCCTCGTGTCAAGGTATAAGGAAATTATAATGTATGTCTACAATTGTCCCCATTGTGCAAAAAGCATAGTTATGAATATACCGGAGTGCGTACCGTTTTCTTCAAGAAACGGTACGTACCGGTACCGGTACCGCCTCGGTACCGTCTCATGATTTTCATCAATAATATCTATTTGTATTATTTATTCACTGACGAACTAACAATATATACATATATTTTTTTCACTTACAGTTCCTCTAAAATAAACTCTTTATCTTATAGAGCTTGATTCACCATAATTTTCAAATAAGTTAGTTTGTTAAATAATAATGTCTTTGGGTTCAAGAATAAGTTGTTTTTATGTGTGTGCATGTGTGCGCGCGAGCGGGTGTGTGTAAAGTAGAACATCATATAGATGAAAGAATATGATCAAAGTTTACAGGTATGAAGTAATCAAAGATAAGTGAATATTGAAAACTTATCAGGAACGATTTTGCAAATTGTAATGAATTTTATGAGCAGGAGGCTACATAGGCTTTGATTAGTATAATAGAACTTAGAGTGTTTTTCTATTTAGTCTATATATGGTCAATTTACAAAATTTCTAATAAAATTTGTTATTTTTACATTTTTTAAAGGACCCGGTACAAAACACAATATCTCGGCCGGTACGCAGTTTTCGGCCGGTATCACCTGTACCGGCCGGTACAACCGGTACAGAGCGGTATTTTGACCGGTACAAAATTTATGGGATACCGTACCAGTAAAAGGCAAAAACAGTACGTACCGGCCGGTACGGCCGGTACCGGTACGGTAATGATAACTATGGAAAAAAGTAAGTAGCAAAGTAGGCAGCAAGGTTTTCAAATTTAAGAACTTGCATGCATGGTGTGTAAATTTTATATCTATTAAGCTGTTCAAAGCCCAGGAGAAGGCTGTTCTTACGCCTTCCACATGGCAGCATCGGGCAGTCCCAGCATAACCACATAATAAACCTAGTTTATGGGATTTGCAATCTCCTACGACTAACTGCCACAGTAAAATGCATGAAAAAGTTAAGCATGCCCACATCCATATGGTTATCAGAAATATAGGCACGTGTCTTGGTATCTGCATCTATAACGGATAGATCTATTTTTATAAATTACAATTCCAAACCAGACACGTCTTCTTCAATACCTTACCGGGACCCACGGAGGAAGCACAGCAGCTAAGAATTACTTTTATCTCGACTGATTGCGTTTTAATAAAGCGCAATGGCATGGAAAATGTAATAACTCAAAATGCACATGACGAATAACAGCGCCCTCCGCATAATATCTATAAGGAGCCTTCCCTCGCAAGAAAGGATTTCACGAACCTCGCACGATAAGATAGGTACGTGCTAATTTAATGCAGCATCTACTACACGGCCATGAATTAAGGTTTAATTATCTACATGTATACTTATGGCAGTTTTAGTCCTGGGATCCAAAGATAATTCCGATGATAGCCACCATAAACATAAAGAGAGTAACTCACATTTACAATGGAAATGAATCTCATTCCACCGTCAACAAGCACGCTATTAGATGATGTTGCAAAAGTAGAGAGTGGAGATGCGAAGCGAGGCGACAACTGCAAGCTTTCATCAGTTCCAGCAAAGTCAAGAACTTCTCTTCTAGCCCGTCTAAAGTTCAACTCTAGAACTTCTTCAATGTATGGCTGTAAAAGCACCAAGAGCAACTTTGAGAGTTTCAGGCCTTGTGATTCCAGGACTGAACAGTGATTAAGACTAGCCTGGACACAGATGCTAGCTGCGCGTAAAGCAAAAATCGTCTCAGAAGTGGGTGCATTCTCCTTGACCAAACGTACCAAGGATTCAATCTCCCATTCTGCCCATTGAACAACTCTGTTACTGTAAACCGGATTGTCACCAAATATCGAATCGATCTCTTTTGTTGTCGATGAGATGGTTGAGAAGACAAGGTTAGATAATGTGGATGGATATGTTTCAGGATAACAAGGACACAAGGGAAGAAAAGCCAGAATGCTTCTCTGGAGACGGGATCCACATGCTTTCAGCAAAAGTTGATGAGCCAAGGGACCTTTCTCAAGCTTTAGTAAACCAGAGACAGCCTTCCTCAGCTCAGTAATGCCAACTGAGGGTTGCTCAGTGATATGGACAAGCTGATCCCCAAGCATTGCCTTTCTTTTCTGGAAGTCAGAGTTGTGAGATGACATTCCATCATCTGACATATCTACAGAGCCTCTAAGCTCAGGACAAGCTCTTTCTTCAGCATCTATCGCTTCTATTGCTTCTTCCACTTTATGCTCAGCTAAGAGGACATCAATATTTTCCAAACAATTCGCTCTCTGATCTTCTGCTTCATTGGAAAGGGGATCTTCAAGATCACAATTTTTAGGCTCTTGTTGGGCTTCCTGGATCTCTCCATCTCCTCGGTTCAACTCATCCAATTCGTGGCATACGCCAGTCATCAAATTCTGCACAAGAATACCTTGAGCAGATATATGCCTTCGCAGCTCATTCAACTCATGGTCCACTTCCACGACCTCTTCAGACAACCTACAGTGTTTACATAGGTCAGGTATATAGATTACTGAACCACAAAACAGATTTCCGAAGCAAGTCCATAAGCAGATTCTTGGTAAGTAACAACTTGAACATGATGGAAAGGCATTTGGTTTTACTGCAAAAACTTCAAGAACTACATGACCCCGAAGTCGTTAAAAACAGTAAGCACCCAACAACGCTAAAGCTCTCATATCAAGCCAAAAAGAGAAAAATGGCGGCATCATTAGGTACAATGACTTTAAAAGAAATGACAATTCATGCCTCTTATATTTGGCTATTCTGTTCTGGTCCTGCACCTCTTCTCCCTTATGCTTCTGGTGGCTAATGTACATATTTTTCCTAAGATCAAGAGAAGGTGACAATGTGACATGCATAGGTAGGATGAACTCAAAAGAAATGAAAAATGCATTCCAATTTTTTCTTGTGTTACCCCTCTCTTAGCATGTGTCTTTTTTTTTTAAGGTAAAAGGTAGATTTTATTACTCGCAGCTCAAAGGAGCAAATGCCGAGTTACAGGGAAAGCTTTACTAAGACAAGCAAAAACAGAATACTAAGGCAAAAATTAAAGAGGGGAACAACTAAGCAATAACTAACTAATGCAGTATTAATGTAGGGATATCACAACTCAAGCACAGTTCCCAGTGGTCTTGTGTGCATGTGAACGTCCAGGTCAGAGCTTGGTAGCAGTTATGCTTTCAATAAGTTTGAACACTTAATCTGGCTGCTAAAATTGGTTTTTGAAAATCCTAGCTTAGTGTTCCCTCCCATAAGCAATAACGGAGGCTGGAATAGTAAGTCTATGCACCTTTGCCAGGAAACTGGCACCTTGATAGTAAGAATTAAGTCTCTGTAATTCTTTATCCCAACATCTCTGGATAGAGTAAAAGGTTGAGCAAAAGGACCTTCTTTCAAATAGCAAAAGAAAGCAGCAAGCAAAGAGTAAGTGGTTAAGAGTTTCGGAGTGTTAGTTGCATAGAACACACATGTCATCAGGACAACAGCCCGAGCTTTGAGTTTATCCTTGGTTTTAAACTTCTTATGACGTGCCAGCCAAAGTATAAAGGCAGTCTTAGGTATGGTGTCTTGCCAGACTACGTTGAACCGAGGTAGTTTAGGTTTATGAGGTCTTATAGCCTCCCATACTGATTGTCCTGTAAAAACACCAGAATATGTAGGAGTCCACATAGAACAATCTTTCTGACGTTGGGTAAGATTATAGGAACTAGCTCCATAGGAATGTGAGCTACAATATGAGAGAGCTTGGATTTGGGCACGAGGCCAATTCCACTGATATGAGAAATAACAGTGTTCAGCTTAGCATCTACATGGCTGTTGGGATCACAAACCACGCGAAGTGCGTGCTTAGGGAGTAAAGGACCAAATGGAAAGATATCATTGCCATCGGCAATGCAGTAATTGGCATAGGGACTGGCCAAAGATCTGAGCTTATGTAGCTTCCTCTAACTCAAACTGCAGCTAAAAGGTAGCTTGTACTCCCCTAAACAATCATCTTTTAGCACAAAAGTTTGAATCCACTTCACCCAAAGGAATCTTTCTTCAAAACAATTGCCCAAAGATGCTTAAGAATATTGGCTCTGTTCTAAAGGACAAGGTCCTTAATTCCATAACAACCCTCTTCCTTAGGATAACACTGATCAGGCCATGCTACTTTAGCTTTGGTGGCCTTAAGGTCAGAAACAGGCCAGAGATATGCTTTTAGGATGCAATCAATAGCAGTTAAAACCTGCTTTGGTAGGACAATAGTAGACTTCCAATAAGCATAATGCTAAACGAGGTAAATGCACTAACTGTAGTCTGCCAGCATCAGAAAGTAACTTAGCCTCCCATCTTTGAATCTTGGCAGCAATTTTGATCTTCTTTCCCTGGTTTGGGTGTGACAAGGGGAAACCCAATATATCTGACAGGCAGGTCACCAAGTGGGACGTCCAGAAGATGCAGCCAGAGCTTGCTTGTGAGTATCAGAAGTTCCTCTAGCAAACGAAAGGCTTGTGCCAAATCAACTTCTAGACCGGATAAAGCGTCAAACTCAGCCAAAGCTTGCTTGATGGTATAATGGACCTAAAGTCAGCTTCAGCTAAGATGAATAAGTCATCTGCAAATGCTAGGTGATTAATCCGTACTTCATAGGGTGGAATGTGAAGGTAGAATTGGAAGCAAGTTCATCCATGAGCTCTGAACACCCTTCCATGATCATACAGAGATGCGGGGATAGTGGATCCCCTTTCTCTTAGCATGTTATTTCCCAACAGATGGCCCTCTATTGTTTCTAGATGAGTTGATTTGATCCTCTTCTGCTATTATGGAACAATAGAGTTGGATATTATTCTTTTCAGCAATTTGTCTGCACTTTGCAATAAGTTCTCCTAGTAATCATGCATTTGGCATGGACGAATTGACTACTCCTTGTTGTGAGGTACTGATACACTGCACCTGTACAACAATTCAGCATCAGAAGTAACCCTGCTTCTGTCATTTTAAAGATTCTTAGTGACATGTGAGTCTGCTCATCATCGTCTCATCTCATCCAGATTGAGACATTTATGGTCTGCTCATTCAATTGGTAGTATAAGTTAGCTCGATGGTGTCAGTCGCAGCTCAACTGAGGTGTGGGGTGTCCATAACTTCAAACACAAGAGATGGTCATGCATGGATGCATGGGTAATGATTTATTTGGCATCGAATGGGGCTGTACGGATGGCTAAAAGGTGGTTTCTCTTCAATTCTGATGATCAGAGATCAGCAAAGCTTCTATAATGGGCTGGGACTTTTTTTGAGCTTGAAGCTTCTCTGGTTGTCCGGAGGCTGCTCAATTTGGGTTTGGTGCTTTGAGGAGGTTGGTCTCCAGTGCGGAAAGTGCAGAAGCTAGATTTAGCATGGTAGGGCAGAAAAGACGCACATTAGAACACGGGGAATGTCAGTGATGCTTGGTAGAGTCTTCTTGATTGCAGACTGGGATAGCTGGGACATGATATCTTAGTATAGTAGGGGAAACAAATTGGTGCCTGTTAGGTTGAAGATTGTCCAGACAGAGGCCAGACTATTTAGGGCAGGTCTTGCCCTGCGCCTCTTTTTGTACATTGGAAATTGGCTTTCTCTTTTTCCTGCCCTTTTTCTTTTGGGGAGAAGGGTCCTATCTTAATTTAGACCCTGTAAACTTCATGTGAATACCTAATAAATGATAATCAAGAAGGTTTCTGATGCCTAGAAAAGGTTCTCATGGTATTAACTTTACGGCTTCATCACTTCCCTGCACCACCATGTTTAAGAAAAACTATTTATACATGATCTATAGCCAGCTGACACACGTGTGATAATCAAGAAGGTTTCTGATGCCTAAAAAAGGTTCTCATGGTATTAACTTTACGGCTTCATCACTTCCCTGCACCACCATGTTTAAGAAAAACTATTTATACATGATCTATAGCCAGCTGACACACGTGCGTGTGGGGGTTGTGAGTGGTTGCATATATAGAGGGAGGGAGGGAGGGGGGGGGGGGGGTTGAAGCGTGCAATGTAACAACACTAACAAGTTTTCTGGTTATCTGCCAGTCGACATACATGTGTCTGTGTATGCGCACACGATTGTGTACATTAACGAGTTTTCTGGTTTTCAGCCAGCCGACTTTCATTTGTATTGATGTACACTTATGTGTGGGTGGGTGGGGCGCAAGGGACGAAGGGAGAGATAGAGAGTCATACAACAACATGACCAAGTTTCTTATGATGAATTATACTACTGAGAAGAAAAACGTATAGCTTAATTTACCTCAAGAAAGCCAAGTACTTTGCACGTTTGTTGCCACATAAATTCTCTACAGCATCCTTTAAATCCAACAGCTCAAAGCAAAGCTTTCTGATTCCCTACATTACAAGTTTTGGACGTTTAATCACGGCATAATAAAGAGCACATAAAAAGGAGTATCAGAAATTGCTGTGGAAAGTAAATGTAAATATGCATAGCCATTACGCAGGTAGCCGAATCAAGCATCAAGCATGAAAAGTTGCAATCAACAACTGTCATCTGAAAGATATAAAAGACTGTAGGCTGGCTAATTATCTGCTCGAGAAAATCATAATTATTTGTGAGGAAATATTAGCCAGGTGAATTCAACCTTATTAACACATGCTACTGGGACCCAATATTGAGGTTGATGGATGGATACAATGACCGCTCTCAAGTGAAACTTCTGTGCAATTGCCTTTGTTCACTTCTTCTAGTAAGCAATATGATGTTGAATCTCAGAATTAGCTCTATACATAGGACGCAAAGTTCAAATGTAAGGCATTACTCGAGGGAATGAAAGGAGAGAACCTCCAGCTTTAAAGCCCATCCTACTCAACTGGTGCAGCCATAAGAAACCCAAAAAGGAATATAAGTAGAAACAATGAGGAAACTTAAGGCAAGAAGTCCTCAACGTTAATTTAATTTCAAGAAAGGCAACATGGAGTGTTACAACCTCCTCCCTTCAGGGTAGTCTGCTGTTGATAAAGCAATCCTTATTGGTTCTTGTGTTTTAGAGCCAGTTGTATGTCATGACTCTAATTGAGGGGCATTATGGCCAATCTTCGGTATTTCTACGACTTTGCTAATAGGTTTTACGTTTGTATAAATGGAGTCTAATGAGCTAGTAGTAGATACATTAAGAGTTTGGCAAACCAGTACAACTTCATCGATCTTCACTCTAGCCAGTTTTAGGGAATCCCTAAAAATTGCATAATTGATGACCGAGTGATGCAGATGTTGCCGATGTTTAAGGACCTTTCTGTTTCATAGCCTAAAGTCTTAAGAAACTTATACAACTTTTCCACTTATCCTATGGTACCTAAGTGTAACGACCCAAGTCCATGGCCCTAACATATGATGTTGGCTCCCTCAAAAGGGCTAGCAAAGCAGATACTTATGAGCTCATAGGCAGGGTCTTTTACAAATAATCTCGTACTCTTCAACCCGATGTGAGATATCACAATCTCTACTCCTTATGCCTGGCGTCCTTGCTACGGCCCAATCTCAACCGTAGTCACGCATAACCCAGAATCTTCCTCTCTAGCTATTCTTAAATAATGCCGGCAACCAATGGGATCGACCAGCATCAAGTACGCCTTCGTGTCCCGACCCCCAGCCACCAAACTGGATTACCCTACCTAAGCTTTCAAGAGTCGGCTTTGATAGCATCCGTAACGACCTGAAACCATTGCCCCACCACAAGAGAATGCATCCTTCAAAAAGGCTAGCCAAGTAGGTACTTATGAGATCCTTGACAAGGTCTTATCTTGAAACAATGTCATATCTGGTGTGGGACTAAGTGTCCTAATCTCCTCTTCTTTAACATTAGCATCCCCCCCACCCCCCAGGCCAAACTTGATCTTGTCACCCATAACTCGGAATCTTCCTCTCTAGTCAAATGTGGGATTTACCTGGCTAATTCTCTCTTGCCCCAACCATCCTTCTCATGCGGTATGCACCTGAACTTGCATTTGTCGCCCCTAACAGGAGGCAACCCGACTACATAACCCAGCCCAAGCCTTAAAGAGCCGATTCTAATATTATCTGTAAAGGCCCAAAATCATTACCTCTCCATAGGCGATGCCCCCCTCAAAAGGGCGAGCAAAGTAGGTTCTTATAAGATCCTTAAGGGTCTTTTCATTTGATATCAATGCATATGGCCAGGGAACCGAAAGCCGGGACTATCTCACATCGTCTAATAAGTCTTTACCCATGAACTCATAAGTACCTCATTTCGCTAGCGATTTCAAGAAAAGTATTGCCTTGTGGTTGGGCTTTGCGTTGGGTCATTATCGATGGTATCAGAGCAAACTCTTAATCTGGCTAAGCTATCTAGTGGGTTGCCGGCTAAGTTACATGGACTCGGTATGAGTGTCCAGATCGCATACATGTACAAGGGTCAGATTCGTCTAATTTTTATAACACAAGGCATGGTGACATGACAAATTATTCATTTACATTAATTTTATTTTTTTTGGTTGTTCATAATATAAAATGGTGTTTCAGTTGACGGGCATGGTTTTATTGAGAACTTGTCTCTTCTCAAAGAAACAAAAAATCAAAATAAACACCAGAAGATAATGTTTATAGTGACATATCCTATGAGATGTGTAGAACATAGATTCCATACTCAAGTCCACGTGTCGAGTGTCTGACATGGTACTTTAGGCATTGTAAAGAGTCCATGTAATATAGGTTGCTCATGATTTGGGGCTATGTTATATGGACTCGGTACGAGTGTCCGGGTCGGATATGTGTCCAAGTGTCGGATTCATTTGTTTCTCAAAACCTTGTATTGGACTTATTCCTTAGTCCACACGGTGTTTTAAGTTACGCAAATCGTGCTAATTTAAACTGAGATCATCACAAAATAATAACAAACTAAAAGAAACACTATAATATAGTGTTCTCAATGGAATATCCTATGGGATGTGTCGGACGCATATCCCATACCCATGTCCGAGTGTCGAGTGTCGAGTGTCCGAAAAGGGTACTTCACGCATTTTAAAGAGTCCATGTAGCATAGGTTGGGGGAATAAGAAAGCAAGCCAGGGTATACTCAACTTCAAGAGGATGGTAGGGCAAATGAAGGGTGAGCAAGGTACATCTCAAACTTGCTAGAGAGGAAAATCTTGGGCTATGTGTGACAACATTAAGTTTGGACTATAGCGAGGATGCTAAGAATACAGAAGCGGAGATAGTAACACCTTGTCCACAACAGATAAGTAAATTTTTTAGATATGTCGTATAAAGACCCTCCGAAGGATCTTATGCATGTTGGAAATTTTTCAATAATTGGACACTTGAAATCCAAAGTTTGCACTTCAAGGTGCAATGTCCAAAAAGAATCATTCAATTTCATTGATTGGTTAAGGAGATATAATATCTCAAAGTTGGGCATTTAATAAGGATTGAAAGCGGTCATAAATGTGGATTCCCACATTGCTTGGGAAATGTAAAGGCTAAGGGTATTTAAGTGGCCATGTAACATGCTTTATTGTTCTAGAAACAAAAAGTATGCATGGTCATGCATTCGCACATGTGCGGTGCACCGCGTGCGTGCACGCTCTCACGGCCGAGGCTGCGGCGATGGTGTAAAGGTGCTATTGGCTCTTTTAGGCGCACTTTGCACCCTTGCCCCAAGCCTAGCCTTAACTTTTTGCGGCAATTTCAGCCTCGTTGAATGAGAAAGGGTGTGACTGTTAGATTTCAACAAAACTGTCTCTTCTTTTTAAGTTCAATAACACTTGTTCTTGGTGCCTTTCAAACACCTGCAGAGTCATTTAACCGCCATAATTGTTTGGACCTGTTCAAGGAACCTATTGGTGCATTATATGAAGGCGCTGATGTCAATGCATTTCTCACTCAATTTTCAGACTGACTCTCTCTCTCTCTCTCAAATTTCTATCTGTTGACTGCTTCTGCTGCAATCATCAGAATTTTTGCCTGTTTAATCTTGGTAGGCAGATTTGCTTTAACCCTAAGCAGGATTCAGAAGGGGCAAATATTGTCTTAAGGATAGAGTGCACAGCATTCGACTCAGGCTTTTCTCCATTTTCAGCATACTTCTCTTACAATCTTTAAAAAGTATTTTGCATAAAATGGAGAGTGCTAAGATGCATATCATCAATGATATTTTCAAACTGGCGAAGTTCGAAGGCTCCTTCTTCAGCGTTAAAAGAGCAAGATGTTTTTCTTCCTTGCAACCTTGAGCATTGCCTATACCCTGTCATATCCAAAGCCAACCGGGGAAGAAAAGGCAAAGGAAGCAACCAAACAGACTGCTACAAAACATCAACATAAGTGGGAAAAGGATAATGTTTACGACAAGGGCTATATATTGGGAGGGCTCTCCAACACATTGTACGACATGTACGAGATCAAATATGGAAACAGTACTGCAAAAGAACTGTGGGATGATCTCGACAGCAAATACAATACAGAGGACATCGGGAACAAAAAGTTCCTTCTCAGTAACTTGTTCGATTTTCGTACGATAGATAGCAAGTATGTAATTATGCAAATACAAGAAATGCAAATGATTATGAATCTGATTATATCGGAGGGCTACTCTCTTAACGAGTCTTTCTAAGTGTCGATAATTATTTTCAAATTGCCTTTCACGTTGAAAGAATGCCGTAAAGAGTTGAAACAGAAGAAATATGCTATAACTATGCAAGAATTCAAGCAACTTAGATAGGCTTAAGTTGGAAGACCACAAGTCCTCTCAGGCTCTTGTCATAGATCATGGCTCTTCTTCTGGCTCTAAGCGTAGACTTGATGGTCAAAGTTCTGCTACGAACAAAGGGCAAGACAAGCTTAAAAAGGCTTGTTGGAAGTATGGAAAATCTGGGCACTTTAAGAAGGATTGTGGGGTGGCTAAGAGGCAGAAAAGAGACAAAGCCAACATGGTTGTCAACGAGAATTTCCTTTCAGTGGTTTCCGAAGCCAACATGTTGGGAGATGATGAGCAGTGGTGGATAGACTCCATAGCAACCAAGCACATCGCTATAAACAATAATATGTTCAAGGAATTTGAATTTGATAAATCCATCTCATCATAATCCAAAAAAGGAATTTGGTGTGATGCATATTCAAATCCTCCATAATAGTGAAATCCCAACTTCAATTATCTCATCCAAACACACTCTAAGGGTATTTAAGTGGCGATGTGACATGATTTATTGTTCTGGAAACACAAAGTATGCATGGCAATGCATTCACACATGTGCAGTAAACTGCACGCGCGCGTGCCCAAGGTGACGGTGTAAAGCCGCTATTAGCGCTTTTAGACGCATTTTGCACTTTGCACTTCGTACGTGCGCATCGTCACATGGAACTCTCACCCCGAGCCCAGCCTTAACTTTTTTGCGACAATTTTAACCTGGTTGAACAAGAAAGGATGTGACCATTGGATTTTAACAGAATTGTTAGTTCAGTTGAAATTCAAATGGCACCTATTCATGGTGCCTCTCAGTATTCATGACTGCTAAATGACACTTGCAGAGTCATTTAACTGCCATAACTGTTTGGACCTCTTCAAGGTACCTGTTCGTGCACTATATGAAGGGGCTTATGCCAATGCATTTACGACCCAATTTTCGGACTCTCTCTCTCTCTCTCAAGTTTCTGCATGTTGATTGCTTCTGCTGCATATCAAAATTTTCATTTATTTTTTCTTGGGAGGTAGATTTCCTGCAACACCAAGCAGAATTTAGAGGGGGAAAAAATTGACTCAAGGATAGAGTGCATAGCATTCGACTTAGGCTTTTCTCTATTTTCAGCATACTTACTTAAAATAAGTACCTACTTGGCTACCTTTTTTGAGAGCTGCGGTGGAATCGTGGTTCCTGGTCCTTACCCTAAGAGTTCTTGCTCCACTTTGAATTTTATGTTCTAACTACCTCAATGACTATCAAACCTTGTTTGCCAGCGTTTGAACAACGCCTATTTATCTCTACATTGGTAATTAGTTATATCGGCCTAAAAGCGACACACACATACCAAAATTAAAAAGAACAGTCCACAATTAAATTTCACGAGTAACAAAAATACAGCACATTAATAGTTATTTGCTCTTTCAAAATAGAACGGTCTACTAAATTCCTTTGTCCCAATATTGCTGTTAAAATTACATAGGTCTAGGAATGGCAATAGGGCGGGTCGGGTGCGGATCTTATGAAATCCGTACCTGCCTCGGTTGTCCTTATGCACAACTCTGCCTCGCAACCGGGTCAAGAGATGGGAATACCATCCCCGACTCAGCGGGCTTTTGAAAAACCAGGTCCCGCCCCGCTCCGCCCTAACCTTCTTTGTAGTCGTGAAAAAACCCGCATCGATCCGCCCTAACCCGCCCCTTTTTTTCATCTATATGTGTATTGCAAATTGCAAACAGAAACTAATCCGTATTTTCTCTACAAACGGGAGATTCAAGGTATCGGGACCACCTTTGCTCAAATTCAGCACATCCATATTGGTAGCAGTTGCATAGTTGAATGCATCAAGGAACCATGATGTGCATGATACCTCTACAAGCTGAACACAAGCTTCTCATAGTCTTCCAAAAATTCTATAGTGTAATTAACAAAAACAAAAGCAAACACATTAAAGAGCTCGACGCATTCTTGAACCCTTTTGTAGGTTACTGTCTAGGAGATCACCAAGGCGAGGAATAGGACACAAAATATTAATAAATGCCCACAGAACCCAAAGAGAAAATAGTAGATTACAATTTGCAACACCAAAAATAAAAAATAATTGGGTATAGTTTCAGCTTTTTTTCCCTAAGATCCAATATTTAAGACAATGCCTCTCTCCGGTGACTGAGGCTTTTGGGACTTCCATGAATAAGACAATGGCTTGGCTTCGCTGAAGGAGGTGGACGCCAGTGAGGTGGAGGTGGTTTTGTGGCTGTGGAGGAGTGACCGTGAGGCCGGTGTTTGGTGGTGAGGTCGAGGTGGTTTGTGCCGTGGGGGTGATGGTGCGGGGGAGATAAGAGGGCGGCGGGCTGCAGAGTGCAGAGTGCAGAGAGAGTGCAGAGAGCTTGAGAGAAGAGAGAAAAGAAAAGTGAGGTAGGGTTTCTAGTTGTAACTTTTTATATTGCTGGATGGATGGCTGTGATTGCATATAATTTAGGATTAGGATTAAATTAAACCGGGGTGGGTACGGGTTAATGGGTGGGACGGATATTGGGGCGGATTAGAGAGAATACCATATCTGACCCATACCCGTTGCGGGTTTCTAATGTAAATACCATACCCACCCCTTAACCCAGTCAAACTAAAAGAAAAAAATTCGCTCCTAATGGGTCGGTACGGGTCAGATATCCGCCAGATCAGATTTATATTGCCATCTCTACATAGGTCCATGCTGCTAAGTCTCCTCAAAAAAATTTCATCTTCAATATCAAGAAAAAGTCTTAAATGTTTCTTAGACAATCACAGTTTCTCAGCCTTTTTTGACAACTCATGCAATCAACAATTTGTAGAACATTCTGAGAAATAAGCAGGAAGTACTCCGTGATGAGTACTTCAAAAGCTACCCACTAAGATGAACAATTCCCACAGATTTGACAACAACTCAATGAAGAACCCAGTCTCATCCTAAACACTAACTTTAAAGATAATACCCATAAAGATCAAAACCTACAATGCTAACCACAAAGAACAGAGATGCAGAGACAGTAAATTCAAATACAGAAGAGCCAAAACAGTAAATGGCAGCTACACACTAAGACTAGCAATTTCTATAGATTTAACGACATCCCACTAACAATCAATTTGATCCTGCACTCTAACCTGAAAAACCCAAGATCAATATCCACAACGCTAACCACATAGAACAGGGAAACTAGTTCAAACCCTAGATGACACTACTTGAGAGAGCTAATGTGCACACTTTGTACACAACAGTGAAAGGCAGCTGTTTTAATGAAATTGGACTTTACAAAGGCAATAAATTAACCCAAAGGGGTAGTTGAGTTGGCAAGGGACCTCGAGGTCCCGAGTTCGATTCCTCCCCCCCACGGATTATATATATGAAATGCAGTTTTTTCAGATTTCCCATTGGGAAATTTACAAAAAAAAAATAAGGCAATAAATTACGACAATAAACAGAAAATGTAAAAGCCCCAAAACTAAGCTGGGTGAGCAATTAGAGTACTACTACCTTATTCTGATTGTACCCTTTTTGACTTCTTGCGGATTCTTGGGATATATATAGTACATGTAACCATTGACTTTACCCAACTGTCCGAGCTTCCAATTGCCAACGCACACTTGTTTAAGCTATGATTGTTATTTGAGTTTTTACATGTGCCAAAACCTATCATAGAATTTTGCAAAATGAAATGGAGAAAGTAGCATTTATATCCTTTTCTTGGATACATTATCTCTGGAATCAATCAGAATGGAGGGTACAGCACTAGAGTAATTTCAAAAACAGAAGAGCAGAAAACAGTACAAAACAGCTACTTTTGATGCCAAATTAACTCAAAAATGTTAAAAGGCTGTTGTAAAAGCTTGACTGGATGAGCAATTTAGTTTAATCTTACTTCAGTTTTACTAAGTCTTGGCAACATTTTTCTTTGCAACCAAACAGAATGTGATGAAAGAAAAGAGGAGGTTTCTGTTTTTTTTATACCTTCTCGGTCTTGGACTGATAAATAGTGTCGATCTTGGATTGTGGGGTTACGGATTCGATTGACGGAAAGTCATCTTCTTCTTCACTGCTCTCCATTTCCTGTTCTCACTCTTTCTCTACTCTTCGTCTTCTCTACACTCTCATATGCACCTGTCGCGACAAGTACGCAGAGTTCAAAGCTTCTTCACGTTTCGAGCTTAATTTTGAACAAAACAACCGTAAACGAGCATCGAGCCAACACAAATCGAGCCTTTAATTGTCTGGATTTAAATTTTTGTTTATTTACTCTTATTTTTTGGCTAGTGCCAGTACCAAAATCGTTTTGGCTAATACGAAGGCAATAATTGTTTTAAAATTGTTGTATCATTAACTTTTGAAATTGTACCGTGCTTAAAAAAATAAAACCATATATATTTTGGCATTAAAGCTAATCCTATTTTTTCTATTTTCATTGATCAACTTTAATGACTTCGTTCGAAGAAAACAAGGTAGAAGTGCAAAAACTATGCGGGCACCCGGTTACCTTGCACAACGGGAATTAATTTACATGTATCCATATATTTTTTCTCTACCTAATGGCTGCTTTTGGAATGCAAATTTATACAGCAGGATAAGGCCGGTATAATATAGTCGGTAATTATTGATCTTGAACGGTGTTTGAGTCAGACCTAGATTTGATTTGGTATTAAAGAGCGATCGTTTTATCTGATTTACTAAAATCGAACATGCAGAATACGATGACGGCCACTAGAGTAGAGGGCTATTATCATGCGAAATAGTGGATGGAGCGGAGAGATCCTCCTATTCATATTTTCACAGTGTTTTAATTTAATGCGAATATACAATTCTCCATTTTATTTAGAGATAAAACTACAAGAGGATACCTTTGTGCTCACCATGTGTTGCCCTCAAAATCTATTACCCCACATTGCCAGATGATTGCATAAAATCCCTTTATTACAGACTCATGGCGCTGACTCCTTACAAAAGAAACTCTGAGCCTCAATTGTAGTTTGAGAAAGATTGGACTCCAATAAGACTTCTTATTAAACCAAATTAGAGTTGGAAAAAGAGCTTTAGATTTAAAATAACTATATATGTAAGTAGCCTATGATATTTTGTAGTTCTACTTAGATTTGCTTCTTCTTATTGCTTGCTTGAATGTTGCGCAGAGCACTGACTTCATGAAGTGGAACTGAATTTCAGATCATGTTGATAAATCATTGTGCTACTATGATCTCCTTGTGCGCCGATTTTTTCCTATTTAACGTCAACCTAGGGTTGACTAGAAAGCTCGTTGTCATAAGATACTTCTTTTGTTTTCGCTTCTCCAAAAATGCTTTTGCCATCTCTTTTGCTAAGCGTATTAGCCATTAGGGAAAACCCAAGTCAATCTATCAAGTAAAAATGGGCTCTTATACCATTTTCTCCATAATTTTGAGAAATAAAGGTTGGTGACTCTAAGTTCACTAGTAGAGTCAGCTATACAAAATATAACAATGACAAAAGAATACATAGATAACATCACAAAAAACACCATATGGATTTAGAATAGATCATCCTGCTCATACTTTTGTGAATCCTAATATGCGACGATAAATGGTTCTCCATGTTAGAGATGCAACTGCAGAAGGAGTTAACCATAACTCCCTACTCACCATGTTTTACGCTCAACTCTCTGACCCACCCCATGGTAAAGATCAATTCCATACAGAGTGAAACATATTTGTATTGAAAATCTGTCAAACTGTATATATATCTTAAACTATTTCTAGTTATAATACATCTTTACATCTATTATGGAAGAAATTTAGAGGGCCTTCTAGCACAACGGGGATATCTGCACAATATAAGAAAGACAACGGTTACTGCGCTAGAGGGACGTTTGATGGAGGGTCTTGGATGCTCAAGTCAGTTTGTGCGAGGGAGAAAGCTGAAGGTTCATAATAGTGTAATGTTTAAGGTTTGAGACTCTCAAACCTTAAACATTACACTATTATGAACCTTAATGATCTGCAATTCAAGTCCTTAATGATCTATATAGGACATAATAGAAGGGATACAATTGCCTGAGTCAGTATGATTATTATGGAGGACACGTGGTGTCTGCTAATTGGTAGCACATTTTATCCTTATCATTTTGCTCCCCACTTCCATGTTCCCAGCACTAAGAATGAGGTACTATATGCTAAAGAGGTGCACAGTGGCAATCCCATTTTTCTCCTGGTGGACAGTTAGGATAAAATAAAAATGAAATAGGCAACCAAAACTTTTAAAATATCTCCCTGATTGACATGGTCAACTAAGTATTCCTCGAAGTGGTACTCCTGGCTAGCTGAGCAAACAAGATAGCAACACACTTGGTTAGCTGGTCGAGCAAATCATTATGCAAAGCGTGCTCATCTTACCAAGCAAAGCGGTAAACACTACGTCTGTTCAGCTCTTCTCTCGATCAGCTTGCGAAATGGACGAGTCATGGACAACGTATTTTGTACATGCCAAACTGAAAGCTTAAGGCAATGTCCTTTAAGCTGAGACGTGATCCATGTACTTGTCTTAGGCGAGCAGACCAAGCTAGTAGCTGCAGGACACGAGGAGGCAAAGAATACATGACCGTTGCACTCATTTTGGATGAGCATAGTAAGTTGGTTGGTGCAGGATCCGTCAAGCTTAAAGATGCATGGCTCTTGTGTCATCTTGTTTGAGGAAACTAAGCGTATGGGAACTAGGCCAATCAAGCTTAGTGGGCGCGTAGTTGAGTAATCTGATTTTTGTAGATTGTTTAACCGTCCGCTATACTATATAGTGGACAAGCACAAAAAAAACCCTGAATTTTTTGTAAGTGTTGGAGGCCAATGTTTCGGCCAAACTGTCAGCTACATAATATAGCAGACGATGAAAATGTCCAAATTTTTTCTAAGTATTGGAGGCCAATGTTTCTGCCCAGCCATCCACTACATTATCTAACGAATGGTAAAATGTCTTCATTTTTTCTAAGTGTTGGAGGCCAATTTTTCTGCTAGGCCGTCCGCCACACTATCTAGTGGACAGTGAAAATGTCTGAATTTTTTTTAAGTGTTGGAGGCTAATGTTTCTGCCCAGCCATCCGGTACATCATATAACAGACGATGAAAAAACCCAAATTTTTTCTAAGTGTTGGGGTTTTCGCCCAATCGTCTGCTACATTGGCTAGCGGATGGTGAAAAATCCCGAATTTTTCTAAGTATCGGAGGCCAATGTTTCTGTCCAACCATCCGCTACATTATCTACTGATGGTGAAAATACCACTCATAAGCTCGCAATCCGCCTATTGTATGTGTAACCAAACGTCGGATATAATTATTTTTATCCTATCTGGAGCCCTTATCCCGTGTGTCAAACACAGCCAAAAATCATGCACAGTTACAAAGAATAATTCACTCTAGAACCCATATTTTCTATTGATCTTCTCATATATACAAATCTGGATAAAAAAAATCTTTAGTAGTGAACAAATCCATAAGAGAGCTTAAACTTGAGTTTATGTACCTTTTGAGGATTGTATAGCGATCACTAGATTTTTCGCTTCGTTAGTACCCAAAACTACCATATCGGCTTGCTTCTGTTGAAATCGAGTGTTGGCTTGTGGTTTCCAGAAGTTACTTGATATATTGGATTAGGATCTCCCAGAGCTCAAAGAGCAAAGAACGAGCAAGATCGTAGGTGATGCCAAGGAAAGTGGGTTCGCAGTTGAAGTGGAGGTGCCACAAAGAATGCAGTCCGAGTCAGATGTCAAGTGCGCTGATGTGGGACACAACAAGGGTGGAGCAAGGGCAGAGACCAAAGGCTTCCCACACAGAGCCTGAGGGTGGCAGTGTTGCAAGGGCGATGGCGTAGGGTGAATACATGACGACAGTCACAGTCCAATGCTTAGGTCCAGAGTCGAGGTCCTTTATCTTTCTCTCTCTAGGATTCTAGAGTAAGAAAGTGAAAATGTTGAAGTTTATCTCGAATGAATTCTCAAGACCCCTATTTATAGAGGTTGAGATGATGATGTCATTAACCGATATGTGGCGTTCCCCGGGAGTGACACGTCACCGAGGGGTCCACAGGTGCCGGTGCACCACGGACTGTCGGATCGCATATTCACCCGGCTTGCTCCTCACAGCGTCGCTCTGTCTGTCTAGAAATATTGGCTCCCACAGCGTCGGTATGGCCAGAGAACCCCCTTGATCTAGCCACCAATCCAAGCCCTTGCAGAGTCCCACAGGTCTGGCAGCGGTGGGGAAGACCCGATGCCTAACTGCTAGGCGAACTAGGCACGATGCCCTCCGGAGACCTACTCCCGTCTCGGAGTGACCCGGGGGTCATAGTCCCTAGGGGTGCTGATGAAGCCCCCAGTGCCGGAACACGTAGGCCAGTCACGCAGACACCCTGGCGGAAAATAGTGTCCCGGATGAGTCGCCTATTCCGCGGGCCGGGGTAGCACCCCGGAGGAGCCATCTACTTGGCAGAAGGGGAGTCTTCGTGCCGGAGCACTTAGAGCTCCCTGGCGGAGATAGTGTCCTGGAGGAGTCACCTATCCCCGCGGGTGAGTCCTTGTGCCGAAGCACTCGGAGTGCGACAAGGTAGCATCCCGAAGGACCGTCTACCTGGTGGAAGGGGAGTCTTCATGTCGAAGCACTTAGAGCTCCTTGGCGGAGATAATGTCCTAAGAGGAGTCGTGTGATGCCCCGAACCTAGATTACACGGTTATTATTACTTATAGCGACAATCCTAGGAAAAAAAAAACGTAACGATAACATATATTATTGATATTGTTTTTTTTTTCTGTCAAGGATTAGCGTTAATTGGTTTTTTTTTTTTAGAGACCTTCAGCGACAATTTTATACTTATAGTTAGCGTCGATATTTTCATTCGCAGTTTTTAGTACGAATTAGTGTAGCAGAGTCGGTGATAGACCGTCAAATTCTCTTACTACGTTAACCGTTCATAAAATAGCCATATTTGGGCATTTGTGTAAAAATAGATGTTCCGGGTAGAATTTAGATGGATCATGAAATAGAAAGGGGGGGGGGGGGGGGGGCTTTTAGTAATTGTTTGCTCTAGGGATTAATATATATTCATAAGCTACTAACACCAGCCGACCCTAAAATTACAACCATCAGAATGACGGCAGAGGAGAGTACGGGAGAGAGACGAAGAAAGCTTGGCAAAAGACTTTTCTGGCGAAACCTTCAGGTAAGATTTCTACCTTCTCTCCAAAATCAATTACCTTTGGGATGTTATATGTGTCTACGACTATCTTGTGGGTTTTAGAGCAAGGGAAGAGACCTTGCCGTGAAATGGGTATTGAGGAATATATATGTACTGGACAAGAACTGGGAGAAGGGAATGGGGCTGCGTTTATGTTGGGTATTACAGGGAATATTGTGTGTACAGGCGAAGGAATGAGGGGTATTACGTGGGTTTGTGTGTTTTTTTTGGCAGCAAGAAGGGAGGGCTCACGGCTGTGATGGACGTTGGGTGAGAGTTGAGAGACTTGTATATAGATTATGGAGAGAAATGTGGAAGGAGAAGAAAGGGTCACATGGCTGCCGCGGTAGAAACGGGAACGGCTAAACGATTGTGTTGATGCGGCCATGTGCGATGAAGAAGACGAGGGAGCAACAGAGCGGCGAGGCCGTTTCCGGCGACGCCATTGCCGGGGAATGCCGTGGGGCTTGGGCAAGAAGAAAACGCCTGTGTGTGCGTGCAAAAGTGTGTATGTGCCATTAGTGTATGAAACGGGTCTCTGAAAGTGGGGGAGAAGATGGTTAGGAGGAAGGGTGTGGGTGGTGGTTATGAGTATGTATTGTGGCGTTTTTGTGTGTACAGGGATGAAAAAGGAAGGAGACCAAGTCAAACGAAGATGGTAGTTACATAGCAGCTCCTTATATATGTGCATTATAGCTCTATCACTAAACAATATGGTTGAATAGTTAGTGAAATGGAGCGAGAAATTATGATTGTAGTTTAATTTGCTGGTGTAATGTCATATGCATAGCTCCTGCGGTTTTGGAGTCCCTGGAGAGTTGAGTAGCCAGGGAAAAGTTGAACACTCCTAGGAATACAGATCTGGGTAGAGAGCTTGTTGCTAGTTATGGCTTTAATGGGTGTGTTTGTGTGCATGTGTATGTGTACATGTAGTGTGTACATATGTGTGTAGGGAGTGAAATGTGAAGATATGTGTACTGGGTGTTTAATAGTGTGTGTTTGGGGTTGTCGTGAGTTGGCAGAAAAATTGGTAGGTTGCGTATAGATTATGGGAGTGTTTGTGGGTGCATGACAAGATATAGGAGAAGGGGGCATGCATGTGTGAGTACTGTTTGTAAAGTGCTTTAGGTAAGAACACATGTTGGGTTGTATGAGGAAGGAGATGGGTTTGTATGAAGAAGGAGATGGGTTTGTATGAGAAAGGTGATGCTGCGTAGAGAGAGAGAGAGAACTTGGTTCTAAACTTTTAAACTCAAAAAAGTGTCGCTAAAAAGGTACCACATTCCAGCAGTTTCTTTTCAAATTTTTAAAATATTTTTAGAATATTATTTGGACAAAACTCAAAGAAGTAAGTTATATTAATTTTTCAAGATCTACATACAGTAAAAGTTTCAGATTTTTCGAAGCTTGATAAGCATGCTAAGTAATTTTATTCGTCAAAGAGATTTCGGTGCATTTTTTAAATAGTAAATTAAGTTATTAAATTATTTCTAATGACTCTTTTAGGTTATATCTGGGTGAATAAGGTACTTTAGGCATTGGGGGCAAATAGGCAATTATACATAAGTCGGGGGACGGTTGGGTAAAGTTTTACTCATCTAAAAGAAACCTAATATCTAAACGTGCCCGAGCGACAATAAATGACGTCTGTATGATTTGTTATTTAGGTTTTGATAGTCAAGAGTTAGGGCCGACATTTGAGCAAATACCAGAAGCCGTTTTTGAGCAAGGTAAGTACCACTGTCATGTTCCTCCATATATTTATTTGCAAAAGCTATAATATGTATTTATGATTTGACCATTTGAAGTTTAAAGTTTTATTCTGCATATGTTTTAATTCTAAAATATTTGATGAGAAATGTAATTAGAAAGAATGCCATGGAATGTCGTGTGAGTCATAAAATGTTACTGAGTACATGTTAATGAGCAATGAAACTTGTCTTGGTTGCTGTGCCCCATATCCAACGGGGGTATGTTGGATTTCGGGCCCTGGTCAACGAGGCTCATACGTTGATGCATAGTACTATGGCTGGTGGTGCGCCCTTGCGTCCACATGATTATTTTATCCCGGGTGTAGGAGGGATTTCGGGCCCTAGTCAGGGGGGCTCGTACGCTGACCACATCATACCTATGAAAAGAAATATATGTTTCTGATGTGAATGGAATGAACGATGGTTGTACTCAGATTTGAACATCTTTTCTTCGTAAATTTCATGTATACGTGTATATGTATATGAAGGAAGTTTTTACGAATGACAATAATCAAATGTTTGATTTGTTGAAAGAAAACCCAGGCATGGTTTAGAAATTTCAAACTTATTTTAGGAACATGGCTGGTGTATTTGCTGGGCTTTCGCTCATTCCTTACTTTTCAGGTGACGACTTAAGGGAAGCGGAGCCGTATGAGCCACGCAGGGGAGTAGTGCCCGAAGAGAACTTTTAGAATAATGAGTGTCCATTATTCGAACATTTTAGTCTATGTTAATTTACGTTATGCTTGAACTGATGTAAGGAGCTTAGGTCTCCTCATGTTTTCTTTATAAGTTTTAAAGACATGTAATAAGAGTTTTATTCAAATTTTTGGAGGTCCGTAAATTAGAATTATTTTTGGAGTCACAAGATTGTAATAAGACCTGGCAAAGCCCTCGGTTGGAGCCTATTGGGTCTGCGGCCGGTCACGTGCCTAGCTCACGGGCCTACCCGTGGGTTCGGGTCGTGACAAGTCGCCCATCCCCGCGGGATGCTGCACACTCCAGAGAGTGGGTCGAAGCATGTTCCACGACCAAGGCAAGGTGCGCATGGTGTGGTGATAGGATGGACCAACGTAAGGAGTGTGGTAGTGTGACATATAGCCGGGGGTGCGACTGTATCAGTGGCGAGGCAGAATGTGTATGATGACGGCTCGCGGGTGATGGAGGTTGCAGAGACGACGCATGGGAGTGGGCGACGGGCTTCGCGGAGGCGATGCCCAAGCGACGGGCTTCGCGGAGGCGATGCCCAAGCGACGGGTGACGAGTGTCGTGGAGTTGGCTCGCGGACGCGGGTGACAGGTGTCGCGGACGATGCATGGTCTCTTGAAGATAAGTGAAGGTGCTCAGGGGGGAGGCCAAAGGCCAACCTTGGGGGAAGGCCAAGGCCAACCCTTAGGGAGAGGCCAAGGTCAACCCCATGGGAAGGCCGAGGCCGACCCCAAGGGGAAGGCCAAGGCCAAGGCCGACCCCAAGGGGAAGGCCACATGCAACCTCATTGGGGAAGTGCCAAGGCGCGCTGACGGGCGACATGCGACGGTCGCAGCATGACGAGGCGTCGTGCAAAGATGAATTTCTTAGTGACGAAGTGGCGACGTGCGGCATGTGATGGTCGCAGCGTGATGAGGCGTCGTGCAAAGATGAATTTCTTATTGACGAAGTAACATAGAAAAAAGTAAAAATGTACGTGACTTGAGCGTGCATGTTTTGACCGGTTGTAAGCGTTGAATATTGACTGTTGATTGTGTCGTCGTGTCATGAAAATTGGGACCCCCAGTGACTCCATGTGTGCGGCCAAGATAGGTTGGGAACATAGGCAAAGGGTTGAACCTGTCATTTGGTTTGGTTTCACATTTTTTAGTCCTTTTTGCTAAACCTATTTGCTTTCTAAGCAGTATTTTCTTGCTACAACTATTCTTAGAGAGTGTTTGTGATTGATTTTAGAATGGTCAAACTTGATTAAATTCAGATTAAATCAAGTTTTAAGAGCCCGTTTGGGATTGATTAAAAAAAGCAGATTCTGCTTAAATCTTAATCAGTTTTCAAAATCTGATTTAATCAGAATCAGTTTGTTGTTTGTTGCAAAAATAATTGTTAATTACATTCAATTTATAAAAAGTGTTTGGATAAAAAGTACTTAAAGCAGTTTCACTATAAAAAAATGTAAGTACAGGACACTCAATAAATAATTTTTATAATAGCCATGCAACGTTAACATAACTTTTATTCGTAGGTCATTATAATGTCCAAATAAATTATGAAAATAACTATTTTCACGTCCTACAAAAGTTGTTACTTTTTATTTTAAATTAAAAAACATAAACAATCTCACGTTATTGCTTATAGTACGATAACATCCCAAAATTACAAATAAAGTTTATCTTGCGCAAAAAAAAAAAATGTATCTAGCAGAAATTGCATCACAGATAGCATAAAGAACATTAGTATTGAAAAAAAGGTTAACAGAGAAGAGATAAACTCCAGCAATTATCTAATTAATTAGGGAGAATGAGAGGTCTTTTTGTAAAAAATATAGGGATATGATGGTAAATTACATGGTCAAACCTGATTATGGAAAAAGTGATTATTTCATAATCCTCACTTTTGAGGATTATGGATTAAATCAGTTTTTAGCTTTTGGAGATGGATTAAATATGTTAATCTCTTTTGCCAAACACCCACAAACCTGATTTAATCTAGATTAAATCAGGTTTGACCAAGATTTAATCAATCCCAAACACCCTCTAAGTGTTTGACAAAAAAAAGAAAGTAAACTGATTAAATATGTTCCCATGTGCTCAAAACTGATTAAATTTATAATCCTTATTTTCTTGGATTAAGATATAACCAGTTTTGAAGAATAAGTTTTGACCAAGAGAATTACAAAAATTTATTTACATATAATGAGACATTAAATGCTCATTTTCAACTTGATAACATTATATGGTAATTTTGTCACACTAAATCTACTTTAATCACTTTTTATCCAAATACCTTTGGGCAACTTTTAATCTATTGTGCTTAAAATGGATTAAAACTAATTTTAAAAACTGATTCTGATTTGCTTTTAAGAATCAATCACAAACGGCCTCTTAGGAATCTTTGATTAAGTGTGTGGCTAAAACTACAGCTTTGTTTACTAAATCCATACCATTCGTCACTACGGGGTTAAAAGGGGTTAAAATGTGCCACTAATGCTTCTTTAGTGACAATGAGGTGACACTAATGCTCCTTTAGTGGCAATTTTCTTTGACTACTTCCTCCGTCATTTTATGAGTTTCCTCTGCTTCAGTTGACAATTTGTTGGTAAGCTCACTCTCCGCATTTAACGTAGTATTGCTCACTGATGTATGCCGGTAGGTGTCCTAAACAGAATCTTCTTTAGCAACCTTTGTCAGGTCATCTAGAAGAAGACTTTCATTTTGGTCTTCCCAGGTACCCTTGCGGATATTCTAGAGGCGTTCACCCTCTGCCTCCTTTCTGATCCGACTTCAAAATTGTACTAGTCAACTCCTGACTGGCGATATTCATGTGAGGCGTGATGAATTGGATTCCTCCCGTTAACAAATGAAATTGTTGATGCCGTAATTTCTTTAGCCAAATGTATAATCAAGTGCCACGCGGCACTATATGGTAGGCCAAATAAGAGGGCTGCGTCCCTCTTTGGGTCGTCAGAGGGCCGAGTCCTCCTTAGTAGCCGCCATTCATGAACCATTTGAACATGACTTTTCGTTACAGTTTCACTGAAATGACCCTCTAACATACGCTCACAGACAGACCCAGACCCTTAAGCTTCATCTTCTTTCTCTTGCATCTTCACTAGGTGGCCATCATGAGCCATTACAACCAGCATCAAGCTCCAGGTACTACTTCATGTCCTCTTCTTGTTTCTCTTGTCACGTGTGTGTATATCTTTTTATAGCTATGAAAAGGGAACAAATTACTATGTTCCAATCTTTGTTCAGTTGACTCATTTTACGTCGATTTGGCAGGGATATATCCTGCACCATCAGCTCCATATCCTCCGCCAGCTGCTGCGTATCCACCGCCAGCTCACGCGTACCACGCTGCACCGCCGGCTCATGAGTACTATGCTCCACCACCGGCTCAGGCGTACTTCCCACAGCCCGGTCAGGTGTACGATGCCCATCCTCTTCCTCATCCACCGTCACCTTATGCTCGCCCAGCTCAACCGTATCCAGCAAGTCCTTACGCCGCTCCAACACCTGTTGCTTACCCCGTAAGCAACGGTCCTATCCATCCCCAACCGACGCCACCTCCCCCTGCCAAAGCAAACAAGCGCGAGTGTACGTGCTGCGGATTGTGTTGTGGAATCTGCAAGGGATGGTATGCCTCTCTCTCTCTCTCTCTCTATATATATATATACATATGTATATATATATGGGAAAAATATATAAGGCTAGTCTGACGTAACTTACACGAGGTTAGCGACTAACGTAGTTTTGGCATTTTTTTTTCTTTTCTAATTCCTCTTTATGTCTTTTCTCTCTCCCGGTTGACTCGCTCTCTCTTTCATTCATCACTTATCAGATCTGTCCAAGCCACAAAATCACCCTGTCGCTAGTCACCGTTCGCCGGCCAGCCTCTTCACTGGTGACCCAAAACGCCCACCGTCACAAACTTTACTTCATGCCCCGTCCCCTTCCAGAAACCGACCCACACAACATATCCATTTTCGCCTCCATCTTGGGGGTCTACCTCCACCAATCGAAACAATCCACAGCAACACGGCCTACTGTACGGAACAACGAGTTCGCCATGACCACATCACAAAACCAACCACCATTACATCGTACAAAACCATCATCGCCCCTCTTCTAAATTTTGAAACTTTAAAAATGGATTCGTTGAATGAGAATTGGATTTGTTGAATTGAGAATATTTTAGATTTTAATCATCATAATTGAACTTATCAAATTAGGGATCTTCAGGCTGTGATTCTTGTTTCAAACCGATTATACTGCACTAGTGGAGGAAATGGGGTGACCTCGTTGGTTGTGTGTGGTACGAGCGGTCGAAATGGAGGGTCGGCAACGATAGAGGCTGGCAGGCAAATAGGTAATGTGGTAGGGAGATTTTTGAGATTGTTGATGTGCCTGAAGGTGGGTGGTGTACATTGTTTGCGGCAGGAAGATGGGTGATTTATGACAGGGACGATGGGTGTGATGGTGGCGACGGTTGGTGGTCTACGGTGGCTTGACGGTGGAAGGTGGACGACGGGTTCTATTTTGGAAATGGTGGTTGCGGTGGCTTTGATGGTGGCTACGGTTGGTGGTCTACGGTGGAAGGTTGGGGCATTGATGACGGTGAGTGTGTTACTGCTGCGACATGAAGGTTGGGGCGTTGATGGGTGACGGTGGGTGGCGCAGGAGTTTGGGGCCGTTGGTTACTAGGGCTTGCGACCGAGAAGACGGGGAGGAGATGAGAGGAAAACAGGGGGAAGGGAGAGAGAGAGAAGACTACATCTGATCATTTATGTTAATGAAACTACGTAGTTTTTGCCGCTAACCTCACACAACCGCTAGCCTCACGCAAGTTGCGTGAGACTAGCCTTATATTCGTTTTCCTATATATATATACACACACAAAGACACACAGCAACTTATTGTAATACGTCCTTGTTCTTGTCTTGCAGTTGTGCTGCCTTGTGTTGCTTCTGCTGTTTGGATATGTGCTTCTGAGGATTTTATGGCATAGGTTCTCTGAGGGGAAGGACATACACACTGCACTCAATTCCTTCTGCGATGCAACAAAAGAGAATTTTGCACTAGAAATCTCTTATTTCAACTCTGAACACTTGTACTAGAAATGTAACAGACTTCATTTCCGTTGAGTAAAGTTGCTAGAAAATGAAGAGAAAAACAAGCTCGCACTTGCCTTCCCTATATGAAAACATAACTAGTTCCACAGTAAAGTTTCAGTTGTTACAAGGATTTACATACAAGTCATTATTATTATAAGGTAAAAGCAATAAGTAGCACTTGTGTACAGAACCATAAATATATAACCGCACAGAGAACCATATATACATCAGAATGAAGCCAAAGTAGCACTTATTTACAGAACCATATATGCATAACCAATTTCCAACCACATGCATCTACACAGCTTGTACACAACCCCACCACCTTTCCCACCACGGATCCACGATAACATGAGCAGAACAGGTTTTAGGCACCAGCAGAGACGCTTACTGCATTCAGTTCAACATGCTGCTTCCCCTCACTTTGGGGGTGGACAGTGACAGTGGCATGAGCCTCTTCGTTTGATGATTGATCATCTCCCACATGAGCTACGGATATTGAACTCACCATAGGCTTTCCACCAGCCATATTGTCCAGGTCATCTTGGTCTTCTGCAATTATTTCCCACTCCTCTTTCAGAGATGTAACTTCTAATCCTTTTTCTTGGTGCCTTTCAATTTCGAACGATGTTGGAAGGATCACATAATCGTTTACGGGGTTGTAGTATGGATCATGGTCCGCTCTCAGCCAGTGTTTGAGAACTCGAAAAGTGTGATGCGTACACAAAATTCCTCTGTGCTCACCTGGGACCCCAACCCTTGCTTCAGCATTAAGCCCATCTGCCTGTAACAAAGATGAAAAGCAAATATAAGATCGCTTCTCGAGGTTCAATTGCTTGAAAACATAAGGCCAAGTCTGTCGGATAATGGTGAATAATAAGGATGAGAAAAGCTTCCTTCATAGAAGATAAGATCACCAACGCAGCAACGCCATGTATTTAACATCTCACCCGGATCTTAAGACGACAATACATTTTTTATTATAATACATGATACATGCATTGCAAGAGTTGGCTTCCGCTACATCCTATATTCCAACTCTTCCGCTACTTTCTATATTCCAACTCTTGGGTGCCTCAACCGCAATATTACCTTCCACAAAGATGATTCAGATTCGAATTCAGATTCATCTCTAATACATCGATCCAAAGCTTTTCCCTTGATACTCATTTCTTTAGCAATTGCAAATAATTTGTCTATGAAACTTGACAAATAACAAAGTGATGGAGTCGCAATTAGTAATTAAACGTCATCTAGAAAGGGGGGGGGGGAACTAATTTTGCAGAGATCAGGAGCTGAGAAACCTGGCTTCCTCAACCTCCTTCATCGGAAAGTCTCTCGTAAGTTGTAACCCAATAAAACGGGGCGATAAGATTGTTAGATAGAAGAAAAACTGAGAAACCCCCATACCTCAAAACCAAGAAAAGAGACCACCATACCTTCGCAGATTCCACTGGAACTGTGCCATCACCATCAACATATAGATAATTGGCCTGAAATGTGCAATGAAAAAGCATCTTAACTACTAATTTTCGATCTATACGTAGTTCTAAGAGATAGCACATGAACAAGTAATAATTATAGCATCAAAGTACTGCAAACAGCAATATCACTTGACAGTGAGTACAAAGTGAAGTAAATAATCAATACCCTGAAAAATGGTAGCTCATGTAGGTCTTTGATTGGTGCATGCTCGCTTCCATAGCTGCATAGAATGAAAGGTGTTTTAGAAATTAAATATATTGTTCCTACAAGCACATATAGGAAGAGTGTCATGTATTTTGAACTGGGGTAAAAATGGTTTGGTTTGAAACGGTGAACTTAATCCTTAAACAGGCTATAGTCGCACATTACAGTTTTCTTCTTTCCCCTTTTATTGACAAGTACGCGTAAGCCATAAAAACTTCTAGATGTTCCATATGATCACAGAAAACTTCAACCCAGAGATCTAAAAGAAGGTACTCACCATACGCTATGAGGTGTTTCAAAACTAGTCCCATATATATTGTAGAATTTAACATGAGGTGGAAGCTTGGCAGAAGATAAGACCCTTCGTGTCTCCTTAGCCCACTTCAAGATTTCAACGTTGAAAGGTAAAGGAATCTCTAAACCATCGTAGTTAACCTGGTAGAAATGCACAAGTGGACACCAGTATTCATATAAACCACATAAGCATACATCTTGTAGTTCCATACCAACAGCAAGCACAGTGCATGTCATGGTTCTTCACAGAAAACCCAGATTCACCATGATAGTCAAGATATGATGCAATCAGGATAGTAATCACAGTACAATTAAGTAAGGATTTAATTTCGAATTTTGAACCAGGTTGAAGGAATTAAAGTAGCAAGATTGACTTTACCCAAATTCCAACTCATAACCTGATGCATTTGTAAAACAAAAACTAGACCATTTCTAAGGGTGTGGATCTATAAAAAAGATCTGAAATTTTTGTGCGGTAATCGCAAAGAGTCAAGTTTGCACCGCCATTCTAATCACCTAGGATCTGGTCAAAATGAGATAATGGCCTCTAGATAACAAAAACATAGTCAACATGCAACAATCTTGTCACCCTCATAACGTTTCAAGATACAATTAGTGTGTAGAGATTGTTTGGCCTTTTAATTATCTGTAACTGAGACGAGAATCAATAGCTCACCTTGTTGCTCGAAAGGGCTTGCGTAAGAATCGATACAGTTTCCGCCGGGCAATACGACTCCAGCATAGTCGTTGACTTTCCATCTCTATCCTGATGCTCTCTCCAAAGTTGTAAACGTGGAATATGTTGCCATTTAAAATCCAGACAACCCATCAACTCGTATATCGATGGGCACTCTATTAGCTGAAACATTATATCTTGTAAATAAACTATTCATGAAAAACCAAAAAACTTACACATGGTCAAACTAAAGAAACATTGAAAAACATGAAGCACTTTCAGTGTATTACATGTCATGTCTTCATTTATTCATATACATCAAGAACCGTATTGATAGTGTTAAGCAACAAAGCTCACAACAAGGTATCCTAAGCAAAATCTTGATATGATAGACATGACCATGATGGAGAGTTGAGCATTTCTTAGTAAGAATGTTTTAGAACATAAATTTTGCCGAATAACTAAGTCTCATATAACATGACAGGATTTAGTGCCTGACTAAGCTTCTTTGTAGAAACTCTAAGTCATCAACATCATCATCATCCGAGCTTTTGTCCCAAACTAGTTTGGGTCGGCTATATAGATCTTTTTCTTCCATTCATCCCTACCAAAGCACATGTTCTCTGATAAGTTCCTAGAAACTATTAAGTGAAACCAACATTTAATTTCTGTTTTTTCTGAACCTTGTCCTTCTAACTGAATGGCAGAAACCAAAACTTCCTCATTTTCACTTTCTATTTTGTTGGGAGGAGAAAATCTAACACAAGAGTGAAGTGATCTAGATTCGTTAAATTTAACAATTCAATTTTGCATGTTAAAATACCACCCTCCCACCCCACCCCTCGCTGCAGGGGTAGTAAGAATTGACTCATGATCAGGAGATCAAAGTTCATATTACATTAACGAACTCTGAAGCAGATAAAGACTTAAAAAATCAGTTACATGCATAGATACACATACAGGGGACTGGTGCACATCCATAGCTGCTAGAGCATGTTTAGGAAAATGCCCCTGGCCCATCCTCCCTTCTTCTTTGGTGGACCATTCAGAGCGGCCCACTCACCGAAATAGAGCTCCGGTAGACCGTAACCAACCTTGTCAAGCTCCAGCTTCATATATTATCGCCAGATTTTGATCCATACTTGTCTACCTTCAGATGGGAATAGATCTCTATCCAACTACACCAACCTACTCTCTACATGTACAAATTGTCTCTAGATAACATCTATATGTACAGATTAAAAGGTTAATACTTTTCATTTACAAGCATGCTGAGATTGATCATTCATGGCCTATGAAGCACCGGTGCGGCACTTAGGGTCGAGCACAGGCACCGGGTACGCGTCGGGTGCGGCTCGGGTGCAGCGTGGGTGCGTGTCCAACATTATTATTATTTTTTTATTTCTTAAATACCGGGTGCGGTTCGGGTGCGTATTGGCTCTGTGAAAGGCAGATCTGTGACCACCGGCGACCACCGGCAAGGAATCTGAGAGGAGAGACCGGAGAGAAGAAGTAGAAGCAACAGAAGAAGGAGAAGGAGGAGGAGGAGGAGGAGGAGAAGAAGAAGAAGGGGACTTAACGGCGACCCAGTGTGGTGTGCGCCGTGCATTTGCTTCTAGAGAAGAAGAAGGAGTCCATCTGTCTGTCGATGTTCTCTATGTTTTGAGTTTTGACTTTTCGACATCTAGTTTTGTTATATTATTTAAGGACCCAATTGTTAAGTTATTACATAAACCAACCCCAGTACTTCAAAGAAATAAAAGTGATACCGCATAAAAACTTTATTATATTCAGCTATAGAATTTTAATATTTATAAAACCCATTAAACTTAACAAATTCTTATTAATTTGGTTGAAAGCTTTAAAATTTACAAAAGAACCCATTAAACTTCAAAACTCACTACTTTGGTTGGAATATTAATATTTTTTTACATAAATCAAACACATATATTATGATTATTAAGATTTAAATTGTTTAGAAATTCAATACTAAGTGTACATAATTAAAAAATATTTTAAAAAATATGATGTATTCCTGCTACACTTGTATCCTAAAATTTTTAAAAGGGTAAATTACACACGGCCCCCCTGAGGTTTGCCTAAATTACACACGGACCCCCCTATCTTTTTTAATTACTCTCCGCTCCCTGTGGTTTGTCACTGTCTTACATAAAGCCCAGTTCCGTTAAAGAACCGTTAAGAAAAGTTAGGGCACCTTTCAATTATTATGATATCCCCAAAATGCCCTATTCTTCTTCTTCTTCTTCTTTACAACCCAATGCTTAGCGACTGCTGCCGATGCTCCTCCACTGCCGCCGACGCCTCACCAGAGGCGCGACCTTCGGCGTCCTTGGAGAGGACCTGATCAGATCTGACGACGCATCACCACGCGCTTCGTGTCTACTCGTACGCCCAGCAATGCCAAATCTGAACTTTTTTTCTTTTTTCAGATCTGCTGTTCTAGAGATAATCAGAGCATCATGGTGGGTTTTGATCTGAGGGAAGGAGGCGGATATCAGGGTTCGCGTTTGACTAGAAATGCACCTAGGATAACGGTTCGTGGTGTTTATGTTCGGGCTGAGAGGGCTGTTCGTGGAGGCGTTACAGCTCCCGTTTTGGCAAGGTTGGCCGGGATTTGGGCACCGACAAGCCTATTTGCGGTGTTCGGCGTTTGTTCGGTGCTCTTTCCGGCGGCTTAACTGTTGTCGTCCTTCGCCGGCAGCTGCTCCGGACGTTTCAAGCTCTCCCCGCAGATTTCGTGGCCACCGTTTTTGGGTTGAGGTTGCGGTTGACGATGGGGCACTCGCCGGACCATCGCGAACCACGGTGTAAGACTCCTGCTTAGACTCCTCGTCCACCGCGGACATCTTCGGCGATAAAACGGATCTAAGCTGGAAGGCAATGATCTGAACCGGATTTGACACAAACACCGTTGTCATGGATTACCGATTGGAGATGGCCTTGGTGCTTGTCGGCCTGGAGCTGGGCAAGCTCGGCGAGGCGCTGTTCGAGCGAGGAGGCAAGCCGTGAGTGCTGTGATTGGATCTGCGGTGAACTCGGAGGAGAGGGAGACGTGCTTCTGCTCGAAGATGGAGCAGGTCTGCTCGGCGGTGATGGAGGCGGCATCAGCCTGGGCGGTGACCGTGATGGGGCAGGGGCGCGCTTGCGGCGCTGCTTGCTTGGCTTCGTGTGTGTGTGTGTGTGTGTGTGAGAGAGAGAGAGAGAGAGAGGGAGGGGTAAATTAACTTGTTTCTCAGGGGTATTAGCGTCATTTTCTTACTTCTGTTAATTCTTCGAACGGAAAAATAAAAAAGTGTAGTTTAGTGTAATTAAAAAAGATAAGGGTTACCGTGTGTAATTTAGGCAAACCTCAGGGGGGCCGTGTGTAATTTACCCTTTTTAAAAATGCCGCATCTGCATATCCGCACTTGTGTCGTATCCGCACTTGCACCCGTGTCCGTGCTTCATAGTTCATGGCCTTAGGCCTTTGGTGAAATATTTTGATATTCCAATTAATACATCCGATCTTAGAAATCTTAGCCATCATCAGGAGATTTGGGAGAAAAGTGAGTAAGCACACTAGAACCCAGGCCCTTTATCTGATGGTCAATTAAGGAACCAATGAGTTGAGAGAGAGAGAGAGAGAAACCAAACAGGTAAGAAGGCTTGCTTTTGCTTGAGCACCTTTTGGGGGTGGGGAGAATAAAGCGCGAATACTAATGCTACACAGAAAGGTATCTATGTATATATTTTCAATGAAAAACGGAAAGGGTGGTATGCAAAAACATAAATAAAAAAAACGAAGGAAAGGCAAGATCTGGTCCTCTACGTCGTTGATGTGGATGACTAGATGCGGTGGAAAGATTTCTGTTCCAACGTTAATGCCCATATATACGTATATAGATGTACAACCACACACACACATATATATAGGGAGCTGATCTGTTGACCGCACGGGCAACTTCAGCTAAGTTGCCCGCGCCATCTGGCCGTCCATACGCAATCTGTGGACGATCCAGATCTTTTTTTTGCGCTTTTTTTTAGTCCGTCCGCTTATGTAGCGGACGGTACTTTTTACCAGATTGCCCCTCGTCCCTCCACTACATAATGTAGCGGACGACCAAAACCCATCTTTGGTCTTATTTCTCTTTTATGTCATATATATGTCAGAGAAAGTTAGATCTGGAATACTATAGCAACGCCGACCCCTCTTTTTTTTCTCTCTTCTTCATCTCATCTCCCCCCTCTCACTCTCTCTCCGTGTCTCACTCTCGTCGGCCCACATAAGGCAAGTGTACGCAATTGTGGAGTAGGAGGACTAGACGCAACGATAGGTGGCGAAGTCGAGGGCGGTGTGAGGAGATGTTAAAAGCGACAACGGCAGCATCTACCACGATGAGTGGATTTCGGGATGACAAGATCTTAGATAGATTAGATTTGGATTTAGGTTTGGTTTCAACGGCAAGATCACAGATCGACGGCAGCATTTACGGTGGTTGGTTTGGGTTTTATTTTATTGCTTCTTCTTCTCGGTGGTGGTGCAAAGATCCAAATTCTTCATCTCCTCTCTATCTCTCTCCGTTTAGATCAGCTATTTATCTTGCATGGAGGTTTGGGGTAGCGAAGGTTCGAATGGTGGTGGCAATGGGTTCAGTGGCGGTCAAGCTGCCTGGGATAAACGGTTGTGGTTTCTTGGTTGTGGTGGAGTGGCGCGGTGATTCTGCCATGCCCGTCGTTCTTCTATTTCACGCCGTCGCCAGTTTGGTTTTTATTTGAGTTCGGTTTATTCTCAAATTAATTTGAGTTTGGTTTGATCTTCTCCCAATAACTTATGTTTTTTGTTAAAAGCAACAGATCGATTCGTTTTGGTTTGTGGAACTCCATTAATAATTCTAGAAGAGCACGTAACATAACAAACACTGATAAGGTTGGCACAGAGAGTGCCTTTATAGATTATCTTGATTTTTTCTAAATAAAGTCCGCTAAATTACGTAGCGGACAAATACAATACCTATATAATATAAGGCCCTCAATTAGGGGTTGAGGGGTATATTTGTCGAAATACCGTCCGCTACATTATGTAGCGAACCGACTTAAAAAAAGCGCAAAGAAAAGATCTGAACAGTCCACAGATCGCGTATGGATGGCCAGATCGCGCGGGCAACTTAACCCAAGTTGCCCGCACGGTCAACGGCTCAGCTCCCATATATATATAAAAGAAAGGCCAGATCTGGCCCTCGGCGTCGCTGATGTGGATGACTAGATGCGGTGGAAAGATTTATGTTCCAACGCTAACCCCCATACCCCCATATATACGCATATAGATGTGTGTGTTGTGTGGGGGGGGGGGGGGATGTGTACGAGTGAAGATACGGGCGTGCCTGTGTGTGAATCTGTGTACGCGCATATCAAAAGATTGCACTCGAGGAAGAAGAGAGGATTTTTTGGGTGGTGGGGTGTGTGATAGGTTACTCAGTTGGATGGTGCTTGGTGATTCGGATTGGGTTACTCTAAAGTATTGAAGGGTCATCATACCTTATATATGGTGTCATGTGCCTTTCACAATACAGATTTGGATAACAATCTGGATGCGCAGAAGGAAGGATTAATCATGAGATGAATTAATTAGTCAGAAAACTAGAAGCATGTATACTTAAGAAAATAAACATAGACAAGCTTATTATTTCTTGTATTAACATATGAACTCTAAACTTGGTGAGTACATGTTCTATTTATTGATGCAATTGAATAAGATATGGACAAATACCCTTAGTCATAAAGGTCAAGTGCAGCTTACATCCTTACTTTCATGCAAATACTTTGCAGGTATACAAATATCAGTGCACAAACTTAGGTCTTCTACCAAAATTTACCTGCATTTATGGACTGACGATAGTAATTGTTGTGCCCCATTCAGCTGGGCAAGTTGTGCCAGTATCATTCTTATCTGTCAGATGGGAAGAACTAGCATGTTTGGGTTCAAGAGGGGCCCAAGAAAAAATGAAAAAGAGGCTTCTAATCTCTTGTCTGACTACTAGACGACCCAACCATGCCCTTGGCTCATCTGCTTCCTCACGGCTTTTACCTTCTCGCTGCTCAAGGTTATTGTCATCGCCTTCAACTTGTCTGATGAAGCAAGCACAGCATCTCAATACCCTCCACAACCAAGGCATGAGAAAGCTGGAATTGAATGCTAAGATAGAAGGTTTCTCCCTACTGCTTTCTATCGAGTACTAGTCTCGTTTACCCATCCAATCACGAAGAGAAGAGAGTCCAACAATCAATGAATTGGACATGGTCTTTGCGTTACATATTGGGGACAGGGAATCAGCCCAGTTAACTCGGTTTCCCAAACAAAAGAGAGGGCGCTTTTCCAATATTAAGATCCACGCTGGTTAGCTCTCTACTTTCAAAAGCAAATAGAAGTGGTAGGCACTAGGAGTCAGTGAACTACCCGTGGAGAAGGGAGGAAAGAAAGCCTTGATCCAAACTTGACATCCTTGATCTAACTGAATCTTCTGGCCTAAAGTACTTTCTAAGACAACACAGGAATATTGGGAGCTTGCATTCCACCACCCATCTCAGCAAGCTTCAGGATCCAAAGGAAAAGAGGAAAGTTCTAGCGCAAGACCCATACTAAATCGAAGTGAAAGAGAATATTTTAGTATATTTGCATAATCTACGGGATATCTATGTCTGTGAAGGACCCTCGGGAGCGTCATTGTTAATTATTTGAAATATAGAAGCATAAACATTCAATGCAAGCATTTAACATGGAAAGGAAATTACCAGAAGTGATTAAAGCATAGATAACGCAAAGAAAACATCAAAACAAAATATTCATTATCAATTAACTTTCTAAAATGGTGCTTAACTGGAATACCTTAAAAACAAGATATTTCCATAGCATCAACAGAAGACCCAAAGTAGACTTCAGAATATGAATACAAGTGGATACATACCAGCTGATGCATGCTCCATTTGGATATAAAAAAGTTCTGTTCCCACCCTTCCACAAATGACATCCCGTTCAATAAGGTAGACGTTATGTATCCAGGTGCACCTGTTGGAGTTGTACAGAATCATTTACAATGCAAGTAACAGTAATGGAATCACTTACATCAAATACCTTTAAGGCCATATGCTACGCTTTTCTTTACCCAGCTTGCACTACTATAGTCCTCCTAACAGTTCAAACCCGAGTCGCACGGACACGGACACCATGTCTGACACCAACACACACTCGGACACCAGATACCGCAACTTCCAAGAAAACAAAATTCGGAAACCGCGCGGACACCGCTAAATTTTTTATATGTTTGTGTATGGACATGCTTATCTATGAGTCAAGCACATTCCACCCTCATCAAAAATTAAAACACCTAAACCATAGAGAAAGGTCACACTGGAAGTCAAGCTACAGAACACAGTTAGATCCCATTAAAACAAGGTAAAAGGAAACATAAACGTCTTTCATCTCCAAAGATTCAGTAAACATCAATCGCCTCCTCGCGTTCGTTGTCCTCTGGACCTGCATCATCAACCTCTTCCCTACACACGCTCATCAAGTGAGAGATCTGTCGACTACGTCAAATTGTCTTCGTTGAAAAGCCCCGTCTCCAATTTGGTCAGGAAGAAGTTGAATGGGACAAAAGGTAAGAATACAATCTACTACTAGCGGTTGTCCTAATCCTTGATTTATAAGAACAACCGAACTTTCCCTAATATTCCATCACGACACTCAACTTAAGTTTGAAAAACTGAATTCTGACTCAGGGTATAGGACACTTCTGCATAAGGTGGTCGACATGGTGTCCGATAGTTAAAAACAAACACAAAATACCTGGACATCGCTTGGAGGTGTCTGAGGGGTTTCTAAATATTGTTAGGTGTCACCCATGAAACCTTAACCCAGGAGAGGTGTTCATGCTTCCCATGTTTGGACGCAGCAATTATGTGTCGTGTGTTTGACAAAGCTATGCATCATGACCCTAAGTCACTCACCCCATCCCAGAGTGATTCTTTAGTGGTTAAGTAGCCACAAAATGTGCACAAAAAGATAAAGTTTAAGGTATATGTAAGAAAATATTAACAATTTTTACTTATTTCCGCTTACAATCCTTAGATTTACGTAGGTGCCCACTTCCCCAGCCCCACCCCTTGTTCCTGCTCCCTCCCTGCTTCGTTTCACATCCTTGTGAACTTGAAGATTAGTCGATGAAGAAAGTTGATTCCCTTTTGTTTAAATTAGAGAAGGAAAGACAGGTCCCACTAGGCGTGCAATTAATTGGTTGACAAACTTCAAGTTATAGAAATGTTAAAGATCACCAAGCTGCCACCAAATACCCGTGTTTGTAATGTTGTATATATACCTGTGATGCAACGAAGCTAATTGTTAACTACATCAATTAAAAAAATACCCTCTAGCTGAGAAAGAAAAGTAAATAAATTGATAGCGCTATCTACTTCATCTGAGGTTATATTACGATTATGATGATTTATTTCTTTTCTTTTTTGGACATCAGAACAAAGTTACAGCCCTAGAAATCTAAAACAAGAAAAGGATAGAAATTACACCATAGAAGAACCTAAACTCCAAAGAAATTCAAGCTCGTGCCAGTTGAGAGGCGGAAACAAACTGGCGTATATACGGTAGGTTTGGCAATTTAAATGTCACCATACATGATAAATGACTATTTGGGTTTTGGATATTTGAGCTCCAACATACACGTCATATGCTATTTGTGTAGTTCATCATATAAAGTAGAGCTGCTTGCTTAAAGAAAATGTCAAACCAAAAGATAAAGCACTTACCTTGAAATGGCGCAGCAATTGCGATCCAATTCTTCACGTACTTCTCAAAAATCTGCAAGTTATCACAAGAAAAGTACTAAGGACATTTACATCTTTAAAAAAAAGCACCAGATCGAAATGAAGTAGCTAAAAGGGCACTTAAAATTAAAATAGAGGAAGAAACAACTAAAAGAATGTGGAATCATACATTGCTGCGAAGGCTCATGAAACATTTGACAAGCAGTCCTCCCATTGAATGACTGATTACAATTATCTTTTTTCCCCCTGAAGCTGTATAAGCTGACTCCAGTTTTGCAGCAAGGCAGTCCAGTGTTTCTTCAAACCTGTATGACAGGAAAACGGTAAGCATGCCTGTAAGATTAACGTCAGAATTATAGTTGCACACAGGGCCGGAAGTGGCAGCACATACAAAAATATCTCAGAATAAGAATAAGCTTCTGAAAGTGAAAGTTGTTCGAGGTAGAGATAGATGAAACTTTTTATCTTTACTGATAAATAAAGCAAGAAAAGGATATATTTTCCACCTGGAATAAAACTTCCAAGCAATTGGTGCAATGCTACCCTCTAAGACAATAACATGGCTTACTAGGACCTATGTTACATGGACTCGGTGTCGGTGTCCGGATCGGACACGTGTCCGAGTGTCGGACTCGCCTATTTTCGAAATTTTAGGATACGTGGACACCGTCCAAAAGTTGGACACGGGTACGGGGATACGGCTAAAAATTTTAAGATACATAAAATACTTTTAATGAGAGTGAGTGTTAAATATTTTTTTTACCATGTATATATAAATTGTATATAAATTATACATAATTACTGCCCAAAATAAGTAGATTCTTTCATTTTTAGTTGGACAATATACATTTTATTTCGATTTAGATATTTTTTTGTTCCTTTTTTATAAATCAATGCCAAAAAGTTGGGAAAAAAAAAAGAAAAGGAAAAAAAAGCAAAAGAAAGGCTGTCAAAAAGCAGATAGAAGACCCAAAAAGCATAGAAGACCCACGTGACCAGGCAAAAGGTACTCTCTCTCTCTCTCTCTTCTTCTTCTTTCTCTTCTTCTTCTCTTCTTTCTCGGAGGCCATATCTTCTTCTCTTTTCTCTTTTGTCTCTCTCTTGCCTCGAGGTATGCCCTCTCTCTCTCTCTCTCCCCCCCCTTCTCCCCCTCTACCTACCAGATCTGGACTCTTCATCTTCTACCAAATCTGGACTCTTCATCTTCTTCCCTGCGCCTTCTTCCTTGTAAGACCTTCGTCTTCCATATCCATGGCAACAGATTTCCAGAGATCCTCTCCAATCGGCGACGTGGCGTGTCCGTCTGGCAAATGGCGTGTCCGGTACGGCTCCCGTACCCGGATCCGTGTCGTGTCGTGTGGACACGACATTTTGACTCAAAGTGCCGAGTCCATGTAACACAGACTAGGACAATGCGATTCACAAGAGGGAGTATTTCAATTGGTTTAAAACTAAGAGCGGAGTAGGAGGCACGCAATTGATACGATGAAGCACCTTAAAGCCAACAAATAATTATAAACCCACTCCATGTAGCAATTCTTCATGATCAAAATCTTAAACTCCCGATCAATGCATTTCAGTTCAGCACATATGTCATCTATTTGATTCTGAAACTAAATTCGATTCTCTATCTCCTTCCGTACCCCCTTCTCTCACTCCCACTCCCTCTCTCGCATGAGACAAAATACTGACAAGTTTGACCGCAAACTTGCCATGAGATTAGAGTAACTTCAGCAAACACTCCAAATGTCTTCTGATGACTCCTTTTCAGTATCAAGGGAACCCATGGATTACAGAGTGATTAGCTCTTCTTCGCATTCATGACGATTATTGGATTTTTCATCAACTTGTGTGTTTCATTTCAATAGCTGTTTGGCAGCATCCTTTGTTGGGTACTTTGATCTCAATGAGTGTGTTTAATTGTAAATTTGGAAAATTGGTTCCTAGTTTTCCTTTGTTTTTCTGAAAATACCATATCGGTGTATCCCGGGAAGAGGTCAAGGAGAGAACTTGTTCTTCTGCAGTAAAGAGTTCTTCCTTAGTACATGCTACATCAACATTTCAGAATAGAAATAAAAAATTTTATTACCCTTATCTCTTCTGCAAACTGGATAACGAGCACTGAAAACCGTCATACATCTGTGTGTGGGACACACATACATGTGTTCGCGCACACATGTATGTATACACACACATATATATATATACCTATATAAGGTGTAACAACTAATGAAGGGACAAACGCATAGTGGAGTTGTAGGACTGTGGGGCGCAAGGCGGAAAGCTAGGAAGCACCGACACCTCTCCTAAGTGGAGGTATGGTGTCCTAAACGTACGGACACCCCGACACCCTCCGGACACCGGCCGACATGTGTCGGACATGGTTAATCGGTGTCCGAATTTTTTTTTTTTAATTTCCGACACCGTGTCGGACACTTCGTCGAGGAGTGTCGGACATGGCATGGAGCAATGTCGGACCGTTTGGGGCCAATTTGAGATTAATTGAACTAATTTCGGGGGTCGTCTTCTTCTCTCTTACCTCACGGGTGCTCTAATCTATCAGCCATCTTCTCTCTCGTCGCCGGTGTTGCTGGATACCGAAGCCGACAGATCTGTCCACCGTTGCCATCGCCAGAGCTCTCGCCATCATCGCCGGAGGTCCTCAGCCGCCGTCGCTGACCCACAGGTCTCCTTCTTCTCTTTGTATCCCCATCTCGTTAGCCGTCTCCTTCCTTTTTTCTTTACTGAAAGTCCCTTCCCTCTCTCGTGTGTGCTAGGAGACAAACCAACTTTCCCCCCCTTTTTTTTCTCCCTCTATCGTGCATTCCACTGAAAGTCCCTCTTTTTTTTTTTTAATTAGTTTTTTTTGTCCAGTACCAAATAAATGTTTAAGTATGACTTGTATTTATTTGAATTCCTTGTTTTAGTAGTTTTTCATTATTGTTTGTTATTTTAGGTTGTGGAATGTATTTGATATTTGTTATATATTATTATTATTATTATTATTATTATTATATATATATATATAACAAATAGCGGTGTCCAAAATCTGATTTTTTGGAAATTGCGGTGTCCGGTGTCCCCGTCGGTGTCGGTGTCCGACATCGTGTCCGTGCTACCTAGACGGAAAGTGTAGGAATCCAGCAGAGCTTACGCTCACTTCCCACTCCTATCCTATTTTAGTAAAATCATAGGGTTATGATGTTCAAAACGAGCCCCCAAGGAGCTCCTAAAACTAGATTCCAGCTGATAAGGTTGGGTAGATTAAGATTTTGGTCCTTTTAAGTTTGTACCGACATCTTAAATGGTCCTTCATGTGTGAACGATTTTATTAAGTTAATATTTTGGTCCCTTGTAATGATTTTCCGAATTTACCCATCAATGACTTAACGGAGTTAACGGCCTAAGGATTGCTTTGTGGACAAATGAAACATAATGGACCAACAAGGAGCATTTTAAAGATGAAGAACCATTTGAACGATTTATGCAAACTTAAAGGAACAAAATTCTACTTAACCCAAATAATCATAACAAAATAACCAGAAATTCTTTTCTTAATGCTAGGTTACTATTTCCTACGAAGGCACCATGGGGCTGCAACCCATGCCACATCATACAATTTAGAAGCTAACACTGATAAAATTCTGTTCTGGTATCTTGCATCAACAATCGTAATGATTAGTCAAAAGCTGCAATATTACACTCGCGAGTGTTGTTACCAGTACGTGCGGGATATAAAGTGTATTATTCACTAATGCAAGCGTGTGAAAAGCGAAGCAAGATGCAACATATGAATCTAATATCAAGTACGGGACAAAAAAAATTGAAAAGAACATTCAATTTACAAAACCTGTTGCTTTGCCGGAAATCATATCCAAACCCGAAAAGCGTCTTTCCCTCTTTGTAACCCCATCTGATCATCTCAAATATCATGTCATGAAAGTAATATACACTATCACACCCAATTGCCTGTAACAAGGAATCAAAGAAGGAAATCAAAATTTGCCGCATAACATGAGCCTAACTGTTTTATCATAATTCCTGATGGATGATAAAATCATCCAGTATTCTGCTACAATCATTTACCACCGCCAGCCCGAAACCACAGCCACCACCATCAGAATCTTATCAACTAAATTGATTCAGAATAAAGCTTCAAGAAAACAAAAAACAAATTTCAGACGTGTGATATAATTTTTACCTTAGCTTGAAATGGTTTTCTGATGGTTCCAGATCTGCTCTAAGAAGGTTTTATCACTTAAAATTAATTGCCTGCAAAGCGATCTCATGGGTTGGCAGGAATGGGTAATGGTGTCTGGTGGTGACGAGCAACAGAGGGAGAAGAGAAAGAAAATAGTATATTTTCACCAAATGGGCATTTCCATTAAGAATTAGATGGTACAATTTTGCTTTCGCAAAAGCTGCTACTGCCTTGGCAATAAGGGGCTGCCAAGACTAAAATGCCATAAAACATCCCACTACCATTTGATTATAGACACCTAGAAAATCCTCGGTTTTTTTATAACACCAGATTGCAATCGTATTAGCCCAAATAATGAATATGGAACAGAACCCATACATGATCACAATCCTTCCAAAGGATCTCCTAGTGACTACTGCTTATTGCATCATTATCCCCAATAATGCATTTCCAATGTTGCAACACCTATTGGTGCATCAATTCGTGTATTACCATAATGATTATGACCGACGTATATGCAGGAGACGCAATTATCAAATCTCCAACTGTGTATGCAAGTTGTTTCATTGGTGCCTCAACTTGTTCCTCTGTGTTTTGGCAAGCAAAGCTTTTCCTTTATCCATCCGTACGTGGATATTGACCAGAGTTGCTTCAACAGACCTAGACTTTGTTGAATAGGCTCAAAACTGGACTTGACAATTACACGAATATCATAACAGCAGGGTTTCAGAACTTCATGCAATGGTTCTTCACTAAAAGCCATGTTTACAGTGGCAAAACAACTTTTTTCTTCTCATGGTCCCAAAAGACAAACAGCGGTTAAAGAGTTTTACTGAGTAAAAAGCGAGACTGGTTGGGGCTGGGTTGGAAAAAAAACAGAATGGTTAAAAGGAAAATAAGAGGCGCTTGAGAAGAATGGAACCATGGGATCGACCAAAATTACAAGCAGAAGTCCTTTAAAGAGAAAAAAGGCGCCTAACTTAAACAAACGAAGGGGCTAACTTAAAAGCAAAAGCAAGATTGGCCGGACTAAAGGCAAATGCTAGAATGAACTTTAGGTGAAGAAAAGGTTAGATTTTATAGAAAAAGAAGTGTGGCCCTATTAAGTGAAAAGTACCTGGGCTTTGAGGTGAAGAGATGAGAGAGCGTCACCTTGGGCCTAAAATATTGAAAGGTACCTGGTCTGAGATCAATACAGGGTATGTTGGATCCAACAGCAAAATATAACCCAGAAGCCTTTTCCTCTCCTTTGAAGCAATCTAGGGTCACAAAAAGAGGAGCAGTGGTGGAAATGATGGCTGGGGAGGACGACGAGTCTCCATTCGATGAGGATGCGTGGAAAATTAGCCAGCAAAGAGACTTCTGTTTGAACAAGTTGATGATGGCGATGGCTGGCGACGGCAGTGCTAACAGCAGCTGTAAACAATTGATGATGAACTCAGAATCACTTAATGATTTCTTTTTGTGGGGTAGGAGTCTGATATGAAAAGTGATAGGCAGGGAGTAAATTGATGGTCAGATGCGCTGCAATGAATTACAGAGAAGAGAAGAAGCGATAAGATAGGATGATTGTGGCCTTTTCTTGATATGGAACAAGAGTGCGCAAGCGAGAGAGATGAGGATATTGGAACCAGTAGGGGAAAGGAGAGACTAGCGTCACCGCACAGGGGATCCATTTTGGCACACACGGCCATGGCACAAAGCCTAAACCTCAATATGTTTCAAGTCTGATGAAATATGGGGACAACGTCAACTTAAATAGGAAAGTGATATCCTAATACTACTTGGATGACAAAAAAAACATATTAATGGCAAAAGAGTCAATTACCCTAAAAACAAGGCTTTACCTGATTAAACTAGACACCTAATAAATCCCTGATTATGTACAATAACAAATTACAACTGAACCCCAAGTGTTCCAGTTACTATTATAAAACAAAACCCGTGCACGATCCCAGTTTTTCCAACGGGATTCACAGTGCTTTCTGCATCAATTTTTCCAAAATGCGAAAGGATGATACTGGAAAAATGGCATCCAAGCACGGCCTCAACTTTTGAAAGGGAAGGGCCGCACTGGTCTGTTAACTATCAGATTATCCATATTCTTAGTGATTCGCTTATCATTTGGCTCAAACCCTCTTGACTCTTGCAATAGTGAAGGCTTCATTCAACGTTTTACACTATTTGATCAAAACATACTCGAAGACGTAATATCATTAACAAATCCAGTTATTATATATATATACTAAAGCTGGAGCTGAGAGAAAGTTAATACTCTATTTCCTACTAGGCATGTCTAATATTTTGCCCTTTGGATTTCAACCAATCAATTCATTCAAAATTTCTCGCTCTTCCATGTCAACATGTGGAACTTAAAAAAAATTATTTAAAGATTTGGAATTCCTAAAATTTTGTCAAAACTCTCCCTCCCTCTCTCTTAATTTTAAATTTACGTCTCCCCACCCAATCTTAAATTTTTCTTACTATTTAGATAAGTCCAAGATTCCAAATATATATATATATATATATATATATATATATATATATATCCTATCCCTCATTTTATTTTCCATCCTTTTTATATATTTTCCTAGTACGCCTATATTAATACAAACCTCAACACATGGGTTGTTATTATCATTATATTTGAAAGATACTAATCTTACCACTTTATATGCTATTTTACTTCTTCATTTGTTGTTAAAACTATAACAATTGTTATAAGAGTTCATTTTTAACGATGAAAAATGGTAGAAAACTTATATAAAGACGGTAAAAATAGCATTTCTATTATTAGAGACAACAAGTCGGGTGGTCCCTCAAATATAAGCGTTTTGCCATATTAGTTCTTAAACAAAATTTTTTTGCCATATTTAAACACTACGCCGTTTGCTATCGTCGTCCTTTTCTCCATTTCCGTCCAAAAAAAAAAAACCGTTAGTGTCCCCCACAGCAGGGACACTAGAGTCATTTCACAATCCTTAAGAACCAGAAGCTCCCTTATGGTCCCTGAACTATTAACGTGTTGCTAAATTAGTCCCTGAACTAATTCTTACACTCTTGGTCCATTAACATTGCATCATTAGTCAATGTCGTCATTTTGATCACTTCGATCACGGTTTCGTACGTCTATAAAAAAAGTCAATAAGTTGCCATCATAACCATGGTCTTTTAGTACTGTAATCACAAATCTTTTAACGAGGTGGCTTTTTTCTTACTATACACTACCAACACCCTCTATCCAAGGAGGGGTGTAAGTTGGATTGAGTTTTTATGGGTTTAACCAATTCAATTAAAGAAAATGTTGACTCTTACCCCAATCCAGTTCACTTAATTAAATGGAATAGGATGGGTTGACTCAATATTATAGTAGGTTATATTAGGTTTGGCATCATAACCCATTCATAGTGGTCACTACCTGCCACCGTCATCACCCAGTCACCACCATCGCTGCCGCTTGCAGGCAGCCTCTAGCTCGACGTTGTAGGCAGTCAATCACTAGTTGCCACTTTTGGCGGTTATAACAACGGACCATCGATGGCAACCACCGCCACCGGCTCTCCCCAGCCACCAACCTCCAGTCGCCACCACCTTACTGTCAACCAGCGATCGACTGCCGGAGGCGGGGGGCTGGCTACAATCAATCGCTAGTTGACAGTAGGTTGGTGGCAGCTGGTGGTTGGGCGCTGGGGGCAACCTAGCTGCAATCATCTACTGATGGTGGTAGCTAATGGCACGCTGGTAGTTGAGGCAGCAGTGCCGGGGACGAGATGTCTCGGTGTTTGTTGCATTGGCGGTAGAGAAGAGGGTGTTGATGGTGCATAACAAAGACAAAGCCACCTTGATGGAGTATACAATGACTTTTTTCATTGACGCACGAAATCGTGATTGGAGAGATCAAAAGGACAAAATTGGCTAATGATGCAATGATAAAGGACCAAGAGTGCAAGAATTAGTTCAGGGACTAATTTAGTGCCACGTTAATAGTTTGGGGGCCATAAGGGAGCTTCTAGTTCTTAGAGATTGTGAAATGACTCTAGTGCCCCTGCTGTGGGGGCCACTAACGGTTTTTTTGGACGGAAATGGAGAAAAGGACCACGATGGCAAACGGCGTAGTGTTTAAGGACTAATATGGCGAATTTTTTTAATTAAGGACTGATATGGCAAAACGCTTATAGTTGAGGGACCACCCAAGTTGATGCCTCTTATTATTACCATTATTGCTATTACCTCTTTTGTTATTGCTATTAGGCACATAAGGATGAGCTTTTCAATGAATATCTTGTCGGTTGCTAGTCCCGTATGCAACACACGGGATTAAAAACTAGTTGGACAAATAAATGTGTATCGACCATTGATAATTGGAGGAAGGTGTAGAAGAATTCAAACAATATCAACTACTATCTGAACTAAGCCATGGCTCCACTTGAAATTCCCAAAACAGGTATCTCAAACTTTCCTAGTAAAGCAAGGAAGTTGCACAAGACCACCTATTATAAATAATGAGGTATGAACACAAAAAGAATTACACGAACATATATACGTTAACACATAGAGGCATCAAAGTCAAGCATCTTCGAGCAATAGAGCACACGCGCATAGAACATAATTAAGGGACGAGACTCACCATGTCAGGATCCAAGACATCAATTGCATACAGCCCGAATCTGTCATCGGGGACTGAAATTCGCGTCTTGGGATCCAAAGACACAGATTTACCTGTTCCACAAGAACAAACACTTGTCAGACACAAACACACACTCGATTGCCTCACAGATACCATAAAAGCACCAAAAGATAATCTCTCCAAGTATCCCCTCGCTAGCTCAGGCACCACAGCTAATTTTTGTATTAAAAAGTCAGAAATGGGTTTACATTTGCATTACAGATATAGATGGTTTGGCTTTAAAAGTCAAGAAACAGAAGGTACTCTGGCGTATAAAAGTTTCGGAATCCCTCGAATAGAAGTTGAACACGGTAATACTTAATCTATCTGTAACTACCATTCACATGCAATTTTAATACTTGCATCAAATTTATATCCTAAAAATTCGCAAAAAGTCAAATAGGACAACAGTGACGAAACAGAGGGAATACAAAAACTGAAACTGGTCACATTTGCGTTGTCAGAAGGGATTCGAAAAAAACAGCTGTACATTAGCATTAAAGTCTTAAATAAATCCTTACAACGTTCTAATAACATCCGAAATCCTCACAATGGTATATGAACACGTAAACATTAACTTTAACAATAATTATCGAAACCCTAGCTACCATTGGGGTCCAATTTAATACTTAAACGTCCTAATTCTATCCTAGAAATTTACTAAAACTCAAAAGAGGAGAAAATTTACAAAACGGAGCATGGACGATGATTTGACTAACCGGTGGAAGGATCGAAGCGGGACCAGAGCTTGGTCCGGAACTCGCGATCGGCGCCGAAGATGCGAACCCAGACGCGCTCCTCCTTGCCGCTCTCATCGACGGCATTGAGCAGAGAACCGGCGATTCCGGGCACGAGAAGGACCGGGTCGAGGCTGGGGTCGACGTAGGGCTGTGGCTTCTTGATGAGCCTCAGCCACAGCTCCACCGATTGCACGATGTCCTCCAGCAGCGCCACCATGTCCTCTGAACCGATTAGGTAAAGGTGGGGGTTGTGGTTTTAGGGGGGGTGGTAGAGTTTTATTGGTGGGAGAGGGCGGAGCCGTGACGTTATCAGACAGTAATCAATTTACTTCTGCATTTATAGTTGCATTTCAAGAGAGGGTCAGATTACATGTCTGCCCCTGTCGGATATTTAACAATTAAATGTATTCTGCGACTACATTTTGGCTTATTTCCTTCTTTTTATTTAAAAATAAATAAAGTCAATCATACATGCTTAAGTCGCGTTCGAGTTCGTAACGAGCTAGATAGTCATGAGTCCAAGTTCAACACAAATAAGGCTTTTGATACACCCGGGAGATCTCATGCTCCATGCATTTATAGACCCTAACGATTCGATTTACGACTAATTTCTTCTTATAATAAAAGATTATTTAGTATGTACTTGTTAGTTTATGAACAGGGTCTTATAAAATCAATCATAAATTATTTCGGATTCAATATAAAATATCACAATTATTTATTAACGAGTCATCGTGCCACACGCGATGCATCTACGAAAATAACTTTAATGATATAAATTTTGTTAAGAAAAAAAATTAAGCATCACTTATAAGTTTTTATTGCCACATTCGTTAAAATGAGTGCAGAAATCATAGCATCAAGAATGATTTTTTGGATGTATTTTTTTATTATATTTTTTGGAACAAAACATGACTTCTTATAGTTTAATAATATATTTTTTATTAAAAAAACAAAATCAAGCATAGCATATAAGTATCGATTATCACATTTCTTAAAATAAATTGTAAATTACGAAAATTAAGCATGTCTAGATATTTACCATTTAAACTCTTGTTTTGTGTCATTTTTAAGAAGAAAATTATAGGATGCCAAGCGTCAATATTTTAAGTGAGTAATTATGTAATACCAAAAGAAGTTTTTCTATTATAAATAGTATAGATAGATACAAAGTGAAATAATTAAGAATTCACTCAGTTTGAGATATTATGTGATATCCTACATCGGATTTGAAACAATTTATAGTTGGTCTTATAAGATCATGTTCTAAGCATCCATAAATCTGTCACTTACTAGTACAAATAGGAAGAATTAAGAATTTACTCAGCGTGAGATAGTGACAATCAATACTGAAAATTTTTCTTTTTCAAAGTTACCGTTCTGAATTTGGACAATCACAAAGCTCGTGGTTTGTTCAATAAAAAGTCGTTTAAAATCGTTTATTAAATAAGCTAACTGAGCTTGAACAATAAAATTGAGCTCATCTAATAACGAGCCGAACATGAACGGCCTAAATCCTTCGTGAATGAGCTTGCGACGACTCGTTGATTGTAAGCCCAATTATTTTATATATGCCTAATTATTGGGCACAATTATTTTATAAGCCCAAAGATAGCCCAAATCAAAATCAAACTTGAACCGAAACATAAACCTAAAACTAAACATTGATTGTTTTAGGTATTTTTTCGGTTAGAAAGAAAAATCATGACTTTTGATTTGTAAAATCAAATTAACTTCTTAGGTTCTTTTTTTTTTTTTTTTTTGTGGATTCCCTTTTTATGAGCCTAGCCGAGCGGAGCTTTACTCCTGTTAGCGTATATTTTGCAAACACGAATTCGAGTTTGAATTTAAAGCTCTTTATGAATACGAGTTGAGCTTGAACATTGTCAAAATAAACAAACACGACCTCGGGCTCAATTAAACGAGCTAAGCACAAATGCAATGGTTTTATTTACTTGATCCTCCAAAAATGTCATAGTCTAAATCGGCCTATTCCTGTTCTCGTGAGTAACAAACTTTGGTCGCATACGCTTACCATATTTGTTTTTTATTTTTATTTTCAGTTTGAAAACCTCCTGTACTTTTATCATTTTCACAAAAAAAAATTTAGCTATTTTTTCTTATATTGGGTTAAGTTTGAGTGAAAAAAAGCTGAAACACCTTTGAGGTATTTTCAGTTTTTTGTTACTATTTGAGTAATTTTATTCAAAACGAAAATAGTAAATAATAAAAGTACGCAAAAAAAAAATCTTTTTCATCATCATTACTAAAAGCAAAAAACAAATATGGTAGGCCTTTATTTTTTGAAAAACGCTCTCATATTTGATCTCCGCTTCCGCTTTTTTTTTTTTTTTTCCTTCCTCGCTCTCTGACACGAACCTCTGACTTAAACTCGGGACTGGATGTTTTAATGACTCTTTCCAGTCCGAAACGTGGCTGGAAGACGAAGACCACCCATACCCACGCCCACACCCAGATATGCAGATTCTATATGTGACGCCCACTTGCAAAGGCGGATCGTTTTGTATGTCACCCAAGAAGGTATATTCTCTCTCTCTTTTCTCAATGTGGGGTGTGTGTGTGTAGCTCCGTACTATTGAAGGTCTTTTCACAATTCTTGAGGGGATGTGAGCAGGCAAATGTGAAGGAAAGGGAACCAGTTGCTCAAACTCAACAGCAACAAGTGAAATTTCTCAAGGGTTTGGTACTTCCACCTCTACTAACTGCGCTTGTAGCCTTATCTCCACTATCCACTCCCCCAGGTAATCAATGGCTGTTTACCTTAGCAAGTTTTATCCTTCACTTACTTACCCTTGCTTTTCCGTATAGACTACCACAATGCCATTGTGATATCAGTTTGCATCTCACTGTTACTTATGATTTATATATGGAAGGGACACTCTTGAATTAGCTTCTTTTTCCCTTAGCAACATTCAATTCGTTGCCTATGCTACATATGAGTTGGTATGAGTGCTAAGTCGGAAGTGTGTCCAAGCGTCGATTTGTCTAATTTTCAAAACCCAAGACATGGGGACATAGAAAAATGTTCCTTCCTATTGTTACTTTTTAGTTACTCCTTAGTTAACATGCGTTGTTTTAGTTCAAAAGGGATATAAAGCAATAACGAACTAAAAGAAACACTATAAGCTGGTGCTCTTAGTGGCATATCCTATAAGATGTGTCGGACATACATCTCATACCAACGTCCAACTGTCGAGTGTCCGACTGGGTACTTCCCGCATTTTAAAGAGTCCAATCAACATATGCTACAAGGCATTTCTAGTCAACTATGAGTGCATTGTTTTGGTTGCCTGTCTCTAACTGGAATGTAATATCATGTCCCTTTGAAAATGTGTATGCATATAAGTTGATCAATTTTAGTTGGTGGAATTGTACTCCCTCCAGTTCGTAAATTTTGTCCCCCATTCACGATTTTCTAGAATAGAATTTGAACTTGTAAAGACTAACTCCACTAAATTACGCTAGTTTGACTTGTCAAACGATACTTATTGGATCTATAGTCACAATCATGTTCAATGCTATGCTTAGATGTTCCATTCTATCATAAAAATTCTCCACAAGTCAATGGGGGACAAAATTTATGAAATGGAGGGAGTATAATTCTCAAGGACAGGCAGTGTTGTCACTAAGTCATGATATGCTATGTATACTTAATGCTAATTTTGTACTGAGGCATTGGAAAAAGCTAATGTCTAAGCTAAAGTACAAATCAAAATCTGAGGTCTAAATCATCACCCCTTGTAAACATTATTTGTTGCCGGAATCACAATGTTCGTCGGGATACACACCTTAAGTGGAATAATTTTATGAAGGGGGTAAATAATACATCATACAACACATGAATAATGGCATTGTTGATACATGTACATTGAAGCATAGTTAACTTCAAAAAATTATGAATCTAATGTCTTATAAGGACAGAAGGATTCTTGAGGTATGAACTAGCATATTTGAAATCCTCGTGCTATGTTGAATCTTAGTTTTCTTCTAACTTCTGTTCTGCAGCTATATCTTTGCACAACTGTTTCATTTAACATAGACACACACAGTTCACCTTCATCAAGTGCTGTCAATTCTTCAATAGATGCATTAAGTATGATATGATGAAAAATTTCCTCATTTTCATTCAATAAAACTATGATTTCCCTTTAGTTCTGTAAATGGTATTTGACAAGTTGAGAATGAAGTTAAAGAAGTTTGTTTTGATGGTGTGTTGTGAGGCTCAAAGTAGGAGCGCGTCCTATGTTTGACTAGCTATTCTATATACAAAATTACTGACCGTTGTTCATTAAATGACAATACACAAGACATATCTGTGCGTGCGTGTACATGTAGGGATCTGATCTAGGTCCAGGGTTGGCTACTTGTTGCCAACTCATCTCCAACTGTCCACACAAGGAACTACTGTGGCCAAGATCGCTTACTCCCCACCCAGACTATGAATCCAGTAAATAATAAGGCAGATTGGACCAAATTAACGGATTGCCTCATTAACCACCCGACCATTTGTCTGATAATCCAGCAGATTGACGGGGGCGTAGTAAATTGCTACTGCTAACACTTTTTATCGCTAAAGAAATCACAAGTCCATTTTTGCATGTTGCATATAAAGGAACATATCTGTATACCAATTTTAAAACCTTATCTACTTCGTGTAGGTTATATGTTCATGCATCTCCATGATTACAATATCTATGGCTGGGTTCCTTGTCAGGCAACAACACAGTTCTCTACTTCAAGTGTTACATAGCACTACCCTCGGGATTAATGTCCGATCCACAGCTCTAAATTGTGATGCCGCAACAGTTATGTCTGTTCCTGTAATTTCTAGTGCATTAGTTTTTGTACATTGTTGTGGCAACATTCTTTTGAACGATGGACCTAATGTCTCTCTACTGCTATTGTCTACTTCACCCTCATCTAACTTTTACGTCATGCGTCTAATTGAGTACTTGGTGAATATCATCTCATATTTAGAAAGTGAAAAGTATTAGTGACGAGCTAATTAGACACATGATTTAGTCTGAAATGTTTTGTCCACTTTAAGATTTTACTTAGGCTCTTATCATGCCAAAACTGCCACTGGCGCTTATATCCATTGGCATTGATAGTTTCTCTTGGTTAATTAGGCTTATGTTGTTGAGGTTTGTGTAAAGTGTAAACCCTTCATTCTCATACTCTATGATCAAATCAGATTATGGCTATTACATATAGGAGGCCTATCCTCTGTTACATGGACTCGGTGTCGGTGTCCGGATCGGACACGTGTCCGAGTGTCGGACTCGCCTATTTTCGAAATTTTAGGATACGTGGACACCGTCCAAAAGTTGGACACGGGTACGGGGATACGGCTAAAAATTTTAAGATACATAAAATACTTTTAATGAGAGTGAGTGTTAAATATTTTTTTTACCATGTATATATAAATTGTATATAAATTATACATAATTACTGCCCAAAATAAGTAGATTCTTTCATTTTTAGTTGGACAATATACATTTTATTTCGATTTAGATATTTTTTTGTTCCTTTTTTATAAATCAATGCCAAAAAGTTGGGAAAAAAAAAGAAAAGGAAAAAAAAGCAAAAGAAAGGCTGTCAAAAAGCAGATAGAAGACCCAAAAAGCATAGAAGACCCACGTGACCAGGCAAAAGGTACTCTCTCTCTCTCTCTTCTTCTTCTTTCTCTTCTTCTTCTCTTCTTTCTCGGAGGCCATATCTTCTTCTCTTTTCTCTTTTGTCTCTCTCTTGCCTCGAGGTATGCCCTCTCTCTCTCTCTCTCTCTCCCCCCCTCTCCCCCTCTACCTACCAGATCTGGACTCTTCATCTTCTACCAAATCTGGACTCTTCATCTTCTTCCCTGCGCCTTCTTCCTTGTAAGACCTTCGTCTTCCATATCCATGGCAACAGATTTCCAGAGATCCTCTCCAATCGGCGACGTGGCGTGTCCGTCCGGCAAATGGCGTGTCCGGTACGGCTCCCGTACCCGGATCCGTGTCGTGTCGTGTGGACACGACATTTTGACTCAAAGTGCCGAGTCCATGTAACACAGGTCCTATCTTAAGACAATCAAAGTGGGAGTTTTCGGTTTTAAGAAAATATGTTACATTGAGTTTAGGAGTAGAAATATATGATCAAGTTACTATGGTACCCGATTATCCATGGTTGTTTGTAGTATCTGTATAGCACTAAATCCTGGTGATTGTGGAAACTTGGCAAAATTGCTATGAGAAATGCCTTAGAAAGCAGCTAAAAATGTATAGATAAGTAGTTATATTCCTGTTAAGGGTGTGTTTGGATATAGGATTTGAACTGGGGATTTGACTTTGGTAGGGTATTTGTAAATCTCTTGGACAAAATATCTTGTTTGGATAGTTCAAAAGGGAATTTTTGAAATTTCGAAGTGATTTGAACTGTGGATTTGGGGTCACCAAATCCACAGTTCAAATCACTAGTCTGAACTAGTTATTTGTCAAATCCACACCAATCAGTTACAAACCCACAATAACTAGTTCCCTATTTTTTAGGAATCTTGCCTCCCACTTTTTTAACAACCATTTGCTTCCTTTCTTCCAAACAAGATATTTCAAAATGATAGAATTTGTAAATCAAAGAATTTCGAAATGAGAGTATTTAGAAATGCCCAGTATTTCAAAATTCCATATCCAAACACACCCTAAGTGATTAAAGTTAGCACATGTTATCGATACTAA
>JAVXUO010001033.1:0-44764 GCA_033065855.1 Escallonia rubra | reverse complement strand
TGCTATTTGTGTAGTTCATCATATAAAGTAGAGCTGCTTGCTTAAAGAAAATGTCAAACCAAAAGACAAAGCACTTACCTTGAAATGGCGCAGCAATTGCGATCCAATTCTTCACGTACTTCTCAAAAATCTGCAAGTTATCACAAGAAAAGTACTAAGGACATTTACATCTTTAAAAAAAAGCACCAGATCGAAATGAAGTAGCTAAAAGGGCACTTAAAATTAAAATAGAGGAAGAAACAACTAAAAGAATGTGGAATCATACATTGCTGCGAAGGCTCATGAAACATTTGACAAGCAGTCCTCCCATTGAATGACTGATTACAATTATCTTTTTTCCCCCTGAAGCTGTATAAGCTGACTCCAGTTTTGCAGCAAGGCAGTCCAGTGTTTCTTCAAACCTGTATGACAGGAAAACGGTAAGCATGCCTGTAAGATTAACGTCAGAATTATAGTTGCACACAGGGCCGGAAGTGGCAGCACATACAAAAATATCTCAGAATAAGAATAAGCTTCTGAAAGTGAAAGTTGTTCGAGGTAGAGATAGATGAAACTTTTTATCTTTACTGATAAATAAAGCAAGAAAAGGATATATTTTCCACCTGGAATAAAACTTCCAAGCAATTGGTGCAATGCTACCCTCTAAGACAATAACATGGCTTACTAGGACCTATGTTACATGGACTCGGTGTCGGTGTCCGGATCGGACACGTGTCCGAGTGTCGGACTCGCCTATTTTCGAAATTTTAGGATACGTGGACACCGTCCAAAAGTTGGACACGGGTACGGGGATACGGCTAAAAATTTTAAGATACATAAAATACTTTTAATGAGAGTGAGTGTTAAATATTTTTTTTACCATGTATATATAAATTGTATATAAATTATACATAATTACTGCCCAAAATAAGTAGATTCTTTCATTTTTAGTTGGACAATATACATTTTATTTCGATTTAGATATTTTTTTGTTCCTTTTTTATAAATCAATGCCAAAAAGTTGGGAAAAAAAAAGAAAAGGAAAAAAAAGCAAAAGAAAGGCTGTCAAAAAGCAGACAGAAGACCCGAAAAGCAGCGAAGACCCACGTGACCAGGCAAAATGACTCTCTCTTCTCTCTCTTCTTCTTCTTTCTCTTCTTCTTCTCTTCTTTCTCGGAGGCCATATCTTCTTCTCTTTTCTCTTTTCTCTTTTGTCTTGAGGAGGTATGCCCTCTCTCTCTCTCTCTCCCCCCCTCTCCCCCTCTACCTACCAGATCTGGACTCTTCATCTTCTACCAAATCTGGACTCTTCATCTTCTTCCCTGCGCCTTCTTCCTTGTAAGACCTTCGTCTTCCATATCCATGGCAACAGATTTCCAGAGATCCTCTCCAATCGGCGACGTGGCGTGTCCGTCTGGCAAATGGCGTGTCCGGTACGGCTCCCGTACCCGGATCCGTGTCGTGTCGTGTGGACACGACATTTTGACTCAAAGTGCCGAGTCCATGTAACACAGACTAGGACAATGCAATTCACAAGAGGGAGTATTTCAATTGGTTTAAAACTAAGAGCGGAGTAGGAGGCACGCAATTGATACGATGAAGCACCTTAAAGCCAACAAATAATTATAAACCCACTCCATGTAGCAATTCTTCATGATCAAAATCTTAAACTCCCGATCAATGCATTTCAGTTCAGCACATATGTCATCTATTTGATTCTGAAACTAAATTCGATTCTCTATCTCCTTCCGTACCCCCTTCTCTCACTCCCACTCCCTCTCTCGCATGAGACAAAATACTGACAAGTTTGACCGCAAACTTGCCATGAGATTAGAGTAACTTCAGCAAACACTCCAAATGTCTTCTGATGACTCCTTTTCAGTATCAAGGGAACCCATGGATTACAGAGTGATTAGCTCTTCTTCGCATTCATGACGATTATTGGATTTTTCATCAACTTGTGTGTTTCATTTCAATAGCTGTTTGGCAGCATCCTTTGTTGGGTACTTTGATCTCAATGAGTGTGTTTAATTGTAAATTTGGAAAATTGGTTCCTAGTTTTCCTTTGTTTTTCTGAAAATACCATATCGGTGTATCCCGGGAAGAGGTCAAGGAGAGAACTTGTTCTTCTGCAGTAAAGAGTTCTTCCTTAGTACATGCTACATCAACATTTCAGAATAGAAATAAAAAATTTTATTACCCTTATCTCTTCTGCAAACTGGATAACGAGCACTGAAAACCGTCATACATCTGTGTGTGGGACACACATACATGTGTGCGCGCACACATGTATGTATACACACACATATATATATATACCTATATAAGGTGTAACAACTAATGAAGGGACAAACGCATAGTGGAGTTGTAGGACTGTGGGGCGCAAGGCGGAAAGCTAGGAAGCACCGACACCTCTCCTAAGTGGAGGTATGGTGTCCTAAACGTACGGACACCCCGACACCCTCCGGACACCGGCCGACATGTGTCGGACATGGTTAATCGGTGTCCGAATTTTTTTTTTTTAATTTCCGACACCGTGTCGGACACTTCGTCGAGGAGTGTCGGACATGGCATGGAGCAATGTCGGACCGTTTGGGGCCAATTTGAGATTAATTGAACTAATTTCGGGGGTCGTCTTCTTCTCTCTTACCTCACGGGTGCTCTAATCTATCAGCCATCTTCTTCTCTCTCGTCGCCGGTGTTGCTGGATACCGAAGCCGACAGATCTGTCCACCGTTGCCATTGCCAGAGCTCTCGCCATCGTCGCCGGAGGTCCTCAGCCGCCGTCGCTGACCCACAGGTCTCCTTCTTCTCTTTGTATCCCCATCTCGTCAGCCGACTCCTTCCTTTTTTCTTTACTGAAAGTCCCTTCCCTCTCTCGTGTCTCTCCCTTGCCGTCATGTGTGCTAGGAGACAACCCAACGTTCCCCCCCTTTTTTTTCTCCCTCTATCGTGCATTCTACCGAAAGTCCCTTTTTTTTTTAATTAGTTTTGTTTGTCCAGTACCAAATAAATGTTTAAGTATGACTTGTATTTATTTGAATTCCTTGTTTTAGTAGTTTTTCATTATTGTTTGTTATTTTAGGTTGTGGAATGTATTTGACATTTATTATTATTATTATTATTATTATTATTATTATATATATATATATATATAACAAATAGCGGTGTCCAAAATCTGATTTTTTGGAAATTGCGGTGTCCGGTGTCCCCGTCGGTGTCGGTGTCCGACATCGTGTCCGTGCTACCTAGACGGAAAGTGTAGGAATCCAGCAGAGCTTACGCTCACTTCCCACTCCTATCCTATTTTAGTAAAATCATAGGGTTATGATGTTCAAAACGAGCCCCCAAGGAGCTCCTAAAACTAGATTCCAGCTGATAAGGTTGGGTAGATTAAGATTTTGGTCCTTTTAAGTTTGTACCGACATCTTAAATGGTCCTTCATGTGTGAACGATTTTATTAAGTTAATATTTTGGTCCCTTGTAATGATTTTCCGAATTTACCCATCAATGACTTAACGGAGTTAACGGCCTAAGGATTGCTTTGTGGACAAATGAAACATAATGGACCAACAAGGAGCATTTTAAAGATGAAGAACCATTTGAACGATTTATGCAAACTTAAAGGAACAAAATTCTACTTAACCCAAATAATCATAACAAAATAACCAGAAATTCTTTTCTTAATGCTAGGTTACTATTTCCTACAAAGGCACCATGGGGCTGCAACCCATGCCACATCATACAATTTAGAAGCTAACACTGATAAAATTCTGTTCTGGTATCTTGCATCAACAATCGTAATGATTAGTCAAAAGCTGCAATATTACACTCGCGAGTGTTGTTACCAGTACGTGCGGGATATAAAGTGTATTATTCACTAATGCAAGCGTGTGAAAAGCGAAGCAAGATGCAACATATGAATCTAATATCAAGTACGGGACAAAAAAAATTGAAAAGAACATTCAATTTACAAAACCTGTTGCTTTGCCGGAAATCATATCCAAACCCGAAAAGCGTCTTTCCCTCTTTGTAACCCCATCTGATCATCTCAAATATCATGTCATGAAAGTAATATACACTATCACACCCAATTGCCTGTAACAAGGAATCAAAGAAGGAAATCAAAATTTGCCGCATAACATGAGCCTAACTGTTTTATCATAATTCCTGATGGATGATAAAATCATCCAGTATTCTGCTACAATCATTTACCACCGCCAGCCCGAAACCACAGCCACCACCATCAGAATCTTATCAACTAAATTGATTCAGAATAAAGCTTCAAGAAAACAAAAAACAAATTTCAGACGTGTGATATAATTTTTACCTTAGCTTGAAATGGTTTTCTGATGGTTCCAGATCTGCTCTAAGAAGGTTTTATCACTTAAAATTAATTGCCTGCAAAGCGATCTCATGGGTTGGCAGGAATGGGTAATGGTGTCTGGTGGTGACGAGCAACAGAGGGAGAAGAGAAAGAAAATAGTATATTTTCACCAAATGGGCATTTCCATTAAGAATTAGATGGTACAATTTTGCTTTCGCAAAAGCTGCTACTGCCTTGGCAATAAGGGGCTGCCAAGACTAAAATGCCATAAAACATCCCACTACCATTTGATTATAGACACCTAGAAAATCCTCGGTTTTTTTTTAACACCAGATTGCAATCGTATTAGCCCAAATAATGAATATGGAACAGAACCCATACATGATCACAATCCTTCCAAAGGATCTCCTAGTGACTACTGCTTATTGCATCATTATCCCCAATAATGCATTTCCAATGTTGCAACACCTATTGGTGCATCAATTCGTGTATTACCATAATGATTATGACCGACGTATATGCAGGAGACGCAATTATCAAATCTCCAACTGTGTATGCAAGTTGTTTCATTGGTGCCTCAACTTGTTCCCCTGTGTTTTGGCAAGCAAAGCTTTTCCTTTATCCATCCGTACGTGGATATTGACCAGAGTTGCTTCAACAGACCTAGACTTTGTTGAATAGGCTCAAAACTGGACTTGACAATTACACGAATATCATAACAGCAGGGTTTCAGAACTTCATGCAATGGTTCTTCACTAAAAGCCATGTTTACAGTGGCAAAACAACTTTTTTCTTCTCATGGTCCCAAAAGACAAACAGCGGTTAAAGAGTTTTACTGAGTAAAAAGCGAGACTGGTTGGGGCTGGGTTGGAAAAAAAACAGAATGGTTAAAAGGAAAATAAGAGGCGCTTGAGAAGAATGGAACCATGGGATCGACCAAAATTACAAGCAGAAGTCCTTTAAAGAGAAAAAAGGCGCCTAACTTAAACAAACGAAGGGGCTAACTTAAAAGCAAAAGCAAGATTGGCCGGACTAAAGGCAAATGCTAGAATGAACTTTAGGTGAAGAAAAGGTTAGATTTTATAGAAAAAGAAGTGTGGCCCTATTAAGTGAAAAGTACCTGGGCTTTGAGGTGAAGAGATGAGAGAGCGTCACCTTGGGCCTAAAATATTGAAAGGTACCTGGTCTGAGATCAATACAGGGTATGTTGGATCCAACAGCAAAATATAACCCAGAAGCCTTTTCCTCTCCTTTGAAGCAATCTAGGGTCACAAAAAGAGGAGCAGTGGTGGAAATGATGGCTGGGGAGGACGACGAGTCTCCATTCGATGAGGATGCGTGGAAAATTAGCCAGCAAAGAGACTTCTGTTTGAACAAGTTGATGATGGCGATGGCTGGCGACGGCAGTGCTAACAGCAGCTGTAAACAATTGATGATGAACTCAGAATCACTTAATGATTTCTTTTTGTGGGGTAGGAGTCTGATATGAAAAGTGATAGGCAGGGAGTAAATTGATGGTCAGATGCGCTGCAATGAATTACAGAGAAGAGAAGAAGCGATAAGATAGGATGATTGTGGCCTTTTCTTGATATGGAACAAGAGTGCGCAAGCGAGAGAGATGAGGATATTGGAACCAGTAGGGGAAAGGAGAGACTAGCGTCACCGCACAGGGGATCCATTTTGGCACACACGGCCATGGCACAAAGCCTAAACCTCAATATGTTTCAAGTCTGATGAAATATGGGGATAACGTCAACTTAAATAGGAAAGTGATATCCTAATACTACTTGGATGACAAAAAAAACATATTAATGGCAAAAGAGTCAATTACCCTAAAAACAAGGCTTTACCTGATTAAACTAGACACCTAATAAATCCCTGATTATGTACAATAACAAATTACAACTGAACCCCAAGTGTTCCAGTTACTATTATAAAACAAAACCCGTGCACGATCCCAGTTTTTCCAACGGGATTCACAGTGCTTTCTGCATCAATTTTTCCAAAATGCGAAAGGATGATACTGGAAAAATGGCATCCAAGCACGGCCTCAACTTTTGAAAAGGAAGGGCCGCACTGGTCTGTTAACTATCAGATTATCCATATTCTTAGTGATTCGCTTATCATTTGGCTCAAACCCTCTTGACTCTTGCAATAGTGAAGGCTTCATTCAACGTTTTACACTATTTGATCAAAACATACTCGAAGACGTAATATCATTAACAAATCCAGTTATTATATATATATACTAAAGCTGGAGCTGAGAGAAAGTTAATACTCTATTTCCTACTAGGCATGTCTAATATTTTGCCCTTTGGATTTCAACCAATCAATTCATTCAAAATTTCTCGCTCTTCCATGTCAACATGTGGAACTTAAAAAAAATTATTTAAAGATTTGGAATTCCTAAAATTTTGTCAAAACTCTCCCTCCCTCTCTCTTAATTTTAAATTTACGTCTCCCCACCCAATCTTAAATTTTTCTTACTATTTAGATAAGTCCAAGATTCCAAATATATATATATATATATATATATATATATATATATATAATCCTATCCCTCATTTTATTTTCCATCCTTTTTATATATTTTCCTAGTACGCCTATATTAATACAAACCTCAACACATGGGTTGTTATTATCATTATATTTGAAAGATACTAATCTTACCACTTTATATGCTATTTTACTTCTTCATTTGTTGTTAAAACTATAACAATTGTTATAAGAGTTCATTTTTAACGATGAAAAATGGTAGAAAACTTATATAAAGACGGTAAAAATAGCATTTCTATTATTAGAGACAACAAGTCGGGTGGTCCCTCAAATATAAGCGTTTTGCCATATTAGTTCTTAAACAAAATTTTTTTGCCATATTTAAACACTACGCCGTTTGCTATCGTCGTCCTTTTCTCCATTTCCGTCCAAAAAAAAAAAACCGTTAGTGTCCCCCACAGCAGGGACACTAGAGTCATTTCACAATCCTTAAGAACCAGAAGCTCCCTTATGGTCCCTGAACTATTAACGTGTTGCTAAATTAGTCCCTGAACTAATTCTTACACTCTTGGTCCTTTAACATTGCATCATTAGTCAATGTCGTCATTTTGATCACTTCGATCACGGTTTCGTACGTCTATAAAAAAAGTCAATAAGTTGCCATCATAACCATGGTCTTTTAGTACTGTAATCACAAATCTTTTAACGAGGTGGCTTTTTTCTTACTATACACTACCAACACCCTCTATCCAAGGAGGGGTGTAAGTTGGATTGAGTTTTTATGGGTTTAACCAATTCAATTAAAGAAAATGTTGACTCTTACCCCAATCCAGTTCACTTAATTAAATGGAATAGGATGGGTTGACTCAATATTATAGTAGGTTATATTAGGTTTGGCATCATAACCCATTCAAAGTGGTCACTACCTGCCACCGTCATCACCCAGTCACCACCATCGCTGCCGCTTGCAGGCAGCCTCTAGCTCGACGTTGTAGGCAGTCAATCACTAGTTGCCACTTTTGGCGGTTATAACAACGGACCATCGATGGCAACCACCGCCACCGGCTCTCCCCAGCCACCAACCTCCAGTCGCCACCACCTTACTGTCAACCAGCGATCGACTGCCGGAGGCGGGGGGCTGGCTACAATCAATCGCTAGTTGACAGTAGGTTGGTGGCAGCTGGTGGTTGGGCGCTGGGGGCAACCTAGCTGCAATCATCTACTGATGGTGGTAGCTAATGGCACGCTGGTAGTTGAGGCAGCAGTGCCGGGGACGAGATGTCTCGGTGTTTGTTGCATTGGCGGTAGAGAAGAGGGTGTTGATGGTGCATAACAAAGACAAAGCCACCTTGATGGAGTATACAATGACTTTTTTCATTGACGCACGAAATCGTGATTGGAGAGATCAAAAGGACAAAATTGGCTAATGATGCAATGATAAAGGACCAAGAGTGCAAGAATTAGTTCAGGGACTAATTTAGTGCCACGTTAATAGTTTGGGGGCCATAAGGGAGCTTCTAGTTCTTAGAGATTGTGAAATGACTCTAGTGCCCCTGCTGTGGGGGCCACTAACGGTTTTTTTGGACGGAAATGGAGAAAAGGACCACGATGGCAAACGGCGTAGTGTTTAAGGAATAATATGGCGAAATTTTTTAATTAAGGACTGATATGGCAAAACGCTTATAGTTGAGGGACCACCCAAGTTGATGCCTCTTATTATTACCATTATTGCTATTACCTCTTTTGTTATTGCTATTAGGCACATAAGGATGAGCTTTTCAATGAATATCTTGTCGGTTGCTAGTCCCGTATGCAACACACGGGATTAAAAACTAGTTGGACAAATAAATGTGTATCGACCATTGATAATTGGAGGAAGGTGTAGAAGAATTCAAACAATATCAACTACTATCTGAACTAAGCCATGGCTCCACTTGAAATTCCCAAAACAGGTATCTCAAACTTTCCTAGTAAAGCAAGGAAGTTGCACAAGACCACCTATTATAAATAATGAGGTATGAACACAAAAAGAATTACACGAACATATATACGTTAACACATAGAGGCATCAAAGTCAAGCATCTTCGAGCAATAGAGCACACGCGCATAGAACATAATTAAGGGACGAGACTCACCATGTCAGGATCCAAGACATCAATTGCATACAGCCCGAATCTGTCATCGGGGACTGAAATTCGCGTCTTGGGATCCAAAGACACAGATTTACCTGTTCCACAAGAACAAACACTTGTCAGACACAAACACACACTCGATTGCCTCACAGATACCATAAAAGCACCAAAAGATAATCTCTCCAAGTATCCCCTCGCTAGCTCAGGCACCACAGCTAATTTTTGTATTAAAAAGTCAGAAATGGGTTTACATTTGCATTACAGATATAGATGGTTTGGCTTTAAAAGTCAAGAAACAGAAGGTACTCTGGCGTATAAAAGTTTCGGAATCCCTCGAATAGAAGTTGAACACGGTAATACTTAATCTATCTGTAACTACCATTCACATGCAATTTTAATACTTGCATCAAATTTATATCCTAAAAATTCGCAAAAAGTCAAATAGGACAACAGTGACGAAACAGAGGGAATACAAAAACTGAAACTGGTCACATTTGCGTTGTCAGAAGGGATTCGAAAAAAACAGCTGTACATTAGCATTAAAGTCTTAAATAAATCCTTACAACGTTCTAATAACATCCGAAATCCTCACAATGGTATATGAACACGTAAACATTAACTTTAACAATAATTATCGAAACCCTAGCTACCATTGGGGTCCAATTTAATACTTAAACGTCCTAATTCTATCCTAGAAATTTACTAAAACTCAAAAGAGGAGAAAATTTACAAAACGGAGCATGGACGATGATTTGACTAACCGGTGGAAGGATCGAAGCGGGACCAGAGCTTGGTCCGGAACTCGCGATCGGCGCCGAAGATGCGAACCCAGACGCGCTCCTCCTTGCCGCTCTCATCGACGGCATTGAGCAGAGAACCGGCGATTCCGGGCACGAGAAGGACCGGGTCGAGGCTGGGGTCGACGTAGGGCTGTGGCTTCTTGATGAGCCTCAGCCACAGCTCCACCGATTGCACGATGTCCTCCAGCAGCGCCACCATGTCCTCTGAACCGATTAGGTAAAGCTGGGGGTTGTGGTTTTAGGGGGGGTGGTAGAGTTTTATTGGTGGGAGAGGGCGGAGCCGTGACGTTATCAGACAGTAATCAATTTACTTCTGCATTTATAGTTGCATTTCAAGAGAGGGTCAGATTACATGTCTGCCCCTGTCGGATATTTAACAATTAAATGTATTCTGCGACTACATTTTGGCTTATTTCCTTCTTTTTATTTAAAAATAAATAAAGTCAATCATACATGCTTAAGTCGCGTTCGAGTTCGTAACGAGCTAGATAGTCATGAGTCCAAGTTCAACACAAATAAGGCTTTTGATACACCCGGGAGATCTCATGCTCCATGCATTTATAGACCCTAACGATTCGATTTACGACTAATTTCTTCTTATAATAAAAGATTATTTAGTATGTACTTGTTAGTTTATGAACAGGGTCTTATAAAATCAATCATAAATTATTTTGGATTCAATATAAAATATCACAATTATTTATTAACGAGTCATCGTGCCACACGCGATGCATCTACGAAAATAACGTTAATGATATAAATTTTGTTAAAAAAAAAGTAAGCATCACTTATAAGTTTTTATTGCCACATTCGTTAAAATGAGTGCAGAAATCATAGCATCAAGAATGATTTTTTGGATGTATTTTTTTATTATATTTTTTGGAACAAAACATGACTTCTTATAGTTTAATAATATAATTTTTATTAAAAAAAAATCAAGCATAGCATATAAGTATCTATTATCACATTTCTTAAAATAAATTGTAAATTACGAAAATTAAGCATGTCTAGATATTTACCATTTAAACTCTTGTTTTGTGTCATTTTTAAGAAGAAAATTATAGGATGCCAAGCGTCAATATTTTAAGTGAGTAATTATGTAATACCAAAAGAAGTTTTTCTATTATAAATAGTATAGATAGATACAAAGTGAAATAATTAAGAATTCACTCAGTTTGAGATATTATGTGATATCCTACATCGGATTTGAAACAATTTATAGTTGGTCTTATAAGATCAGATCATGTTCTAAGCATCCATAAATCTGTCACTTACTAGTACAAATAGGAAGAATTAAGAATTTACTCAGCGTGAGATAGTGACAATCAATACTGAAAATTTTTCTTTTTCAAAGTTACCGTTCTGAATTTGGACAATCACAAAGCTCGTGGTTTGTTCAATAAAAAGTCGTTTAAAATCGTTTATTAAATAAGCTAACTGAGCTTGAACAATAAAATTGAGCTCATCTAATAACGAGCCGAACATGAACGGCCTAAATCCTTCGTGAATGAGCTTGCGACGACTCGTTGATTGTAAGCCCAATTATTTTATATATGCCTAATTATTGGGCACAATTATTTTATAAGCCCAAAGATAGCCCAAATCAAAATCAAACTTGAACCGAAACATAAACCTAAAACTAAACATTGATTGTTTTAGGTATTTTTTCGGTTAGAAAGAAAAATCATGACTTTTGATTTGTAAAATCAAATTAACTTCTTAGGTTTTTTTTTTATGCATTACCTTTTTATGAGCCTAGCCGAGCGGAGCTTTACTCCTGTTAGCGTATATTTTGCAAACACGAATTCGAGTTTGAATTTAAAGCTCTTTATGAATACGAGTTGAGCTTGAACATTGTCAAAATAAACAAACACGACCTCGGGCTCAATTAAACGAGCTAAGCACAAATGCAATGGTTTTATTTACTTGATCCTCCAAAAATGTCATAGTCTAAATCGGCCTATTCCTGTTCTCGTGAGTAACAAATGGTCAATGGTTTTTTATTTTTATTTTCAGTTTGAAAATACTTTTATCATTTTCACAAAAAAAAATTTAGCTATTTTTTCTTATATTGGGTTAAGTTTGAGTGAAAAAAAGCTCTTTGAGGTATTTTCAGTTTTTTGTTACTATTTGAGTAATTTTATTCAAAACGAAAATAGTAAATAATAAAAGTACGCAAAAAAAAAATCTTTTTCATCATCATTACTAAAAGCAAAAAACAAATATGGTAGGCCTTTATTTTTTGAAAAACGCTCTCATATTTGATCTCCGCTTCCGCTTTTTTTTTTTCCCTTCCTCGCTCTCTGACACGAACCTCTGACTTAAACTCGGGACTTATCTGGATGTTTTAATGACTCTTTCCAGTCCGAAACGTGGCTGGAAGACGAAGACCACCCATACCCACGCCCACACCCAGATATGCAGATTCTATATGTGACGCCCACTTGCAAAGGCGGATCGTTTTGTATGTCACCCAAGAAGGTATATTCTCTCTCTCTTTTCTCAATGTGGGGTGTGTGTGTGTAGCTCCGTACTATTGAAGGTCTTTTCACAATTCTTGAGGGGATGTGAGCAGGCAAATGTGAAGGAAAGGGAACCAGTTGCTCAAACTCAACAGCAACAAGTGAAATTTCTCAAGGGTTTGGTACTTCCACCTCTACTAACTGCGCTTGTAGCCTTATCTCCACTATCCACTCCCCCAGGTAATCAATGGCTGTTTACCTTAGCAAGTTTTATCCTTCACTTACTTACCCTTGCTTTTCCGTATAGACTACCACAATGCCATTGTGATATCAGTTTGCATCTCACTGTTACTTATGATTTATATATGGAAGGGACACTCTTGAATTAGCTTATTTTTCCCTTAGCAACATTCAAATCGTTGCCTATGCTACATATGAGTTGGTATGAGTGCTAAGTCGGAAGTGTGTCCAAGCGTCGATTTGTCTAATTTTCAAAACCCAAGACATGGGGACATAGTAAAATGTTCCTACCTATTGTTACTTTTTAGTTATTCCTTAGTTAACATTCGTTGTTTTAGTTCAAAAGGGATATAAAGCAATAACGAACTAAAAGAAACACTATAAGCTGGTGCTCTTAGTGGCATATCCTATAAGATGTGTCGGACATACATCTCATACCAACGTCCAACTGTCGAGTGTCCGACTGGGTACTTCCCGCATTTTAAAGAGTCCAATCTACATATGCTACAAGGCATTTCTAGTCAACTATGAGTGCATTGTTTTGGTTGCCTGTCTCTAACTGGAATGTAATATCATGTCCCTTTGAAAATGTGTATGCATATAAGTTGATCAATTTTAGTTGGTGGAATTGTACTCCCTCCAGTTCGTAAATTTTGTCCCCAATTCACGATTTTCTAGAATAGAATTTGAACTTGTAAAGACTAACTCCACTAAATTACGCTATTTTGACTTGTCAAACGATACTTATTGGATCTATAGTCACAATCATGTTCAATGCTATGCTTAGATGTTCCATTCTATCTTAAAAATTCTCCACAAGTCAATGGGGGACAAAATTTATGAAATGGAGGGAGTATAATTCTCAAGGACAGGCAGTGTTGTCACTAAGTCATGATATGCTATGTATACTTAATGCTAATTTTGTACTGAGGCATTGGAAAAAGCTAATGTCTAAGCTAAAGTACAAATCAAAATCTGAGGTCTAAATCATCACCCCTTGTAAACATTATTTGTTGCCGGAATCACAATGTTCGTCGGGATACACACCTTAAGTGGAATAATTTTATGAAGGGGGTAAATAATACATCATACAACACATGAATAATGGCATTGTTGATACATGTACATTGAAGCATAGTTAACTTCAAAAAATTATGAATCTAATGTCTTATAAGGACAGAAGGATTCTTGAGGTATGAACTAGCATATTTGAAATCCTCGTGCTATGTTGAATCTTAGTTTTCTTCTAACTTCTGTTCTGCAGCTATATCTTTGCACAACTGTTTCATTTAACATAGACACACACAGTTCACCTTCATCAAGTGCTGTCAATTCTTCAATAGATGCATTAAGTATGATATGATGAAAAATTTCCTCATTTTCATTCAATAAAACTATGATTTCCCTTTAGTTCTGTAAATGGTATTTGACAAGTTGAGAATGAAGTTAAAGAAGTTTGTTTTGATGGTGTGTTGTGAGGCTCAAAGTAGGAGCGCGTCCTATGTTTGACTAGCTATTCTATATACAAAATTACTGACCGTTGTTCATTAAATGACAATACACAAGACATATCTGTGCGTGCGTGTACATGTAGGGATCTGATCTAGGTCCAGGGTTGGCTACTTGTTGCCAACTCATCTCTAACTGTCCACACAAGGAACTACAGTGGCCAAGATCGCTTACTCCCCACCCAGACTATGAATCCAGTAAATAATATGGCAGATTGGACCAAATTAACTGATTGCCTCATTAACCACCCGACCATTTGTCTGATAATCCAGCAGATTGACGGGGGCGTAGTAAATTGCTACTGCTAACACTTTTTATCGCTAAAGAAATCTAAAGTCCATTTTTGCATGTTGCATATAAAGAAACATATCTGTATACCAATTTTAAGACCTTATCTACTTCGTGTAGGTTATATGTGCATGCATCTCCATGATTACAATATCTATGGCTGGGTTCCTTGTCAGGCAACAACACAGTTCTCTACTTCAAGTGTTATATAGCACTACCCTCGGGATTAATGTCCGATCCACAGCTCTAAATTATGATGCCGCAACAGTTATGTCTGTTCCTGTAATTTGTAGTGCATTAGTTTTTGTACATTTTTGTGGCAACATTCTTTTGAACGATGGACCTAATGTCTCTCTACTGTTATTGTCTACTTCACCCTCATCTAACTTTTACGTCATGCGTCTAATTGACTACTTGGTGAATATCATCTCATATTTAGAAAGTGAAAAGTATTAGTGACGAGCTAATTAGATACATGATTTAGTCTGAAATGTTTTGTCCACTTTAAGATTTTACTTAGGCTCTTATCATGCCAAAACTGCCACTGGCGCTTATATCCATTGGCATTGATAGTTTCTCTTTGTTAATTAGGCTTATGTTGTTGAGGTTTGTGTAAAGTGTAAACCCTTCATTCTCATACTCTATGATCAAATCAGATTATGGCTATTACATATAGGAGGCCTATCTTAAGACAATCAAAGTGGGAGTTTTCGGTTTTAAGAAAATATGTTACATTGAGTTTAGGAGTAGAAATATATGATCAAGTTACTATGGTACCCGATTATCCATGGTTGTTTGTAGTATCTGTATAGCACTAAATCCCGGTGATTGTGGAAACTTGGCAAAATTGCTATGAGAAATGCCTTAGAATGCAGCTAAAAATGTATAGATAAGTAGTTATATTCCTGTTAAGTGATTAAAGTTAGCACATGTTATCAATACTAATCTGTTAAATAAAATGTATGTCGAGGGTCGCTTCGCTTTGATACTTTGATATTAAGTAGCCAATATTACTCAAAACGCAAAATCTAGTAATGCAGTTACCTGGAGAACCATTTTTATAAGCTTCATAATTGCAAAACAGGCAGGATAGTTCACAGGAAGCCAAAAACAGGGGAAGTAGCATATTTTGATGGTCTTGGTCTTGGAGACATCTGTTTTAAATAGTGTGCGTTGACCAAAAATTTAAGCCGTTATGTGGCTTTGTGTTTTTTGTCTTTAATAACTGATGACATTCTTTCTGGCCCTGTTAATTGAGATGCTAGATGAACAGGCATGAGGAGCTCTTCCTCAGATTAGGCAAAAGTTGGTTTACTGATGTCTCATATTGGCTTACATGGTAAAAGTAAGTCAAGGAAAGGTGCATCAGATATAATAAATAAAACATATATAGTGAAGCCTTAACAATCCGTGTAGAAGAATCTGCAAAATAACAAGCATGACGAGAAATGTAATGTGTTATCTCTGTTGGCCGACTAAGTTCACATTTTTGTAACCTCCACATAGATTTTGGTCATTCATAAGCTTTACTGGAGTGGGATTATCCTCGTTAGTGACTGCACTGAACACATTGGAGTAGAGAATTTAGAGTGGCTTGCAAAGCTGCTAAACTTTCTAGCATCTGCATTTCCTAGCAATTGACATTTGTTAGTGTTGTTCCATCATCATCGTTACTAATTTCGCCCAATTGATTAAATCATGTATGGCGTAAGCATCTGTTGAAATGTTTGAATTCCTCCATGTACAGTTGAACTGAAACAAAAACTGGGACTTGAACATCAAGGACCGGCCATCTCCTGCTCTATCGACTGTGTCTTGAGCTGACTATCCTTGGAAAACAGCAATTTTCTATTTCTTAGCAATAAATGACAAATAAATTAACACAAGGTCAAAGTCTCATGAGTTCCGTATATTAATTACCAGAACTAATTCTGCACTTAAATGTTTGGTATGACCTGGATGCTATGCTTATGCCTGGTGTTCCACACATGTTCTCCCATGGTGCAGTGTCATTGGGCGGGACAATTGATGCACAAAAGGGAAACACATTGTTTGGCCGTGCTTGCATTGGATGCCATGTTGGAGGTGGAAACATCATACAACCAGTGAGTCTCTCTCATCCTAAATCTCAGATAACCGTCTCTCAGCCTTATCATTTCTTCTGTAATTGAGAGTTTCCTTGTGTTGGCAGGGGGCAACATTATTCTTAAAGGACCTACAAAGGTAATTCGGTGCAGGGATCAAATCATATGTTGAACGGTGATTACTGTAAATCGAGTCCAACATTATTATTCTTCATAATAATAGGCATAAGGATGAAAACCAGAGTTCAACTCCCAAAGCTGTCCTATGAATTGTGTTTATTTCTTCTTCAGTCAACAGAAACACTCAGTCGTTAGCCTTTAATCTTGCCCCAGATAGTAGGTGATACTGACTAAATTGTGGTCTCTGTCGCGTCTCAGTCAGATGAGAAACACTTTCTGCAACAGCATGGCTCTGCACTCAGAAAGGAAAAAGTCTGTGTAAGACTTGATTATTGCAATTGCTAGCTTATGATTTAGTTATGATTTCCCTTAGGAATGGAGTTGAGACTGAGGAGGAGATCTACCGCATTACATACTATGGCAAGGGAAGGATGCCAGTAAGTTTTTTCTTGAGAGCATATTTTTGCTTTAGTGCTTCTACATAGCCGAGTTTACCATGTCTGGTTTCTAACAGGGTTTTGGCGAGAAATGTACTCCAAGGGGCCAATGCACGTTTGGAGCCCGTCTACAAGAAGACGAGATTAAACTTTTGGCGGAGTTTGTAAAGTCACAGGCCGACCAAGGCTGGCCAGATATCGAAAACTCAGAAGAATGATCTTCCTGCATGAAGGTCACAAGGATTGCTTTTACTTGTTACTTTTTGGGCTTCTGAGCATTGCCATTTTAGGTAATGAATAATGTTATAGACTTCCGTATGCCATTCACCTACATGGGTTTGACCCCTTGCGACTTTGTTTTGTTGCTAATCTTACTCATCGACTTTTGCCAATTTTGAGAAACACTAAAATTAACTTGAACGTAGACTGAATGTATCAGTTGGATGCAAGTAAAACAACTATACAGGCTTAGTGAGCATCGCATGGAGCTGAGTAGGACTCCAGCCTGAATCACTTTGAAGAAGGGGATGCTTGGTTAACCTTAGATATTGAACTGATTTGTCTTGTGATGGTTACCAAGGATCCAGTATGACCACTTAGGTCTATATTGCCACGATATCGTTTCATGGAAGCTGGCGGGCAGTTAGCTGTTTGGCCCTGTCTTTTGGGTATCGTAGGGGACGGATTAACCTTTCTAATGCATATTCAATCATACCTTTGACCGGAGGTGGTCGATGATATGCCATGATAGTGCAGGTAGGGGGAGAGAGAGAGATGTAATGGTGTCTGAAGCGGTGCAGATTAAACCGTAAACAATGTTTTTTCTTTTGCTCTTTTTTGACTTGGATGAAGTTTGGTTGGAAAGAAAGAGGTATAAGGTGTTTTCACATTTTCTCACTGGATTCAGATTTTTCCAAAACAAAAGCAAGAAGGTAAAAGTATACTAGAAAGGAATCTTTTCGCCGTCATTAGAACAATGAGGAGCGAAAATGGTAAATCTACGGGCCCTTACCTGTAGCAAGGTGCACAATATGCACACGACTAATAATAAAGAAAGCCACTTGGATCCGATGTATTTACATCCTAAACGTATTTTGTGCAGACGTTAGGAGGTAGCTCACCTTCGACAATGTACGATTTCGCCTTGCAAGATTGGAAAATAGATTGCACAAAAACCCTTATCAAAGCCAAGATCCAAATTAACTCCCTAATATTCACAGAATGCTTTTACGCCTGGTCGACAAATCTCGGACAATATTTTGCTTGTCCAGAAGCTGAAAAATCAAATTAGACTTTGCAAATCGCACTTCTCTCTCTTAGTGACACTAACAATTAGCATGAGTACGGTGTATAACTAACTAAGTTGGGGATTTTTAGAAGCGGTCTTGGAGAAGCTTGAGATTTCTTTGAAATGGAGACATTGCTGATGCAATGTGTTAATAGTTGTTTCTTATGCCATCCTTATTGATGGTTCTCCTACCATGAGATTTCCCCCCTCGTGTGGTCTTCGACAAAGTGACCCCTTATCCGCTTACTTCTTTCTCCTATGTCCCAAAGTACTCTCTGACTCCCTTACTCGTGCCCAAGAACTCCAAGTGATCCGAGGTATACAAATTAGACGAGGAGGACTCCAAACCAACAATCTTTTCTTTGAAGATGACTCTCTATTATATTTTGGCATCAATCTTCTAAGCTGTGTACCACTCAAAAGCATCCTCAATCAGTATGGAGTTTGGACAGATGATCAACTTTCAACAATTCATCACTGAAAGTAAGTCCATACAGTGATGCATATCTTCAAGACAATCTTTCGACCACATTGGGCATTCCCATCTCTTACTTCCTTCGACCAATAGATGGGTACTTCTCTCGATATAGTGTCCCATAGAATATAATTCGTCCGCTTATTAATTATGAAGTTTCCGAATTGTTGCATTTGTGAGAAAGGCATTTTACTTAACAAGGCGAGAAGGCTCACTTCAATAAAATGTGTGTTGTCATCTCTTTTAATCTACCATATGCAAGCGTTTCTTTTCCAGTTTATGTATGCAAGCAGATCATACTATCCTTAGTTGTTTCTTCTGTTCTGCAGATGGTACTGAAAAAGGAATTCATTGAATGAACTGGAACATTTTTGTGGCTCCAAACTTGACGGCAGTTTAGATATCAAAGGTACAAGACTTTTCAGTCAAGCATTGCTAGACAGAAAGAGTTGGAGGAGCCTTTTTGAACCCTTATCCCTTGTGGCTTCTTTTCTCCTGGCTAAATACTGTCCTTCTGTCCCATTCCTAATTGCTGCAAAATCTAAGACTTCCCTATGGGGATGGAAGGGTATCTTGGTGGTTAGAGATATCATCGTCCCAGGCTCTCAATGGCAAGTGGGTGATCGTTAGAAAATTTCCATCTAGGACAGATATTGGATTCCTAAATCTCTCCAAACAAACATGGCTCATTTTTGCTTAGTGAATCAGTCGACTAAAGTTGTGGCTAATCTGGCCCCTATAGGAGTATGTGATTCGAATCTGGTCTCGGTAATATTCCAAATCAGATTGCCTTGGGTATCGTACTCATCATCTATCTTTTGCTGATTTTGAGGACAACTGATATGGGATCTCACTAACGTCGATCATTTCTCAGTTAAATCTGCGTACATTCTCCTCTACAAAGGAAAGCATTCACACATGCGACAAAGTGGGGAACTCGAAGTGTGTGTCGACTCAATCTAATGGATGTTTGGAAGGAACTTTGGACCTTACCTATCTCTCACAAACTCATGGTCTTCCTCTGGCAAGCTCTCTGGAACTGTTTTCGACTTAAATCAGCTTTCTTCAAACTTCATTGTGGAAGCGACGATCTTTGCCGCTTTGTCGAGCCATGTTAAGACAATGGGTCATCTTTTCCTCGAATGTTTATGTGCGAACTTGCTTGGTTTGGTCCTCCCCTGAGTTTTATGCTCTGCCTTTGACGACTCCTTTTCAAGAATGGCTTATAGCCTGGATTCATAACTCGAGCTCCATTAATAAGACACAATCTAAAGTCAGTCTCTACATTTTTTTAACTTTGTGGTATATTTGGTTGCGCCAAAATAAAATTGTACTCCGCGATACATCCTTTGATCCTTATCATGTTATTCAGCCAGCCATCCCTTTGGTTAACCAACTTGAGAAGTTAGGGTGTATTTGATAACGCAATTCAGCACTTAAAATTGAAATTTTTTAATGATTTCAAATTAAGTGCATTTGATAACGCACTTTTTCTACCACTTAATGTAATAAGTGATAAGTTAATTAACACACATTATTTTAAGTCACCCATAGCTACTTATCACTTATCACTAAACACGCTCAACGATAGCTCATTAAAATATTTTATCCATAAGGGACTAATTTGCCCTCAGTGCTTCATTATCTGCCTCATGTTCTTCCCAATCTTCTTTGTTGCCTCTTTTCCTTCTTCCTCCTGATTGGCCCAACATTTCTTCTCACCGTACTCCAACCATAATTGCATAAATATGATCTTGGCAAAATCACACACAACAATAGAATCTAAATTTACCTGGAAAAAGAAAACCCTAGATTTGGATACACAGATCGGAGGAACTATAGAGGTTGTTAGCTCTTTTTGGTCGGAATTGGTAATTAGGAAGGCGTTTCTGAAATTTTTGTGGTAGCGAATAGCTATATCAGATTCTAGGCGAACAGAAAGAAAATGGGCTACTGATGCCTATCCTTTGACGGCAGGTTTCGTGGCAATGCGATAAACAGGAATGCCGGGTTTTCTTAGGAAAGTGTTCAAGGGAAGTTGGGTAACGATAGTGGTCGCCATCACAAGCTATCGGAATTTGAATTTGTTGCTCCTACAACAGAGATTTTTGATGTGAAATTGCAAGCCATTTTTAATTGTAGGGGAAGAGGCTAGAGGAGTGGTAGTGGCGGTTGGTGGACATGAGGGTTTGGTGGATAGTGAGGAGGACAAGCAGCTTGAACCCTGGCTTTAGCAGGAATTTTTTTCTTCTGAAAGAGGAAGTTGTGGAGCATATACCCTTGGTTCTGTTACAGTTATTAAGATATCATTTCTCCCAAACCTCATTTCGCTCAAACTAAGAGAAACCATGGAAAGCCTGACTGCAGCTCTTATGAGAAAAAATTCAGGCTGATATTGAAGTAGTACTTGGCTTCAGAGTACCAGTCTAATTATTGTGTATTTTGGGGGTTCATTATCCAAAATCAAAGTGAAAAATATAAAAGTCAAAGTCAAGTCGGAGTAGAGTTTATCAGCAATGACTTGTTAAACGTGTGCTCTTGATAAATTCCATGGACCTTTTAAGGTTGTAGTTCATGTATGTAATAACATGACTTTTGACTATCAAAACATTTTTGCTAATTCTTATCGTGTGATTGATTTGAATATTCTTTTGTTTTTCAAAGCTATGTCTGTGATTCTAAAATTAAATTTTAAAAAATAGAGTAAAAAGGTATTAGTATCAAATTCAACAGTTTTTAGACTTCAGTTGTTCTACTTATCAAACAGAGTAGAGTGATTCAGCACTTAAATTTAAGATACGTGCAAATTTTTTTTAGTGCTTCATATTCAGCAGCTTAGAATTTTCAGTTCTACAAATTCAGCACTTTAAGTCTTCAGCACTTAAATTTCAGTTTTATCAAACATAGCCTTATTCTTAATACGTAATAGTAATACTTGCAAATTGCTAGCTCGTCCCTTTTTCTGCATTACCCTACCTTTTCCACCAAAGTTAATAGAGTTAAGTATATTCCCTCGATTGTGTGCTCTCGCTAAAGCTTCGGTGTTCCAGTGATAAAGCTAGTAGGGGTTAATAATCACTTTTCCTTCTAGGAGAACCCTTGGACGCTTGGCCCAATCTTTCAAGTCTCTGAACCATCATACTGCTCAGGCTATGGCTATCCTTTTTGCGTGTTGTTGGGCTCAAAATAGACAAATTAAACACGTTATCTATACAGACTCACAATTTACTAAATCCCATATGACTAGTGAGATAATGTATCGGCCATGACAACTCCAATATTCTTCCAGTTTCTGTAGAGACTCAGGTGGAGAAGTCCTCCTCCAGGAAGCCAAAAACATTGCCTTGTTATCATGCCAAGGCAAATCTTTTTCAATTTAGGAACAACTACTTTACGACACGGCTATATATTGCTCTTTCCTTTTAAGTTAATATTGTCTTACTTTCAATTTTTTTTTTTTAAAAAAGATTGAATTTGTTTGCTTGGCCTTTTCTATAAATTTGTTCTTTGTTTTAATTTGTGTAGGCTTTCGAACCGGACTATGTAAATTTCTTTTTATTAATGCAATCCTACTTTTTAAACCAAAAAAAATGAGAAGTGAAACATAGAAGAAAGAACTGGAAAGATGATCTCGTATAAACAAGGTTAGTCAAGCAAGCGAGTCAAGGCATTAGCCTAACGTTCCTAGTTTGAAATCCAGGAGATTGCTAGAATCTAAGCGAGTCAAGGCATTAGCCTAACGTTCCTAGTTTCGAACCCAAACTTATATAAAGAAATGATGAGAATAATTATTTTTGTTATTTTGAAATGAAATGTGACTGTGGGAAACGGGAGACGATCTATATGATTTCTGCCCTGTCAAAGCTGGTAAAGATTACCTTGCGGTGCAGCCTGCCTTGATCACTCAGGAATGTTCTATGTGGTATCCACAATGCAAAGAACAAAAAGAACGTTTTTAGGGTGATTTGAATGGGTAAGAGTCTCGGAGAGGCTGGATGTCACTTCCCTAAGAAATGGCGTGCAAGATCTAAAGAGAACAACCTTCCCTAAAAATGAAGGCCAAGCCCCCTTTTATAGTGCTCAGGGTCTCAGAATCTGATGAGATTGGCATTGCCAATCTACATGGCTGGAGATAAGTCGGAATAAGTGATAAAATCGCAGATTGACAAAATTCAACTAACCGGCCTGTTCACTCCATTAATTAAAAATGAAATTTCCAAATTTCCTGGCATTATCTAATCCTATTTTCTGTAATTATCTCTGAAATTACAAATGGGATGTACCATATTCGGGGTAAGTCACTTCTTAGCCAAAAAATAGATTTATTTGATCTTTATATCAAGGATATATCATGAATTATTTTTCCAAATTATCTAGAAAAATTTCATCAATTAAAATAATCTAGACCGTGGACCAGACTTGACCTAAATGGACTGAACTGACGGACTAGACTGACATGCAACTAGATTGGACTGGACTTGGACAATTAAACTGGAATAATTAATTAAATAACATTGGACTGGATTATTTGAATAAACTACATTACTAAGCCCATAGTCAATAATGCATTTTAATTAATAATGAAGTCCATTATTCAGTTAACTAAAACTGCCTACAAAAATGGGGCGTCTATAATATTTAATTAAGAAATAAATGCAGATTCACTTAAAGCCCAATTGGTTTGTTTGATTAAGCATGGAATCGTTGTAGGAATTTGAATTAGGCCTTACAAATTGTAACTCTACTGTTTCATAGTTGATATGGGTAAAAAAATACCCACCATGGGAAGGTGACACTTGTCACTACCGGATGGCACCAACACTGCTCCTTGATTCTTAGAGATGTGGGAGTGGCACTTGCCACTTTTCCATTATCCCACTATCTCATTATGAGCTATAACTGCCCATTAAAACTTGATAACCTCCCACTAATGAGGAGAACTACCCATTATGTCAAGTAACCGACCCTTTAATATATTCCTATAAAATGGAAGTGAAGGGGAGGAAAAAGGTAAGGTCTGACTATCTAAGTTATTTTCAGACTCTTTCTCAAAATTGCTTACTGACTTAAGCATCAGAGACTCTCTGCCGGAGCCCCCTCAGGGGTCCCGGCGCGTCACCGTTTGCTCGTGTTGTGCTTTGCAGGTCTGCTTGCGTGCTCGTTCGGTCCCGGTCAATTTTTTGCCACAACATTTTGGCGCCATCCGTGGGACCGACAAGCCAAGCAAATCTTGAAGCAAACACGTCAACAACAAAAAAAAAGGAGAGAGAGAGTTCTCCGACAGAAGAATCATCTACAGCATCAACGGCGCACGATGGGTAGCTAACATTCGCAACACCGGCGGCCGTTGGTTGTCAACAAAGTTGCCGCTGCCCAGCACACACCGTCAAAATCGGCGGTGCCAAATTGCGGGCTGCCATCGCCGCACCAACACTCCACCGTAATTAAGAGCACCGCCATTGCTACAGGAACGGTCACTGGTCGCCCACCACCATGGGTCATCAATCCGACCATTAAGGCGTCACCACAAAACCTGAACCACAAAAAATAGCCGTGCTGCTGGAGCCACGACGCCAAGGAGCTACAAGCGACGCGTCCTTCTCCGGTCGCCCCTGTCTCAATTGACTCCTCCACCCGCAACAGTCGTGGGTAGGTATCTCTTCCTCACACAGCTTATGCGGAGCTACCGTAGCAACAACCAAATACGAAAAAAAAAACTAGGAAGAAAAAGAGCTGAGATGGGAGAAGAACCGTCGCCATCTGTTGCCATCAATTGCTATTGTCGCCAAGCACAGTCTTAGCAATCCGGTACCGCCACCGCTTCGGCACACTCCCCAGCGTCGCACTGCCGCCAAACACAAGCTACGATCGACGACCACGTCACCAAATCGCCGGTCTAACCCCGTCGTTGCACTGTCCCAATTCGTGACAACCCGCCAAGCAACTTCGGCAGACTACCATGACCAGCTACATACGTCGCCGTGACAACAGCTTGCTCCACGGCGAGACCGTCGACGGCAGAACCTGTCAGCCACTAAACCCACAATGTGCGGCCATGACAACACCACTTTCAGACATCTGGCATCGCCAAGACCACCACCGGTGATGACGCAGTGCCATCAACAATTGCGAACAGGGGTCAGCCGTAGCGTCTAAAAACCTGCAGCCAATCACAGACCAGCCGCGCCAACGCCGTCGCGGCATCGCCTATCAAAACAAAGCGGTGAGTTATCGGCACCATTCTGGCAAACTCCCTGCCAATTCCATTCCGTCCAACTCCATGCTACAATGGGCGCATCAACCAACCGCACAAACCACGACCATCTACTGGCGCTAGAGGAATTACAATACAAGAAAAAAAATAGGGCAATCATCAAAGACAGAGCATCACTGCCGACACCATGGGCCTTCGACCCATTTGCCACCTTGCCGCCGTCGTGACTAGTACAACTGTCGTTACCAAACGACAGGCTATTACAGCCATACCAAATAGCCCATCACCGTAGGTGCTCGTCTACATTGGCTGTCACCAAGCACACGGGCCGCCGTCTCCATCGTGAAAGCCTATACCGTCATATCCATCAAACGCGCGATGTCGCCGAGACCGCCATTCCTGACGACGATGCCGTAGCGAGCCGTGGTGCCACCGCAGTTGTTCTGTCAAGGTGTGATGCCAATCGTCGCCACTCCACCGTGGGTCCTCAAATCGCCGCCCTTACACTGTCAATCGGTCGCTTCCATGGGCAATGGACCAATAGGTCACCGCAACAAGGCTTAACTACTGACCGGCATCTCCTTCTCCTTCATCAGCCATTACCTCACCGGCAAAACCCAGAATGGCACACCGTTTTGCAATACAAAGAGAAATAATAATAATAATACTAGTACTCTAGTAGCAAAAAAGAAAAGGACAGGAACACTGAAGACGGAGCATCACTGCTGCCACAATGGACCTTCGACCCTTCGCCGCCCTACCGCCGTTGTGGCCAGAACAACCGTCTTCACCAAACGACGAGCTGCTACAGCCACACCAAACGGCCCATCGCCGTGGGCCTTCACCGAGAGGGACTGCCGCCAAGCACACGCGCCGCCGCCTCCACTGCAACAGGCTACACCGTCACAGCTACCAGAGGCGCGACCTTCGGCGTCCTTGGGACCTGATCAGATCTGCTACTACCCAAAACCAATCTTTAGGATGGTTCCCTTCACAGCGGCGCTAGGGCACCCCTTTGGTGAAAGAGAAACTAATCAGGTGCACTCTTTCCTTAAGAAATTATGTTTTAACTCCATAATTTTGCATATTTATGGTTATTGCCCACAATTAAGATTTATTAAAATCTTATTTTGCAATTTTATACATATTCGTCGTTAAAACCTGTATACACATATACTTGTTTGTACACGACATAATACGCAACAACTATGATTCTAAGTGTCGGCACGCTTAACATATGCCTGTATATTGCTTAAATACTTTAGCGTAGACCTATTCATTTTTTGGTCTAGCGTCGGCCAATTGCTTCAATTGGCGAAGTGCCTTCAGACCATTTGAGTGCTCATAATTTCTATTATGCCCCACTTGTGTCATGCAATACGACACATCTTACTTGTCTAAGCGACAAGGTAATAATGGTGTCACAGCGTATGATTACTACCAGTTTAGTGTTAAAATATAGTTGCCTTAATTAGCTCGTACGCTCTCTTGCTATATTTTTTCGTGACATGTTTTTTCTGTTACAAGGGTTTATACTGCACCCCACTTTATACTTGGAGAAAATTCACAGTCCCTGTGGCTTTAATTACGCTAAGAGCTTCAAAGGCAGCATCCTGCCTGCTAAGTGTCAAATGACTTGTGTAATAGAAACGCACAAGCTACCACTAATCTAATAACCATGAGAGCGTCATAGCCTATGATTATAGCTTTGCTAGTATTCTCACTTGCCACACTGTTGCACATCACTGCACAACATATCAACAAAATGTTGCAACGTCTTTGTTAGTCATTTAGTGGTACGGACTCCGTGTCTGCTAGTTGCTTGGATAGACCATGGTTCCCTAGCTTTATTTACTTGTCTCACCGAGCCGGTAAACAACGGTTCTTTTTACGAACATGCCCTACACATTGACTCAGAAGCTATCATTGCATATATACCTTCTTAGTCGGGGGGGCTACATGTATATGAGACTACGACCACTTTGGCATGGAGCCTACACTCCCCCTCATACGATGGCTGAGCAGCACGACCTGCTCGTCACCACTCATGCCATTTAAGAATCTATCAAGTAGTTGTAAGCCTTGGTCAATCATCCCTCTCGGATGTATCGAGCATTACAAACCACCACCTGTCAAAGGCAACTTATTCAATGATGCCTTACCTAACCTCCTCATCATGATGCTGAGAGCTTTTGTAATCAACGTCCAAGGTCACCCGACGATGAATTCAGAAATACTCTCACCATTGGCATCACAACAAGGACCCAGTCCGTTGGCCGTTGTAATGGCCACATCACTTTTTCTAAATGACGAGGAGCGTCGTCATTCCAAGAATAAACGACCTAAGAAGAGATATTACGAGGATCACTCGTTAGTACCTCAGTCGTGCTCTAGCCACTTTTAGGACCAAAGCTTTGAGATGCTCAGCATCATTGCGCCAATTATCATTCAACACACCTTCACTAAGGACATTTGTGTTGGTCTAGCCTAGCAACCCCTGCTCATCTCTATAAAGAGCCACCTAAATCTTGGCCCAACGGAGTAGTCATATTCCTTCTCGAGGAGTCGCGTAAGCCTCACAGAGCAGAGATCCTTCGAAATCCTAGCTCACTGCTCACCGAACTAAGCAGAAGAAACCCCCGATAGACTCTTGAAGTCTCTCCTGCTAAAAAATAAAGTGAAGATAAATGAAATAAAATGAGCTCTTCTTATATAGCGATATTATTGTAATCCAATAGCCACGATCTCACGACCTTTGGGACAATTAACACATGGTGCCATTCGATCAGCATAACAGAGGGGCAAGTTAGCCTTTGTACCCGTTGATGGAAACGACAAAATCGAGTAGAAGTGCTACTCCACTTGAATCCTCTATAAAGCCTCTGCTCCCCAGACCAAGTAGACGAGCTTCTTTAAAGTAAGCCTCTACTCACCTAGCTGAGTAGATGAACTCTTTTTTAGGTCTAGCCTCTGCTCGCAAGAAGAGACAGATGGCGCGTTAGACCCATCAATACCTCTACTCGCCCAGTCGAGTAGACGAGCTATTTTTAGGTCTAGCCTATGCTCGCAAGCCGAGCAGACGGGGCGTTAGACTCATCAATGCCTCTACTCGTCTAACCAAATAGACGGGCTCCGATGGTCTTAGCCTCTGCCAAGCAGACGAGCGCATTAGACCTATGCCTCTGCTCTAGCCGAGTAGACGAGCTCCGATGGTCTTAGCCTCTGCCGAACAGACAAGTGCACAGACCCATGCCTCTGCTCTAGCCGAGTAGACAAGCGTATTTGGTCTTAGCCTCTGCCGAGCAGACGAGCGCACAGACCCATGCCTCTGCTCTAGCCGAGTAGACGAGCGCATTTGGTCTTAGCCTCTGCCGAGCAGACGAGCGCACAGACCCATGCCTCTGCTCTAGCTGAGTAGACGAGCGCATTTGGTTTTAGCCTCTGCCGAGCAGACGAGCGCACATACCCATGCCTCTGCTCTAGCCGAGTAGACGAACGCCTTTGGTCTTAGCCTCTGCCGAGCAGATGAGCGCACAGACCCATGCATATCCTCTAGCTGAGTAGACGAGCGCCTTTGGTCTTAGCCTCTGCCGAGCAGACGAGCGCAACAATAGACCAATGTCTCTAGTCGAGTAGACAAGCTCCGTTGGTCTTAGCCTCTGCTGAGCAGACGAGCACATTAGACCCATGCATCTGCTCTAGCCAAGCAGATAGCACATTAGACCATTTTTGCCTCTACTCACCCAACCGAGTAGGCAAACTCCATTCGAGGTCTAAGCCTCTGCTCGCAAAACCGAGCAGACAAGCACATTAGACCCCTCTGCCTATACTCACCCAGTCGAGTATACAAGCTCCCTCCGAGGTCAGTCTCTGTGCTCGCGAATCTGAACAGACGAGCATCTTTAGAACCTCTAAGTCTCTGCTTGCCAGGCTGAGCAGACAAGCACATTAGTCTCAGTCTCTCTGCTCGCTAAGCGAGCAAACGAGTGCCTTTAGAACCTCTAAGCCTCTGCTCGCTAGGCTGAGCAGACGAACACATTAGAGTCATCTCGCCAAGCCGAGCAGACGAGCGCCTTCGGAGTCTCCTAAGCCTCTGCTCGTTAGGCCGAGACGACTAGCACATTAGTCTGTCTCTCTGTTCGCGCAGCCCAGCAGATGAGCTCGTTTAAGACTCTACTCGACCAGCTAAGCAAAAGACTACATCCATGCTCCCTACTCAGCTAGCCGAGTAGACGAGCACATTTAAGGCCTCTACTCTGCCAATCAAGTAGGCGAGCCCTTTTAAGCCTGTATTCGGCAGGCCGAGTAGACAAGCCCGCCTTTGTCAAACCAAAAGTTTCTGCACTCCACCAATGAGAGAGATATATCACTTTTGGTTTAAATTCCTAACGCGGAGCATCCCTTAATAAAGTCTAAAATTCGATGCTAAGACAATTGTCCTGATTCCACATTCTTACTCCCAAAAGAATACGGAATGGGGGGCAAATGATATGGGTAAAAAAATACCCACCATGGGAAGGTGACACTTGTCACTACCGGATGGCACCAACACTGCTCCTTGATTCTTAGAGATGTGGGAGTGGCACTTGCCACTTTTCCATTATCCCACTATCTCATTATGAGCTATAACTGCCCATTAAAACCTGGTAACCTCCCACTAATGAGGAGAACTACCCATTATGTCAAGTAACCGACCCTTTAATATATTCCTATAAAATGGAAGTGAAGGGGAGGAAAAAGGTAAGGTCTGACTATCTAAGTTATTTTTAGACTCTTTCTCAAAATTGCTTACTGACTTAAGCATCGGAGACTCTCCGCCGGAGCCCCCTCAGGGGTCCCGGCGCGTCACCGTTTGCTCGTGTTGTGCTTTACAGGTCTGCTCGCGCCCCCTCTGGGGTCCCGGCGCGTCACCGTTTGCTCGTGTTGTGCTTTGCAGGTCTGCTCGCGTGCTCGTTCGGTCCCGGTCAATTTTTGGCCACAACAATAGTACTAATATAAATTGAACTATCAATTATGGCCCAATTTAATGGAATCATTTTCATAATAACTTGTTAGGTTATCAACTTTTAAGTCTCTAGCTAAAAGTTACAATATCAAGAAGAATGTGACCAACCAACTATTTGGATCCCACAGCTGGACCACCATCTGGCACCCCCAAACCACCGTGTGGAACTCGCTAGACCACCCGGACGTCTTTGGAGGTTTGGCTGCCCATGACAAAAACTCGCTAAACCATCGTGGTTCTATTGTCGAAAACAAGAGGTTTGCTTGAGGGCATTAGAAATAAAAAAAAAAATCCTTTGGTGGGTGGTCGGTCCACCGCCAAGTGCCACATAAATTGAAAAGCACAAGTGTTAATATTGAACGGACAACCTGTAAGTTATTGTTTGCGCTTGCGCTTGCGGGCAAACTCACAATATAATGTGAGTTCTTTTGTACCTCTTACCCGAGGACTTTTTATAAGGGAAACTTTGACGGAAATGAAAACTCAAAACAAAGTAAAAGACTGCGCGGCTAAGACGAAGATAGCCTTTGAAATGATGTAAATTGCTTGCACCGTGAAATGATAGACAACAAAGCATCTATAATGAAAAGAAAAGAGAAAAAGAAAAAAGACTGTCATGATTTGTCTAAGGGTTAGATAATCTTTACTTTAAATCTTCCAATAAGTTCTTATACTGCAACAAGAATTAGAAAATAACTACCAAATAACTTCTCCTACAAAATAACTACCGGCTAGAAAATAACTACCCACTAGCAAATAACCAACTACACTTATCCTTATAGATATGGCTGTAAATGAACCGAGCTGTTCATTAACAGCTCATCGTTCGTTCTCCTAAAAAAATCATTCATGTTCGTTCATATACTTAACGAACAAAACATGAACACAATGTTAGAGTTCGTTTCTTAAATGAGCCGAGCATGAACAATCACAATGGTCCGTGAATATGTTCAGGAAAAACTCGTGTATATGTATTACATACTTATGTAATGCAGTTTACATGTCTAAATACAACTTATTATAACTTGTAATTTACATTTAAACTGTAAAATTAATAGATCCCACTTAACTCAAAGAGAGTCCAACTACACTAACAGTCCAACAACCCAATAGTCTAACTACACTAACAGACCAACTACACTATAAGCCCAGCAGCCCAAAAACTGGCTAAACATCCTAGAGTCCTTATCTTTTATCCTTATTAGAAATGCCAATCAGAAATCTCAAGAGACGCCTCGGAAATCTCAAGAGACGTCTTAGTACACTTGAGTCGTGCACTGATCATCTTATCTGAGAACTTTTAAGGCTTCATCTTCTCATCCGTAGCCCTAGGTCTCTATATCTTCTCTCCTTTCATCTCCAGAGAACCAAAATGATGTAGATACTCTACGTCAATTGCTTCTTCTTCTACATCGCATTGCCCCAGAGACGATTAAATGCAAGGTCGATTTGTTTTCACTTGCAGAGTTACTCCAGTCAATTTCTTCTAGGTATATTTTATTTTAGGCGATTTAGTAAAGTTAATAACTTGCCTGATTGAATGATTGAAGGAGTATGGATTTGAGCAAAATTAGGGATTTACAAAGAGATTGAACACAAACTAAGCGAGCTTTCGAGCTCGTGTTTGACTCGTATAATTAGATGAGCCGAATGAGCCGAGCGCGAGTTTGATGGAAACTAACTCGAGCCGAGTTCAAACATTATCCATTGGCTCTTAGACAAACTCGAGCCAAGTTGAACATGCCAAAACTTAAATGAATTGAGCTCGAACATAGGCATATTCAGCTTGAACTCGATTCATATACAACCCTATTATAGATAAAAATACATTTTCAGAAGTTAGTTTTTTCCCATGAGAAAATAACTTCCCAAACTATCATTATCTCCCCTTTTATTCCAAATAACAATAAACATCTTAGTGCCATAACTATCATCGGCTCCCTTTTTTTTTGTAAAAATCTTAATGTCGTCTAGTGACTTTTACCTAGAGACAAGTCACCAGTGAAAAATATTAAGGTATTCACTTCTGAAAAGTGCTTGTAAAAAAATATTATTTTGTAGCTAAGTGTATACAATTTCAATAACAATATTACATTACATGTAGAGCATTATGTAAACATCATAAATTGTACAAATGTTGATTAAGTGATTATACATGTTTTCAATACCTGAAGATCAAGGCGACATGGTGGGGGTGTACAAGTAAAACCTTGAGGTAATTACACCTCCCCTATCTCTCTTTAAACTCTTTTTTTAACCTAAAAATATCGTCGCTCCGCCGATTACAGGCGCAATGTAATGGTGGAGTGGCTTTATTTGTAATATCCCACACCCTTTCGAGAGGGTTAAAGTAACTATCTGTGACTTGAATAATAATAATAATAATAATAAATAAATGGGTGTTGATTTTGAGTAATGCTCGGGTATTAGTAGAGTATGGAATGTTAAAATGATTTTGGGGTCAAAATATAATTTTGTAAAATTTTTGGGGCCATTTGTAAATTTGGGAAACTTTTGGGAGCTAAACTCTAAATTATTGGTTTAGATGAAAAATAATGATATATATATATATATATATAGGGGGCTGTTATATATCGACCGGTGGATATTATCCACCGAACCGCACCCCCTATGTGCGGTTTGCACAATTAAATTTTTTTTACACCCACCCACCGTCCGGCATGCGGTCCCCCTTCCTGCCTGCCACGTGGCAGCCAGCGGTCCCCCTTCCCCCTTCCTGCCTGCCACGTGGCAGGGGTCCTCAGTCCCCCCTTCCCTGCCTGCCACGGGGCAGGGGTCCCCCCCACAGCCGGGTCACCATTTTGCAGCCCCCCCCATTTTGCGGCCCCCTGCCACGTGCCCGGTTCCCCCGTCCTTTTTCCGACGTTTCTCTGCTTTCTTTCATCTCTCTCCCTCATTTTTTCCTCTTTATAAACCCTTCTCCCCGAACCATTTCTTCCACTCCCCATCATCTTTACCCACACACACTTCATACTCCATATCTCACTTACATAATCTTCACAACAATACAAACGAAAAAAATTTACACTGGAAGATCGGTGGATTTTTCTTGATACAAATATATCAAGTTAAAACAAGTAAGTATTTTAAATTTTCTTATAATTCAATGTTAATTTCAAATTGTTCTTACCAATGATTTGTTTAAATTGTGTTTAGCTTAAATTGTTCTTACCATAGTCTAAACTTCTTGTTTTTTGAGAGTTTGAAATTAGGGATTGAACTAGCGTTTATTAGCAAATATTCATTCGAAGTCCAAAAAATAGTCATTTTTTTAGGGCGTCAAAATTTGAATTTTTCACGAATTTCTAAAAAATAGCTAGAGCTAGATTTTGCAAAAGTGCAAAACAGAGACCCTAGTTATTTTTAAAAGATCTATATCAGGGAAACATTTCAGATTTTTCCCTGGACTGGAAAGGGGTCAACTGATACGGGGAACCTTGTAACTTCGCAGTGTAATTTAAAATATCAAACTAGCGCGATTTCGCGCGAAACTTTTATGAGAACCCTAGGCTGTTGGGAAGTTCCGTTTCCCCGGAATTTGCGCCATTCCGATGTCGTTAGCTATTTTTTGGCCGAACGGGCTTTTAAGCGCTCGATCCGGACACCGGTTCGGGATTTTTGGGCGAAACTTTTGTAAAATACTTTTTAGATCAAGAATGAATTCATAAAGCTTAAAATAGCATTTCAAAGCACTTTTGAGATTTCCGATGCCAAGGGGCATTTCGGTAATTTGCCACCCCGATAGGGGTATTTTGTTAATTCTACACTGTTAAATTTTTGCAACGAATATAATTAAGTCTAAAATGGTGTTGCGCTTTCATTTTTTTTTTCGTGGCCCCCCACCTCCTGCCCTTTTTTCTTTTCTCTTTCGTACGTGGGCCCCACCCCCACCCCCACCCCGAACCGTAACTTGCGTTCTCTGAGATTACTTTTTTTATGGCCCCCACCCCCCCTTTTCCTCCCCCCCCTCCCCCACCCCTTCCTCTCCCCCGAACCGCAACAAGGACCCCCGGTTCACTGTACCGTGGCCCCAACCCCCTTCCTCTCCCGTAGTTCACTGTACAGTGGCCCCCACCCCCACCCCTTTCTCCCCCACCCCCTTCCTCCCCTTCCCCCTCCCCCACCCCCTTCCTCTCCCCCGAACCGCAACAAGGACCCCCGGTTCACTGTACCGTGGCCCCCACCCCCCTCCTCTCCCGCGGTTCCCCGTACCGTGGCCCCCACCCCCTTCCTCCCCCACCCCCCTTCCTCTCCCCCGAACCGCAACAAGGACCCCTGGTTCACAGTACCGTGGCCCCCACCCCCTTCCTCTCGCGCGGTTCACTGTACCGTGGCCCCCACCCCCACCCCCTTCCTCTCCCCCGAACCGCAACAAGGACCCCCGGTTCACTGTACCGTGCCCCCACCCCCTTTCCTCTCCCGCGGTTCACTGTACCGTGGCCCCCACCCCCGTGGGCCCCCACCCCCAACAAGGGGGCGGTTCTCTGTCCTTGCTTTTTTCTTCGTGGCCCCCATCCCAGTTCCCTTTTTGTTTTCTTTTGCTTTTTTTGTTTTTTTTTTCGTATCCTTTTTTGGTTTCTTGTTTTCTTTTGCATATCCTTCTTTCTCGTGCATGGCCCCCCACCCCCGAACGGCAAGGAGTTGAGGTTCTATGCGGCCTTCCACTTTTTGCTTCGTGGCCCCCACGCTTGCCTTTCGAAGCCATTAGCTATTTTTTTCGCCGAAAGGGCTTTTAAGTACTCGATCTGGACACCGGTTCGGAATTTTTAGGCGAAACTTTTGTAAAATACTTTTGAGATGAAGAATGATTTCAGGAAGCTTAAAATAGCATTTTAAAGCACTTTTGAGATTTTCTGAAGCCAGGGGGCATTTTGGTAATTTGCCACCCCGAGAGGGGTGTTTTGGTAATTTCTCCGGTACAATTTTTCAAAGGACTTTTTAGTCCAGAAATGTAAGTAAAACACCTGAAATGTTGTTTTGAAGCTGATTGCGGGGCGTAATTGTCGCTAAAGGTGAAAACCTAATTAGACAATTTTTCACGAATTTATAAAACATAGCTAGAGCTATATTTTTCCAAAGTGCAAAAAAGAGACCCTAGTTATTTTTAAAAGATCTGTATCAGGGAAAAATTTCAGATGTTTCCAAAGACTGGAAAGGGGTTAACTGATACGCGGAACCTTGTAACTTTGCAGTGTAATTTAAAATATCAAGCTAGCGCGATTTCACGCGAAACTTTTACGAGAACCCTAGGATGTTGGGAATTTCCATTTCAGAGGAATTCGGGCCCTTCCAAAGCCGTTGGCTATTTTTTTGGCCGAACGGGCTTTTAATCGCTCGATCCGGACACCGGTTCGGGATTTTTGGGCGAAAAATCACGAAAAATACTTTTTAGATCACGGATGAATTCAGGAAACTTAACATAGCATTTTAAAGCACTTTTGAGATTTTCTGAACCCGGGGGGGCATTTTGGTAATTTGCCACCCCTAGAGGGGCATTTTGGTAATTTTCCCGGTAAAGTTTTTCAAAGGACTTCTTAGTCCAGAAATGTAAGTAAAACACCTGAAATGTTGTTTTGAAGCTGATTGCGGGGCGTTAGGGTGCTAATAGTACCCCTGGGGCATTTCGGTAATTTATCGCTCAGTTGGGGTATTTTGGTAATTTAACATTGTGAAATTTGCCGACTTACTTTTAGTTTCGGAAGGGGTGTAAGACACCCTGTGGTGTTTTTTTTTCCAGCCGTTCTGAGATGTTTGTTGGGGCGATGGCTGTCAGGGGGTATTTTGCATAAGTTGGGGGTGTTTTGGTAACTTTCCCCCTTAAAATACCCTGAGGAAATATTTGGTATATAATTGATAGAAATACATTTAAAAAGTGGTTTTAAAGCGATTTTGTGGTGTTGGCGGTGTAGCGGCCATCGGGGGGTATATTGGTAAATTGTCACGTTGGCTCTAAATTTTAGAGAAATAGAGTAATTAAGCGTTCGGAGTGGTGGGAAGTGAGGAATTGTTTTAATACATTTAAATAATGAGATAATGACTATTGCTAACCCGTTGGTAAGCTAGGTTTAAGATCCGATTATATTTTTGGAATGTAAATATTATGGACGTTAAGTTGGTTTACGATTATATTTTGTTCTTAGAGATATGGATTTCAACCCCGGACCTCATGATACATCAATCCTATACGATGACGATGACCACGTCGCGAGGTACGTATTTGACGGTGTCGATAGGGGTGTTTTGGAAACAATTCAAAGCACAACTCACCTCGAAGAGTGGGTACTGAACGAGGAACAAATACAACTATTACACCGTCAAAATTTGGCCATGTTCACCGATCCCGGGATTTTGTCTCGGCATGACGATTGCCTTATATCCGCTCTAGTTGAACGATGGAGGGGCGAGACGAACTCATTTCACTTCCGGTTTGGTGAAATGACTATTACATTAGAGGACGTCGGATTTATACTTGGAATCCCATGTCACGGCAAACCCATTACTTGGAGCAAAACGTCTGCATCCGTATCGAAGATGGCTAGGCAGTATTTCCCGGGAATCCCGAGGGAAGCTCATACGTCTAATGGCATAAAACTTAAATGGCTGAGAGAGCAGTACGGCGTGCTACCGGATGAATACACTCCTCATGATTTCGTGACGTATACGAAGGCATTCCTTCTGTATATTATTGGAGCCATATTACTTCTGACGCATTCGAAAAACACCGTGCATCCGAAGTATATGGTGTTCTTGGAGGATCTTGAGGAGGTATACTCGTATTCGTGGGGTTCAGCTGTTCTTGCGCACCTATATCGAGCACTGCATAAGGCTACGAGATTGGATGCCAAGTCTATTGCCGCCTGCCTGACTCTATTACAGGTATGAGCATTTATATTCTTGTTTTGACGTGTCAAAGTATTCGTGATTATTTACTAATTCCATATAATGTTTGCATTCACAGGTTTGGTCTTACGAGAGGCTACCCACGGGACGTCCACAACCGCGGGAATATTCCGATGCGGAGTGGCCTAGGGTGTGGGCCTGGGGGCCGGAGGCCAACCGGAAGAGACGGGTAAACCCTCACCACCATCTACAGTTCTATCGGGGGGAACTAGATATGCTGGATGCACCCCAGGTGACGTGGCAGCCATACGGCAAGGTGATGCATCGGTTAGATGAGTATTGTTGGCAACTTCCGGTATCGTACGTGCTGGCAGGTTTGGTTCGGGTGCCGCTTATTCACTTCGAAGTATGTGAGTTTCAGATGCCCGATCGAGCCATGAAGCAAGCCGGCTGTCTACAAGGGATACCAAAACCCCCTGTAGACATGCGGCCATACAGGAGTGTTCGATGGCCGAAATTCGAGGTGCCTGATGCCTTGAATTTATTGAGCGACGAGGTGGAACAGTGGAGTACTTGGCAAGAAACGTATGGTAGCCTTGTATCGCTCAAGCACGACGGCACCAGTCTTGAGGAGTACCTGCAATGGTTTCTCATGGTGACGCGCACGAGGGTGAATCGCCCTTCCCAGCCGACGAAGACATCGTATGCGCCACGTGATTTCTTTGACCAGTTCTGGGCATTGAACCTTGTAAGTCACCCTAGTGTTGTTTCAATATTTATTTGCGCACCTTATCGACAATGCCTGAAATGATGACGGTGATTTTGTTTATGCATGTTTTTTAGGTTGACCAGGGCGCTGAGGTGTTCAAGCAGCTGGAGTCGTTTGACTGGTTTGTCGCGCAGGCTCCCGTCAGTCTCAAGAGGTCCATTGAGAGGTCCCCGGGGTTACCCAGGGGAGCCGGTCAGTCGCTCAGCGCCTGACGCGTACAACTCTCAGCCCCAGAGTCAGGGCCTGGGGGAGCCGTCTAGTCGCTTGCCTTCTTACGCGTCTTCGCCGCAGACCTATGAATTCTGGGAGCCGTATAGTGGCTTGCCTCCTGACGCGTACAACTCTCAGCCGCAGAGTCAAGGCCTGGGGGAGCCGTCTAGTCGCTTGCCTTCTTACGCGTCTTCGCCGCAGAGCTATGAATTCTGGGAGCCGTATAGTGGCTTGCCTCCTGACGCGTACGACTCTCAGCGCCAGAGTCAGGTTCCCCAAGTAGGAATCCAGGCCTCGCGCCCAAGCATCCGGTCGGACAAAGGACAAGCGACGAAGCCATTGAGGCCGGACAAGATGGGTTGGATCGACCGGCACTACTTCGGGCATGAGTCTGTCGATTCAACAGACTTTCCTCTGGCGACATTCCTAGGTCATGAGGATATCAGAACGTTGGCGCCGGAGACAGATATTTCAAATTTTGTCATGAACGCTTACATAGATCTGCTCCGGATTAGAGAGCAACATTTTAACCGTTCTGAATATTTGAAGCTTAACATGTATCCCACTCATTTTGTGGAATTAACGGTGAGGGAATTCACAGAATGGAGGGGGCAAGGAGGCAGCAGGGGTAAGTGGAAACCAGGTAGAAACGTGTTAGGCATGATGAACGCAAACTATCAATGTCACGCTGCTGATGCGAACCTTATCATGATACCTTGTCATCATGCAAACCACTGGTTCCTATTAGTTCTCCATCCAGCGTTCAGAACGGTTCACATATACGATAGCCTAAGGGAGGACAATCCTGGACAGCTGCTGGCACAGATGTACAGCGAGTACATCACTTTAGTGGTTAGTTTTTATTTTTTGACCTTGGCTCATAGTATATTCTTCTTGATACATAGGCTTGATTCTCGTTTTTATTGTTGGATGCAGACTACTGTCCTCTCGCTAGCGTGCGAACGGCCACCGGGGGACCCTTGGACGGTCGTGATGATAAAGGACCGACCAAAGCAATATAACGGTCACGATTGCGGGATTTACGTCCTCAAGTACATGGACTACATTGCTCGCTCGGAAGTGCTCAAACACTCCTCGTGGACTAGGAAGGATGCCTTGACGTTTAGGTATAGGATAGCCTGGGAGCTGAAAAAGAATGAAGCTAGACGCCTTCATTACCATTATCCTGACTAGCGTGGCTAAGGTGCAATGATGTTACAAAAAACTGCACAAAAAAGAAATGTACATAATTTTTCGCATGCTATGAATTTGGCGCTAAAATGTGCGCGAATATACCTTTCATATGACGCATTCGAAAAAATTACGTGTCTCGTTTTTCGCCGAAATTCATAGAAATGGGCTAAGTAGCGTGCATGAGGTGCTTTGAGCGGGAAAAAACTGACAAAAAAAATTACAACATTTTTCGCAAGCTAAGAATTGGGCCCTAAAGTGTGCGCGAATAGGGGCGTCGTAGGAAAACCCAAAAAATAATTTGTCTCGTTTTTCGCCGAAATTCATAGAAATGGGCTAACTAGCGTGCCTGAGGTGCAATGAGCGAAAAAAAAGTGACAACAAAAATTACAACTTTTTTCGCAAGCTAAGAATTGGGCCCTAAAGTGTGCGCGAATAGGGGCGTCGTAGGAAAACCCAAAAAATAATTTGTCTCGTTTTTCGCCGAAATTCATAGAAATGGGCTAACTAGCGTGCCTGAGGTGCAATGAGCGAAAAAAAAGTGACAACAAAAATTACAACTTTTTTCGCAAGCTAAGAATTGGGCCCTAAAGTGTGCGCGAATAGGGGCGTCGTAGGAAAACCCAAAAAATTACGTGTCTCGTTTTTCCCCGAAATTCATAGAAATGGGCTAAGTAGCGTGCATGAGGTGCTTTGAGCGGGAAAAAACTGACAACAAAAATTACAACTTTTTTCGCAAGCTAAGAATTGGGCCCTAAAGTGTGCGCGAATAGGGGCGTCGTAGGAAAACCCAAAAAATAATTTGTCTCGTTTTTTGCCGAAATTCATAGAAATGGGCTAACTAGCGTGCCTGAGGTGCAATGAGCGAAAAAAAAAGTGACAAAAAAAATTACAACTTTTTGCGCAAGCTAAGCATTGGGCCCTAAAGTGTGCCCGAATAGGCCCTTCCAAAAGTATCAATAATCCACAAACCAAATCACAAATTAAAGATTTCACAAACCAAATCACAAATATAAACATTATAAAAGTTCAATTTATACAACTGAAACATTAATCCTAACACTCTTCCTCATCATCGTCCTCCTCGACCACACTGCCAGGTTCGATACCTAGCACTTTATAATGATTTCTCTTGTCATGGTCAGTCATCTTATTACACAACGCACACTTTCGCAATTTTTTTTGACCCGTTGCTTCTTCAATCGGATTCTTCATACGTATTGCTCGTTTTCGCCCTTTTGTTTGAGAAATAATTGGATCAAAAATGTCGTCCTCCTCACCTTGCAGGCTAGTGCTGTCAATGACTGGCTGTGAAGCTCGATTGAATCTACCGGCTGGAGTCGTCCGAGGGTCCCGGCTTTCTGGTAATGCCATCCTAAACTGTGCATGCTTAGCCTTATCCCGTGCGGCTGCTTCAACTTGATACATGTACCCATCAAATGTTGACGCTGCATCCATTGATAAACCGTGCATGATGTTACAAAGGTGATTATATCGCAGCGTCTCAGATTGCTCGAAATCGACTGAAACATTGGGCACGTAAGGAATGTGACCGTGGACTCTATTGGCTTCCTTCGTCCACCGATCCAAGATATACTCTGGAGGGATTTCACGAGCATTCTTGGCGCTAAAATACCTCAAAGCGTGTCGACAGAGTATACCTTTATGCTCAAACAGTTGACAGTTGCAATTAACAAACCCGGTGTCCATACAAACTGCTACGGTAAAATGTCTTCTGTTCCTCGGAGCCGACGAAGAGCACGGATTCGCGAAATTCGTCACATTTGTCAAAGCATAAACCTTGAGCTCCCTGGTGGAATACTCGTGCAACTTTGCCATGCTATATTGATTCGACTTTAGTAGTTCATCCTGAAACTGTCTAAACATTTCCTTGGTATAGACTTGAGCCGCATGAGCCTCCAAAGGTGAAAAAACTAATATTTGTCTTTCTCTGTAAACTGTAGCCGCGTCGGCTTCTCTCTCAAGGTGAAATTGCCTGTCAAGGGCTTTCTGCATCTCTAGTACGAAATCTCTTAAACTTGAAGAAGAGCGTACGTACCCATCAAAGAATGAATTCATACCTTCGCTTCTCGAGGTCGTAGTCATTCCGGCTGCAAAAAACTTTTTGGTGTAGGCACCGATCCACTGTGTCCTGATCTCATACAACGCTTGCAGCCATTCATGACTGTGCAAATAGTAGTCATCCATTAACTTGGCCCACCTCTCCTCGAACACGTCTACCGTCAACGATTTCTTCACACATGTATTAAAGTCACTCTTAAATGTCGGATGGTTTGCATATACATTGTGAAGCCGTTCGGGATATTTGTTGCTTATGTGCCATGTGCACAGGCCGTGGTGAGTATCTGGAAGGACCTTAGCGATTGCATTTTTCATTGCCAGATCTTGGTCGGTGATGATGGTCTTTGGAGGAATATGATACATTGCTTCAAGCCACGTTTCAAATAACCACGTAAATGACTCCTCCGTCTCATCCCTAAGCAGGGCAAAGCCAAACAAGATTGACTGATAGTGGTGGTTCACCCCGGTGAACGGCGCAAAAGGCATAGAGTACTTATTTGTGCGGTATGTGGTGTCAAACGTCACAACATCGCCAAAATTTTGGTAAGCAGCTCTAGAACGGGCATCCGACCAAAATATATTAGTAATGCGGTTCTCGTCATCCAGTTGGAGACTATAGAAAAAGCCAGAATTCTCACTCTGAAGGCGCCTGAAGATATCAAGTGTAGCTTGAGAATCACTCCTACAGGAAGACTCTCTCCTCTGAGCACGAATTTCATTTCGGAGGTCAACTTCGTTGAAGCTCAACTTGTCAACCCCCCCAGCCCAGCTTGAGAAAACCCCCATCATTTTAGAAGGTTGAACTTTAGCCTCGGCCATTGTAAATATCAGTTCTCTGTGTGCCGCGCTTATTTCTCGGTGCTGATGAATTTGACCAATCTTACTAGGGGTCATCAACTGATGGTTATGGCTCAACTCCACTCCCGTCACAACCCAATGGTTTTCATTTTTCCGGTGTACTGCATACACATGGGCCTTGCAGCCGGTACCCGGAAATGTGTCCCGTCTTCTTTGTCTTGATGGCCCTTCGTCACTGATCCGAACAACCGGGGGTACATGCGGGGCTCCTCTATGACACTCAAATAGTCTTCCACAAATTTGATCTGTATTGACCCGTTTTCTAGTCGTCTTAATTCTAATACCGAAACCTATCGTTTTCGAATATGCTCTATAGTATGCTTCAACTTCGTCCAGTGTTTGATAAACTTGACCCAAGTAAGGTGGATCAGAATCTTCACAAAAAATATTTCCTCCAGTTGCATCCATATTTATACTGAAATCTAAAAAATAAAAATTATATCATTCTCAACAAGTCATAGAATTAAATAAAATATGTATAAAAATTATTTCCTGCAGCTGTGTGGAAACTTTTGACAGGAAAATTACCAAAATACCCCCGATGAGCGGCAAATAACCGAAATGCCCCCGGGGGTTCATTATCACCCACTCCGAACCCCAAATCAGCTTCAAAACGGCCTTTCAGGTGTTTTACTTAGGTTTCTGGACAAAAAAGTCGTTTGGAAAACTTAACAGTGTAGAATTAGCAAAATACCCGTATCGGGGTGGCAAATTACCGAAATGCCCCTGGCATCGGAAAATCTCAAAAGTGCTTTGAAATGCTATTTTAAGCTTCATGAATTCATTCTTGATCTAAAAAGTATTTTACAAAAGTTTCGCCCAAAAATTCCGAACCGGTGTCCGGATCGAGCGCTTAAAAGCCTGTTCGGCCAAAAAAATAGCTAACGACATCGGAATGGCGCAAATTCCGGGGAAACGGAACTTCCCAACATCCTAGGGTTCTCATAAAAGTTTCGCGCGAAATCGCGCTAGCTTGATATTTTAAATTACATTGCAAAGTTACAAGGTTCCCCGTATCAGTTGACCCCTTTCCAGCCTATGGAAACGTCTCAGAACAACTTTAAAATAACTTTTCGGGTGTCTTACACCCATTCTCGAACTAAAGGCCATTCGGAAAATATTGACAGGAAAATTACCAAAATGCCCCCGATGGGCGGCAAATTACCGAAACGCCCCCGGGGGTTCAATATCATGCTATATTGTCGCGCAACTTTGTCATGCTATATTTTCGAGCAACTTTCAGGTGTTTGACTTAACTTTCTGGAAATTATAGTCGTTGTAGACTTAACAGTGTAGAATTAGCAAAATATCCCTCTCGGGGTGGCAAATTACCGAAATGCCTCTGGCATCGAAAAATCTCAAAAGTGCTTTGAAATGCTATTTTAAGCTTCCTGAATTCATTCTTGATCTAAAAAGTATTTTACAAAAGTTTCGCCCAAAAATCCCGAACCGGTGTCCGGATCGAGCGCTTAAAAGTCCGTTCGGCCAAAAAATAGCTAACGACATCGGAATGGCACAACTTAACATCCTAGGGTTCTCATAAAAGTTTCGCGCGAAATCGCGCTAGTTTGATATTTTAAATTACACTGCGAAGTTACAAGGTTCCCCGTATCAGTTGACCCCTTTCCAGTCTAGGGAAAAATCTGAAATTTTTCCGTGATATACATCTTTTAAAAATAACTAGGGTCTTTTTTTTTTTTTTTTGCAACATCTAGCTCTAGCTAGTTTTTATAAATTCGTGAAAAATCCAAATTTTGACGCCCTAAAAAAATGACTATTTTTTGGACTTCGAATGAATATTCGCTAATAAACGCTAGTTCAATCCCTAATTTCAAACTCCCAAAAACACGAATTTTAGACTATGGTAAGAACAATTTAAGCTAAACACAATTTAAACAAATCATTGGTAAGAACAATTTGAAATTAACATTGAATTATAAGAAAATTCAAAATACTTACTTGTTTTAACTTGATATATTGCTTATGAAAAATCCACCGATCTTCTAGCGTAAAATTTTTTGTAAGTGAGATATGGAGTATGAAGTGTGTGTTGGTAAAGATGATGGGAGTGGAAGAAATGGTTCGGGGAGAAGGGTTTATAAAGAGGAAAAAATGAGAGAGAGAGAGAGAGAGATGAAAGAAAGCAGAGAAGATCAGAAAAAGGACGGGGAACCAGGCACGTGGCAGGGGGGCCGCAAAATGGGGGGGGGGGGCTGCAAAATGGTGACCCGGATTTGGGGGGGGGACCGGAGGGGGTGCCACGTGGCAAGCAGGAGGGGACCGGGGACCCCTGCCACGTGGCAGGCAGGAAGGGGGACGGGGGGACCGCTGGCTGCCACGTGGCAGGCAGGAAGGGGGACGCATGCCGGATGGTGGGTGGGTAGGTGGGTGGATGGGGGTGGGTGGGTGGGTGCAAAAAAGAATTAATTGTGCAAACCGCACATAAAGGGTGCGGTCCGGTGGATATTATCCACCGGTGGGCTCTGATCGGGGCCCTATATATATATATATATATCCAGGGATAGAGTTAAATTAATAAGGATTGAAAAAGCTTTTTGGGGCAAAAATGTAAATTCAAAAACTTATGGGGGCATTTTGTAATTCTCTGGAAAACTTTGGGGCATAAATGTAAATTATGGTTTTATTGATGAAAAATAATAAAATGAGTGATAGTATATGTTTTTAGTGATGTCTAATTAAATTAATAAAGATTAGAATAAATTTGTGGCTTAAATGTAATTACATAAAGTTTGAGGGCTATTTTGTAATTTTAAAATTTGGTGTCTAGGTGTCAAGTTTTAGGAATAATTCCCTCAATTGATGCCACCTCTTGCTAGCATGTTTGGTGATTAATCAAAGTTTAATATAAAATATAACATTGGAAACTTTAGGGAATTAAAGTTTAGAAAGAAAAATTCGGGAGAAAAATAAAGGAAG